>CM053753.1:101715331-101769830 GCA_028658305.1 Pachyuromys duprasi | reverse complement strand
GAGCGAGCGCTGGAAGGATTTGCTAAGTTCTTGATGAAGCCTTACACTTTCATCTGTGAACATGGTTGTGGTTTCCTGGCTTCAAGAAGGCAGCGGCGAGAGTGACACCTGGGCAGTCAGTGGGTCTCGGGAGGGAAGTTTGCTACAACAGCAACTTTTTATTGAACCCTCTTAACCCCTCCACAGAGAAATCTTGGGGACGTATTCCTCTCGTATAGGCTCATGCCAGAATTGAGGCTTCCAGGAAAAGTTGAAGAGGGTAGCCCTAGCACCCTCCTAGATTAGCTTGGTCAACACCTCTGAAAATCAGCTGAACTCTGATTCCCAACAATGATAATAAAATTAATTGTATACCCCATTGTCTTATTTAATGCTAATTGGAAAGCATGTTTAGAACAAAGAACACACCATTTGTGCTGTGGGCGTGTTCTGGAGCCACCTTGTACTCACAACTTGATTTCTGTGGTTTCAGTTAGAAGTGAACAATTCATATGTTTCAGTTTGTATGATGTTCTGCATGCTGGGCTAACACTACCAGAACCATCTGTTTCACCCCTTTATCTGACACCTCCATGCCGCCTACTCCACTCAGCTGCTGGTCATTAGAGGCTACCTGGGTTAGCAGGTTGGTATGGGTCACAACAGCTCCATGTCAAGGAACCCTCAGATAGTAACGTGCCATATATCATGCTAGCCGCTCACTTCACCTTCCCTTCCCTCTCAGGCATTGCGTCATGTGACACCGCCAGGAGAGCAGCTACAATTTGATGGGATAGTTTGAGAGCAAAAGACACTCCAAAAGAGCCGTCTACTATATTGTTATAATTGAACTGTTTTACCATAGTTACTGCTCTTAATCCCTTATGTATATTACATTGTTGGAGTGATGTTTTTGCACACTGTGTAAAGGTTGCCCTTGTATATTCAAATGCTGATTTCTGAACTAGAGTGTTTAGTACAGGTCTGGCTTTGTAGGGTTAAGAATCACGTGTCTCAGTGTTTTGTAAATGCTGTTCTCCATCATCTTCGGATTGGTTGAATAAAGAGCTGAACGCCCATCACTGAGACACTGAGGCAGGACTTCTGGCAGAGGCAGAGACTATGGGAAAGAGGCCGTGGGAGGGTGAGAAAGGAGGGAGAGGAGGATTCTCCTAAGAGACCAGGAGGAAATCAGAGTATGAAACTGAAGACGAGGTAACACGTCACGTGGCAGAACATGGATTAATACAGTGGGTTAACACTCTATTAACATAATATAATGGGTTAACATAGGTTGAGAGCTAGTTGGGAAGCTAAAGCCAAATGCTATCATAAATGAATGTAAGTCTCCGTGTTATTCAGAGCTGGGGCGGGCATAGAAAGTCAGTATGGTTTCACAATATAAGTATGTTAAATATGTATATTTACCTGTATAAGTGTAAATATTTATGTATAGGTTAAGGCAGTATATTATATAGCTTGATGCCATCCAAGGTTTTAGGTATCCTCTTGGGATTAGGAGGTTACCCACCATAGACAAGGAAGAACTGCTGCATTATTTGTTTACTGTATATATGTGCTTGTGTGTGTGTTTCTGTGAGGGCACATGTAGGTCTAGATTTTTCATCAAACCTACTTTACTTAGGGTTCTTGAATGCTCTGACCTCCCTTCCAATCCCCCAAAACTGGGCAGGAGGGAAAGAAGGTTAGTGGGGACAGGGGTGGAGCTCTCTTTGCTACTTCCTGCTGGGTAGGGTTGAAGGATTCTTTTGGGAACAACACCAATATCAATTGTCAGGAAATCCAGAAGTCCAGGTGACCAGCAAATCAGTAAATAGCAAATGCAGCAGCAGGACGAACCAGCAGCAAGCAGTCCTCCAAGCAGCCATGTCGCCTTCTCTGGGCTGTCATATTTATGCCCCTCAAGGTCCTCACGCCTCAACTAATTCCAGCTGGCAAAGACCATGCTCCACACAAGACACTTAACAGGCCTGGACAAACTAAAATCTCCAACTTGGAATCATAACAAAAACATGTTCACATATGGTAAACCAAAACGTCCACAACAGGCACGTGCGTGTGAATGTGTGTGCATGGGGAGGTCAGAGGTCAACTTTGAGTATTTTGTTTCAGGAAGGCTATCCAGTTTGTTTTTTGAGATAAGCATTAAAAAAGTGATATCTTGGTTTTACATACATGTATGTACACACGCCCACATGACTGTATGGGTACCACGCGGGCTGGGTTGGAATTGTGAGAACACTCTGTTAACCGGCGCTGGACAGGTGGCCACGCTGCCAGTTAACGGCACTGGCTAGTTCCCTTTGGACTTGCACTGACATAGCAGAGGTATATGGTGTGTGAGTCATGGGGCCCTGAAGAGTGCTGTTCCCTGGAAGGGAGGCACCCTGGGAAGAGACGAAGCGTGGCAGTGAATGACATACTTCTCGAGTTGTAATTAAGGATCAGTTTTGTAATCATGGTAAAGAATGGCCTGGGGATCCCACTAAGGACCGTGGCCAGGAGGCAGAGGGAGGGCGTCGAAGAGACATGGTAGCACACTCAGGAGAGTCACCCAGTTGGGGCCAGGACAGACAGAAGAAGTCTCTAAGAACATGTCAGATCCAGAAGGGGCTTTGAGGCAGAAGGAAGCTGGCCTGGGCAGATCTGGCATCCTTTTTGGAGAGGTGAGGTGAGCTTGGAATCTAGAGGACTAGGTTCTAGGACAACCCCCTCGAAGTAGTTTGCTTCCTGGACAACTGGCAAAGGTGACCAGACCCGACCCCAGGTACCCCAGAGATGCAAAGGAAGGCGGGTTTATAGCTTGGGGTGGTCAGAACACAGCGTGGACATGTGCTGTGCCACGTGAAGTTCCCCTGAGGTTTGCTTGGCCAGGATGAATGGACATCTAGTAGGGGAAGGAGATTGCGCTTTCAGAAGTCGCTTCACTCAGCCCAGGACAACCTTGCAGTCAGCATGCACTGTGCACCCAACCCCTCGGAGAGAACAGCCACTTGGGTCACAGAACAGTGCTGTGTGGTTGATGTGAGAAGGCAGTTCTGTCGGCGGTGAAAGTCTGCAGACAGAGCGACATGTGGTTAGCACGCCATAACCACACAGTAGCAAAGGTTACCTAGTTAAGTGCGAAAGCAGCAGTGACTTCTACGAATGTCAAGGAAGCTTGGGAACGCTTCCTCGAAGCTTTCCGACGACACCCAGAACCACGTCAAGATCACAGCAGTTCCTCTGAGGCTGAAGCTGTGCCTTCTCCTGTGCCCAAGCGCTCTCCAGGTGCCAGGAGACAAGAGCCTAGAAATAAATCTAGCTATGTTCCAGGGTCAGGTCGTAGAGCAAGGAGAGGCTCTTCTCAATCCTTTACCGAAAGGAGAGTCTGAGTGCATGCTATCACTGCCTTGTTTTGGAACAAATGCACCCACATGAGTCATCAGAATTCTCCGAAGCCAGTGCTGACTGACAGCAGATAGGGGAGGTGTCTCTGTAAAAGACTCTGCCTCCAGGATCTCCAACCAGGTAAGAAACGATGGCAGGGACACAAATGATGCTGGAGGAGGCAGAGGAGGAACAGGGCAGAGAGGCTTGGAAGGGAGGGGCCGGCCAACACTCAAGTTTGGACAAGGAGGAGGAGAGGCTGGACCAATGTATAGGTGGCTCTTGTAGACAGCAGTGACCTTAGAGAAAGTGTTACTAAAGCAGCTGCCACATTAAGGATGATTAACCACTGAGTGGGTGTGGAAGCAGAGAAGGTGTGGTAATAAAGTGTGGTGGTAAGCCAAGGAAATGGTAGAGATATACACATATACAAATGGTGTGTGTGTGTATGTGTGTGTGTGCGCGTGTGTATAAAGTTGGGGAGACCTGAGTATCCTTGTAGGCAGAAGGAAGCTGTTACTGAAGGAGAGCATACAGATTTTGAGCCTCTGTCCATGTGTCATGCTATGGTTGAAATGTTAACTTAGAAATCCCGTGAAGCTCCACATATTTAGGCCTTGGCTCTGAGGCTGGCACTGTGGGGAGGTGGTGTCTTCTCAGAGACAGGTTTGGGGGGGTCTTTGGGGGTGAGCTCTCAATAGGAGTTGTATTCCTCCCCATTCTCTTCCTCTCTCTTCCAATATTGATTATTTTTTCTTTATTGGCCTTTAAAAAAAGGTGGTTAAAATGCTTTTCAAAGGTTCCTTCAGTCTGGGGCTCTGCCAGGAAAGCAGAATTACCCTGCCTCTCCTCTCCCTTTCCTTCCCGTTTTTCTTCCCCTTCTCCATTTCCCTACTTTAGGCTTGAGATGTGGCCACTGGCTCCTGTGTGCACTCTTGGCACAAGAGTTGCTTTTGGAGGGATGTTTTATCATAGCAACAGAAAAGAAGCCAAGAGTTTATAGTAATAATTTATTTATGAGGTTAAAAACAACAGCAAAACCCCGGCTCAGATGTAGCCCATAGACTCAGTGCCCAAGTAGGTTCCCTAATAAGGGGGGCAGGAGCTGTCTCTGGCAGGAACTCAGTGGCAGGCTCTCTGATGGGGAGGGGGGGCAGCCTTGCCGGTCCACAGAGGAAGACAATGTAATCAGTCCTGATGAGACCTGATAGGCTAGAGTCAAATAGAAGGGGAGGAGGACCTCCTCTACCAGTGGACTAGGGGAGGGGCATAGGAGAGGAGGGTGGGTGGGATTAGAAGGAGATGAGGGAGGGGGCCACAGCCGGGATACAAATTGGATAAATTGTAATTAATAATAATAAAACAGCAAGAAAAACCTTGGGCCTGCAGCTTCTCAGAGCAAGTTGGAGCTCAGCTCACATCTCAAAACAAAACAAGGCAAGACAAGGCAAAGCAAAGCAAAGCAAAGCAAAGCAAAACAAAAGTTACCACAGGGACAGGGAGGGCAAGCCCCCTGTCCAAGCACTTACTGGGTTGTAGTCTCTGTGGATAAGCAACTGTGGATAAGCAAAATGTGGTCTTCCCAAGCAACAGAATAGTACTCAGCCATAAAAGGGATAAAGTAATGATACCAAAACAAGAGCCTATGCATAGCTAATGATACCAGTCACAGAAGTATGATCTCGCTGTCTTGGTGCACTTCCTATCTCTGTGACAAAATACCCTGCGAGAAAAGCAACTGTAAGGGAGGAAGTTTATTGGGCTCACAATTCTAGTTCGTCATGGTGAAGTCAGGACAGGAGCTTGAAGCAGCTAGATGAACCCACAGTCAGAGGTAGACAATGGATGCAGGCACGCCCATAGCCAGGTCTCCGTCTCCTCTTTCATTTGGTTCAGGACCCAAACCCAGGAAAGGTGTCACCACCTTTAGGCTGGGTCTTCCCATATCAATTATTTACAATAAAAGTTTACATTTAATTATTCGATTCTATGTATGCGAATGTTTTATCTGTGTATTCATATGTGTATCATATGTTTGCCTAGTGCCCTTGATGATCAGGGGAGGGTGTGACAGTCTAGAGAGTTCCAGATGGCTGTGAGCCCTCGTGTAGGTGCTGGGAACTGAACCTGGATCCTCTCTAAGATCAGCAAATGCTCTTAGCCCCTGAGCCAGCTTTCTAGCCCCTTCCCCCAAATTAATTACATTAATTGATGTAATCAAGACAACCCCTTCAAGACATGCCTTCGGGCTAACCTAGTCTGCAAGGTCTCTCACTAATACTGATTTTTAGGCTGAGCCAGGTGGAACTAACTATCATATCCACTTATGTGAAATGCCCAGAAGAGGTCAATTCACAGACAGAACTCAGACTAGTGCTCCCCAGAGGCTGGGGGCAGGGAGGGAACACAGAGGAGAAGCAGCTTCATGGGTGTGAGTTTCTATTTGAGATGATGAGGGTGTTTGCTGATTCTCAGCCTTTCCTTCAAGAGACGGCCATTGTTGGCCATTGTTGGTCTCTGCACCTGGGATAGATGGCTCAGCCTGAACTGTGCCTTCTGAACACCATGGATGCCGACAGCCTGAGAGATCGATTTCTCTAAGCCCTTTGGTGCCAAGCATCTCTCTGTTAGTTCACAACATCTTGGATTCTCCCTGGGCCTTTCTGGAAGAAGAGAATAAGTCCTAGGCTTAGAGGGATAGCTCTTTAAAGATCTACAAGGAGCAGGCTGGAGAGATGCTCAGTGATTAAGAGCACTGGCTGCACTTCCAGAAGACCCGGGTTCAATCCTTAGCACCTACATGGCAGCACACAGCCACCTGTAACTCTAGTTCCAGAGGATCTGATGCCCTCTTCTGGATTCCAAGGGCACCAGGCACATAGATGGTACAGACAGATGTAGTCAAAACACCCGGACATGTAGCATAAAAGTATGAAAAAAGCCCATGAAAGAAGGGCAGAACACTAGCAGCGAGCAGGAAAGATGGGGTGAGCCAGTCATCAAGAGGGGTCTATGCAAAGCAGCGAGGCTTGTGGTGCTTCCTCAGCCTTCATTCCAGGGACATGAGGATACTAGAGGACACCTGCTTTGTTGAGGTGCAGGGCTGGAGTTCCCAGAAGACCGGATCTCAGCCAGCCGGCTGCCAGAGCAACCAGACAGCATAGGGATTTGTTCTAATTTGTACACAGAATTGCACCTCTTTCACGGCTGGGACTAATCATCAAGGGTGTGAAAAATAATGGCTGCCAAATTCTTACGTAATTTCTGCCCATTCCCAGAAAAGATGAATATTCTCTCACCATCATCTCCCTCCTCTCTCTTTAAACTATTAACATGCTCTGTCAACTCCTTCAGGCCTCCAAGAGTTGAGAAATTAATCTATCTTCTACATTTATATTAGCCAATGATAAAAGTCTCCTTCACAACACAGCGCGCACACACACACACAGACACACAAAGCCCCAAACCAACCAACCAACCCCACAAGCAAACAAACAAACACGGATAACAAACTTATAGGGTGTGATCATTTCTCTTGACCTGGGGTTTCAGAGATTTCAGAGTCTTGAGCTCTGTTAAGCCTGGGCACAAAGTGAGACAGACTGTGATGGAGGAAAAGCATGTGGCAGAGCCCACGCACCCCATAACACTCACTGAGGATGCCATAGTGAGCTCAAGGTCACAGTCAGAACACACATGGTCTAATAATTTCTGGACTATCTCTCACAGACACACATGGAGCTGTGCTTTGCAGATCTCTTAGATGTTTCTCAGTCTGTGTTGGTGAGATGAGCCCTCACAGAGCAATAATTCAAACAAGGCTGGGACACAGCTCAGTTGGCGAAGGGACGTCCTGGGTTCCATCTCTAGCTCCACATCAAGCAGGCATGGTGGTGCGGGTCTGTAATCCCAGCACTTGGGAAGGGCAGATGGTAGAATCTGAAAGCTCAGTGTCATCTTTGTTTACGTAGTGAGGCTAGCCTGGGCTATGTGAGACCCTGGTTCGCCCCTGTTCCCCTTTATACAGTGACAAAATGATGTCAGGCCCTGCCCTTTCCAGGGCTCTGCATCCCTCCTGCCAAGAATGCATTGCTTATGGACTTTGGAAAGGGCAGGTTACCACTAGCCTCTGAATACATGGTTGGCAGGTTAGTCACAGCACAGTGACGTATAAGAGTTGCTTTCCCACAGACTTCATCACGTCTAGGAGCAAGCGGCACCATAGCATCACTGTACCTCAGTCTTCTCTTTTCCCCACACTGGAATGTTTTACGTAGTCCAGCTTGGCCTTCAGCTTCTGGTCCTCTCGCCTCATCCTCCAAGAGTGCCAGGATTATGAGTGTGCTCTTCCACACCTGGCCTCACATCTACATCTTCAACCAATGCTGTAGTTAGGCATGCCATGCTTTGCATAGTGACTAGTGGCCCTGCTTTGCCAGAGACCAAAGGAGTTCCCCCAAATGAGGGAATTTCAGTGCTGAAACTGGGAAGTCCCGAGACAGTCAGGAGGAGTGGCTGTGTGGGGGTGTGTAGAGATCAAAGATCCCACCCCATCGGCCCATCGGCCAGTCCCAGGCTCTCTCACCCGAGGCTGCCTTCCTTCCCTGTCAGCACAGTCAGGGATGTGCTGGATTTACATGACCTAGAGCAGGAAGCTGGATTTAAAGTCAGGGACACTGAGATAATTCTAAAGCAGGGGCTGCCAGTTTGTCCTTTCGAATAGAAACCAGGTTTCCTTACATCTGGAGGTCAAGGGCTAGCACAACGAGAGACCCTTTCAGTTACACGAATTCAGGCAGCCACCCAAGCAGCCTGTTGGGTGATGGGAGCAGTCAGTGTGTGTAATGAGGAGGCGTCTGAGGAGCGCAAGAGGCTGGCTAACTTGTAACTGTGCTAAGGGGACTGGAGAGGAATGGCCGGGACTCTACCTCTCTGTTCTGGAGTTCAAGTTGACACAGCACATCTGATGGAGTCACAGGCAGGGAAAGTTTGACTGAGGCCAACACAGAAAAGAGCAGCAGAGGCGCTGGTTCCCCCTGGGGCCAAGCGTCTTGCCCCATGGCACAATTCTTGACAAAAGTGACCTATAGAAGGGAGAGTTTATGTCGGTCACAGTTTGAGGAGACACAGGTCATTGTGGTGTGGGAGGCATGGCGGTGTGTGTGTGTGTGTGTGTGTGTGTGTGTGTGTGTGTGTGTGTGTGTAGAGGCTAGTGATATTTCTGTAGCTGGGAGGCAGAGACCTTTGCTCTTTCCATCCTTTCCACGCTACCAGCCTATGGGGTAGAGATGTCTCCACTGAGTCGTCTCCCTTCTCACGCAAAGCTCTCTGAGACTTCATTCACAGAAACGCCCAGAGGTGTGTCTCCCCGGGGGACTCTACAGGAAATGAAGTTGACAATGAGGTTAATTCATTACAAGGGGTGAGGGTGAAGGAGGGTCTGAGCTTCCAGCATTTGATGGGGTGTTTTTAGGGCAGAGGTTGTCCATGAGTCAAAAGCAGACAGCTAAGCACAATGTGTATTAGTCACAAAGCAAACAGCCGGAGTGCCTATCCACTTATGACTGGATAAATAAAATGTGGTATATTGTGGAAATTATTTGGCAATAAAAAAAAGCCATCTTGGGTCAGCAAGATGGTTCAGTTGGCAAAGGTGTCTACTGCCTAGATTCATGACCTGAACTTGATCCCTGGGACCCACACGGTGAAAAGAGAAAACTGACTCCAGTAAGTTGTCCTCTGAGCACCACAAATGCACCATGATGTGCACAAGCCCACACATACACAATTCATACACTAAGTAAATAATAAAACATTGGGCATTGCCAATGGGGCCTCTACGCCTCTATGATGAGGCTCCATTGGCCTCAACTAGGCCACAAGGCAGCCAAGAATGTGGCAGCCACGGTGGCTGAGCGCACATGTCCAAGTGGCCTGAAAAGAGAGTCTGAAAGAGACTAGCTTGGCTCTGTGCTCTTTCCCTTATCACTGTGACCAAATAACCCTCTAAAAAATTGAAAGGATCTGGGCACGTGGCACAGGCTGTAATCCCAGAATGTGGAAAGTAGAAGCAAGAACTGGAGTGCAAGGGACACTCGGGCTCCATGAGACCCTGTCTCAGATATTTATAGCTAAAACCAAAGACTTAAAGGAGAGAAATACTTGTTTTGGCTCACATGTCCAGAGGGATCACAGCCCACTGTGGTTAGGAGGGCGCACACAAGACAGAGGAGGACAAGATCGCTCCAAGGACCCACCTCCAACGACCCACTTCCTCTAGCCAGGTCTCACCTCTAAGTTTTCCAGAATCTTCCAAATTAGCACTGTTAGCTGGAGACCAAGCCCTCAACAAATAAGCCTTTGGGGAAGACATTCCATAACAACCCCTATGAGCAAGTGGCCATGGCCCAGCTGCCCAGGGACTCTAAGGACTAAGAGGAGTTAAAAGGAATTGAAGTAGGTGAGAGACGTTCCCAGCACCAGGGAAGAGCAGTTGCCAAGAAGGGCTGGATCTCCATCTCCAGTGTGTAATAAAACTTCCAGTCAAAAGAGAAAAGCCAACAAAATACTGTTAGGTGCTGCAGTGTGGACGGACCTGGAAAATGGCCTGCTAAGCAAAGAATCCAGGCACAACAGGCCATGCGGGCATGATTCTCTTCATCCGGAATGTGTAGAAGAGGCACACTACAAACCCAGTCGAGGAAACCAACCAAGGAGAGTTAATGGGCACCAAACAGGCTCATAGGCCTTCTGCTCGCTTGGGAGACCACACGAGCCACCAGTGTGCCCTGAGGTCGTGGTATTTAACCCCCTCCATGCTGTTTGTGCTTTAAGGCCTGCTCTGAGTGGGAGCATCTTTGAGGAATGGGGAGCAGAGCAGGGATGGCTCAGGGAAGCAGCCATGTCTCTCAGCCCTCCCCTGCACACACTACTGATCAATGGGAGTCTTGGCCCCAGAGCTGCCTGTTGCCTTGGACTCTGGCTTTGCATCCTGCCCAGATTTGGCTGACATGCTGCTGTGAGTCAGGAGATGCCGGGGCTTGACCAGCCTTATCTTCAGGTCCTACTGCACCTTAGAAACGCCCAGGAAGCTGGAAGACCGCAGGGCCTCCCCTCATTCCTTGAGGCCTCTACATCATCAGTTGGGGTGTGTGGTGGGGACTCAAATCTTAAACACAGAGTGAGACCTCGCTTCTGTAGAAACTATAACATGGAGATCAAAGACTGTTCAGCCAGCAGCGGAAGGGAGACTTGTTAGAGTGTATCAGGCTTAGTCCAGCGTTGTTGCTTCCCACTGTGGTATGTAATTCCTTTTATTTATAATTTGTAATTCTTAATTATGTTCTCTTAGTGTAAATAAATATTCATTTTGAACCTAATTCTGTGTTTTTTTAAACTAATGTGTGAATGAATGTTTTGCACACATGTATGTATATGAACCATTTGTGTAATGCTCACACAGGTCAGAAGAGGGCTTTGGAACCCCTGAAACTGGAGTTAGAGATGGTTTTAAGTCACTGTGTGGGTGCTGGGATCCGAATCTAGGTTCTCTGCAAACACAGGAAGTACTCTTACCCACTGAGGCATCTCTCCAGTAACATGAGCTCTTTCTTTCCTTCCTTCTCTCCTTTCTGCCTTCCTCCTTCCTTCGTTCCCTTCCTTTTTTTCTTCCTTCCTTCCTTCTTTCTTTTGTTTCTTTGCTAACTGAAGATATGCAGAATATGCTCTCAGCATTGTGTATGCCGTGTTCTTATTTGCTTGCTTGGTACCGGAGGCTGAACTCTGCCAGCTCTGGTCTCCTTTTAAATGTTTAAAAAATTTTACATTTTGAAATTTTTTATTTATTATTTATTACAATTTATTCATTTTGTATCCCAACTGTAGCCTGCACCCTCATCTCCTCCCTCTTCTCCCCCTATGCCCTGCCTTAGTCCACTGACAGGGGAGGACCTCCTCCCCTTCCATCTGATCCTAGCTATCAGGTCTCATCAGGACTGGCAGCTCAGTCTTCCTCTGTGGCCTGGCAAGGCTGCACCCCCACCCCCGGGGGAGGTGATCTGAGAGCCTGCCACAGAGTTCATGCCAGAGAAAGCCCCTGCTCCCCTTACTAGGGACCCCACTTGGAGACTGAGTCTATGGGCTACATCTGAGCCAGGGTTCTTCTCCATGCATTGTCCTTGGTTGGAGTATTGGTCTCTGCAGGACCCCCAGGGCCCAGTTTTTTTTTGTTTTTTTCTTTTTTTGGCTCTCTTGGTCTCCTTTTGGAGCTCCTGTCCCCTCCAGGTCTTTCTATCTCTTTCTTTTAAATTTTTAAAATGAAATTATTTACCTTTTTTATTCTTTGACAACCTCATGCAATGTGTTTTGGTCATTTTCACAGCCTTGCCTGTCCGATGCCCTGTCCACTCCTGCCGAACCCTTCCCTCTTCTAAACAGTCCCTGCCTTCTTTCCTATCTCGTTTCACTTTGTTTCTGTGAGCCCCTGCGCTTAATTCCGGTTCTCTGTGCACATAGGACAGGTGGTGGACACTGGCGCGTGGGCAGCAAGTGGCGACAGCACTGAAGAAAATGACTCGCTGTACCCCAGACCATTAACTGACCTTAGTTCCTCAGGGGTGGGGGTGGGCTGGGGCTCATGGTCCCCTCCTCCATCCCTGACAGAAAGATGAACTAGAGTCACAGAAGGCTGTAACCCGCCGTGTGGGTTCTAGGAATCGAAACCAGGTCCCCTGGGAGAACAGCCGGTGCTCTTTGCCCCTTCTTCTCCTTTTTTGTTAGTTCTCTGAGAAATTCATACAGTGTGTTTTGATCATATCCATCTCCTCCCCCAACTCCTGCCAGACCCACCCTCCCCTTCCCTTTTCACTCAACTTTCCTTTGTGTACTCTCAAAAGAAAAACAAACAAACAACCCAAGCCAGCAAGTGCACTTTGTGCTGCTCAGATGGTTACCACTGTGTGGCCTCCCACTGGAGCCCAGCCAGCTTACTAGTGACTGTACCATTAAAGAACTGGGACTCTCTCCCAGCATCTCCTCATCCGGGGGTGGGCCCGCCCACCTCCCGTCTGCATGCTGTGACTGTGTCCAGCCTGAGGATCTACAGCTCTTGTTCTTGCGCGTGTCATGCCTGTTGAGAGTCAGACACGCGATCCCCGCTGTGTCCAGAGGCCGCTCCTTCCTCGTAGCCATCTAGTCACCCATGGCCCCTGGCTCTTAGAGTCCTCCCGTGCTGCGCCGCTCTTATGCAGCGGTCCCTGAGGCTTTGGAGGACAGGTGGTGCAGATGCCCCACTTGGGACTAAACATTCTGCATTCTCTCAGTCTCTTCACCTTGTCCAGTCGTGGGTCTCAGTATTAATGGCCGTCAACCGCAATGGAAGCATCTCTGATAAGGCCTGAGGGCTGCATTAATGCCTGGGTGTAATCTGTAGTCATTAGGTGTTGGTTTTATACTACGTGCATTTAGCAGAATAATAGTAGTAGTAGGCTCCCTTCTAGGGCCTATGATCTGTCTAGCCACAAGTTCTTGGCCATGAAATCATTCCAGGTATGAGTTTCATCTTGTGGAATGTGCCTTAACTCCAATCAGAAAGTAGCTGGCTACTCCCTTACTCATCATGACTATTGATTACACCAGTGGGCATATTTTGCCAGGTAGGTTGTTATTGTAGCTTGCAGGGTTCACCACTGGGTAAGACTGATGATTGTTTTCCTCCTCCTGCAGCTCCCAGCACTATGAAAGCCAGAAAATAGGTGTACTAGCTGGTTTTGTGTCAACTCAACACAAGCTAGAGTCATCAGAGCAGAAGGAGCCTCAGCTGAGGAAATATCTCCATGAGATCCAGCTGTGAGGCATTTCTCAACTAGTGGTCAGTGGGAGAAGGCTCAGCCCATGGTGGGTGTGCCATCCCTGGGCTAGTGGTCCTGGGTGCTTTAAGAAAGCAGACTGAGTATGCCACGGGGAGCCAGCCAGGAAGCAGCACCCTCCATGGCCTCTGCGTCAGCTCCTGCCTCCAGGATCCTGCCCTGCTTTGCTTGAGTTCCTGTCCTGACTGCCTTTGGTGATGAACAGCAATGTAGAAGTGTAAGACAAATATACCCTCTCCTCCCAACTTGGTTTTTGTCACGGTGTTTTATTACAGCAAGAGAAGCCCCGACTGAGGCAGTAGGGTTGAAGATTTCAGGCCCACACCAGCTGGAATTCTCCATGGTGTGTGAACCAAGCATGTGCTGTCTTCAAGGTCTTACTCTCAACTTGAGAGTAACTGACAGCATTGACAATACTCTGCAGTGTTTGGGGGTCTACGGGAACTCATTGCTAATAACTCCAACGGTAACCTTCTCCTGGCACAGGACTTTTCATTCGTTAGCCTGTGGCGTCTAGTCGCACTGTTGTTCTGTCGTAGGACAACTCCATTTTAACTCTTTATATATATATTTGTGGGTATAATTTAAGACACTTCGATGGTAGTGGGATTTCATATGACTTTCTAAAGTGTGTGTGTGTGCCAAAAGAAGTCATTAGATTCCCTGCAGCTGGAGTAACAGGAAGTTATGAGCTGCCTGATGTTCGTGCTGGGACCCAAACTCCGGCTCTCTGTGAGAGCATTAAGTGTTTTTAACTGCTGAGCCATGTCCTTAAATCATTGCTTTTTTTTCTTCTTCTTTCAAGGACAATAGCTTAAATGAAATCATTTGAACTATTTTAGTGAACTCATTAACTGTTCGTCTTTTGTTAAACATCATGTAATGACTAACTGGATACACTGTTCTAGATGTTTCTATGCTGGAGTTTTTAAGATGAATCCCATTTTTCTTGGTGGTAGTGTGGATCAGTGTGGTGGCCATGGATGTGGTGATGGTGGTTAGATCTGAGACATTTCTGAGATGGCCCTGGCAGGATTTCCTGACAGAATGTAGGGCATGAAAGAAAGGGGAAGTCAAGGCTCCTACATGCTTTTACGTAGAAGAAGGGAACTAGCTGACCTGTTCTGATGAGAAACGATTGAGCAATGAGACAGTTTGACTTGGTTTCAAATTTGCAACCTCATCCCTCTTCTTGTTTGTTTTATTTGAGCCAGGTCTTAAACATGACATCGTTCTGCCTTCCATCCAGGGTGGAGGTTATGGCATCTGAGGTGCTATTATGACTGGCT
Source organism: Pachyuromys duprasi (assembly GCA_028658305.1). Lineage (NCBI taxonomy): Eukaryota > Metazoa > Chordata > Mammalia > Rodentia > Muridae > Pachyuromys > Pachyuromys duprasi. Next base: position 101,755,306 of record CM053753.1, on the reverse strand, counting down.
AGTGTTCTTTGTAGTGAAAGAATTTTGTGTTTTTAAGGAAAAGAAAATGTCTGGTTTGTGCTTGTAGAATCTTCTAGATAATACTGCAACGTTGAGCTGTGTATTTTACCCACCAATCTTCATCTTTCTCGTGTTTATTACTATACCATCAATATGGTACTGCAGTTTCTGAGCACTTCTTGGGTTTTAGGCAGAGAGATGAAGCCAAAGCTGTTTAGCCAGGTTTACACAGGTAATAGCATCAGGGCTTGAATTGAACTGGGTTGGATCTTAGGACCCTTCTGCTTCAAGATATTTGGGCCTAACTGTAGAATTGTATTCGATCTGCTGCCTCAAAGAGAAATGCGCTGCAGTAAGTTTGAGCTCTCTATACACTCCAGAGTGGCTAAGGCAGCGCATGTATCCCTTGCATCATTTTCAATGTTCTTTAAATTCCGTGCATAGAAAAAAAAATAGACTTCTCTGCATTGATGAGGAAGTGTAACTAGACGCTGCACGCTGAGTCAAGAGGGAAAATGTCAACATAAAAAAACACCCTTGCATTTGAGGAAGTAGGTCCAAGGCCAGCAGACCCACAAAGAATCAGATATCATAGCAAAATCGCTTAAGATGGAAGGACTGACTAGCCAGGTGCCAGTACTGTAGTTGGTCCAGGCCAGTTTTCCTCACTGGGTTAGTGGAAGAGCGTGTCCGGGTGTTCAGTGCAGGCTGTGCAGGGCGTGAATAGGCCTCCAGATGAATGGAGGCGTCTTTTTCACTTTGCATTCCTGAGGTGACTGGCGGCTTTGGTTAGCTTATTCATTCCTGATGGTTATCAGCACAGAGATGTGAATGGCTGGGCTGTAGCTCAGAGGTAAAGAGCTTACCTAGCACGCGTGGACCCCTGGGCTCAATCCTCAGCACTGAAAAACAACAAACAAAAACCAGTACAGGATGCAGGAAGCAGGCACCACCCACATCAAGAATGGGCAGATGCAGGGGAAGATTTGAGGTACAACTCAGTTGAGTTTTAGAGAAAAGCAGCTATGAGACAAAAGCTTCATTTTATCCCTTCTGCTTTTGGGAAAAAAAAAAAAACACAACCCACTATTTTTTTTTATTCTATTATGATTTTAACAAATACAAACAGGCTCTTCTTGACTAGGGTAAATATATTCTGAATTCATTATGATGAATTCTCTCAATTTCTAAGCCACAGGTTTTGTTCCCGGACCTAATGCACTTCCCACCGTTGGTGCCACTCCCCCGCCAACCTGCTGTGGGCTGTGGTCACCACTGTGGCCTACTGCTTCCATCTGGTGTGGACACAGAGCTTCCCAAAGATGCACGAAAGACAAGGTGTCTTGAGTGTTCTGCAGGGTGCAGGTAAAGGGCATGCCAGATCCTATGCTCATTTCCTTCTTCTTTCTTTCTTTTTGCAGCTGCCTGTGGGAACACTCTCAAATCCTGCAGGACAGAGATGGGTATTGAAGTTCTGTCTGCTCCCTGCTTCCAGGAGCCTCCTGCATTACAGTGGTCTTAGGCCAATGTCACTTTGATGGCAGGTGCCTATATACCCTGAGATCTGGCCGAAGGAGACGAACCTTCCAGAATATACATTCTGTACCCCCAGCAAGTCTGTCTTCCTGGTCTCCTGGGGGGCTCAGGTTTGTGCTTTTCCGTCCTCCTCAGGATGGGCCTTACCCGGTATTCGCAAGTGATGGCAGTGGGATCTGTTCTGAGCTTTGCCAGACAAGTCTCTGGGCCTTGGCATGAAGGACAGAGCTGCTGGCTTCTATCTGCAGGGTCCTCAGGCCTGGAGGTCAACTGTGTCATACAACCTCATAACAGGCTGAAATCCATCACGATCACAGTCCTGGGCTTATTAAGGGCCTTTCTATGTGGGGTGGGAGTCTCAGGAACCAGCCTAGAACTGTCTGTTGTGCTCAGCTGGAAGACTGTCAGCGCACCAGCCATGTCTCATTTGGCCACAGGATGGGCTTCCTGGGTAAATCCCCAATACTGACTTTAACGTGCAGGAAGTATCGTAGCGTATTCCCTGAGGTGATCTATGCAAGGGAGGGCAGGAAGGCAAGACTGGGAGGCAAAGCTCCAGCATGGCCCTCACAGGCACCCAGGCAGACAGGGATCCAGACGGTCACTCCTGAGCCCAGCATGACAACCATAGCAATGCACTACATTGCGACACTTTACTCATGTGTCTGAATATATATCCAAGCAAGAAGACAAGCAAGTTTATCTGGAGCCCAAGTTTTGGTCAGCCCCATGATTAACCTGCCACTCTTAACCCATTGGCGTAGTCAGGATGGCTACGGAACGGTCCAGCGCTGAGTAAGACCATAGTGACAGCTCTGCCCACTGCAGCCTGCAGCTGATGGTGCAGAGGATGGTCCCTGGGGAGGAAGCTTCCAACCAGTTCCAGCTTGATTTCCAGGCCAAGAGTGACTCTATCTCAGGAACAATTAGAAGGGCTGCAGAGATGGCTCAGTGGTCAGCAATGCTTGTTGCTCTCTCAGAGGATCTGCTGCCAGGATTCCTGCATCCATCCATGACTCCTGACCAGGGGATCTGGTGTGCTCTTCTGATTCGCTCGGGTACCAGGCAGGCATATGGTACACATACATATGTGCAAGCAAATGTTTAAACACATAAGAAAAAGCTGATTGGAAAATGGAGGGTGCCAAAGGAATGACACACCCGAGGTGTCCTTTGACTCTCACATGCACACACTTGCACGTGTACACACACACATACACACAGTGTTTTTCATTGGCATATCTAGGTTTTTATTATTATTATTGTTTTACTTATTTTGTGTACAACTCAGATGATTTGCTAACATTCAACTTTAACTAAAATTAAGAAAAACAATGGAAGTTTGTGATAGAACCTGGGGAGAATAGTTCAAGAGTCAGATTAGCTGTAGGAGGAGCTTGGGTCAGCAGACTGCTAGCCTGGCATGCGGGAGACCCTGGGTTGACCCCAGCTCTTGCGGATATGGCTCAGGGCTGGAGTGTTGGTAGCATGCCTGGGCTCTCCAGTTCCAGAAAAAAAGAAAAACTTGGTACATGATGATAATATTTATGGTTAGAATGTGACATTTTAATATGTGTACACAAAGCACAAGCATCCAGACAGGGTGAGTGGCACATCCATGGACAGAAGCACCTCTTATCGCCTTGTGCTGGGGGCGTTCTAAACGCTCTGTCCCAGCTATTTTGAGATCGTCACTGATCTTCTCCCTCCAGTTGCTACCCTACTGCCCAGACAGAGCATCAGAGGTCGCTCCTTGAGGCCTGCCCTGCCCTCCTGCAGCCTCCCTGCCCTTCTCAGCCTGGCTGCTACCCCCCCACTGCACACAGGCCAGCAATGCTTAAAGATGGTGAGCTGTTGTGCTGTGTTCAGGATGTCTCCTGGGCACAGCAGCACTGGTTTGAACACTGGCAGTTAGTGGGACACAGACAAAGATGGATTCAAGTTATATGTCTGTAGTTATATGTGGATGAGTCACACTGACTACCGTACAGTCAGAGATTCGCCATGGTTTGATTTTATTTTGGGGGGAACTCTCTCTCTCTCTGTAGACCAGGCTAGCCTCAAACTCACAGAGATCCACCTGCCTTTGCCTCCCAAGTGGGGGTTTTAATACATTTTAATAACATTAATTAAAATAAGTTTTAATAAATTTAAAACGTTAAAACAGGTGTGGTACTATACGCCTCTAATCCCGGCCCTGAGGAGGGAGGCAGGTGGGGCTCTGAGTTTGAGGACAGCCAGGTCCACAGAGGGAGTTCTACAACAGCCAGGGCTTCACAGAGAACCAAGATAAACAAACAAACAAAACTTTGTTGTATGTGCATGAGTGTTTTACCTGTATGTGTGTCTATGGCACCAAGCATACACATGATATACAGACATACATACAAGCAAAATGCCCAGAAGAGGGCATTGGATCCTTTGGAACTGTGGTTACAGATAGTTGTGAACTACTTTTAGGGTGCTGGGAATTGCACGTGGGTCTTCTATAAGAGGAGCCAGTGTTCTTAACCATGGAGCTATGTCTCCAGCCGTATGTGTGTGTGTGTGTGTGTGTGTGTGTGTGTGTGTGTGTGTGATGTTTTTTAAGGAAATGGCTCCTGCAGTGGACCTAGGTCTGGCTCCCAGCACTTGCCTCATAGCTCATAACCATTGCAATTCCAATACTTGGGTGTCCAATGCCCTCTCTGGCCTCCAAGGGTACCAGGCACGTACACTGTACTTTCATGCACTCAGGCAATCAGTCATACACATAAAATAAAAAAGAAATCTTTAAAAGAAACAGCTTAAGCAGCTCATTGCAGGACATGTGAAGCAAACCTGCTGAGCTCAGGAATATTCACTCCAAGCAGATTAATTTGGTCTGTAGCAAAAATTTCTACAAAACATTATCATACACATTCAATTAACATTTTTCTTTGATTATAAATTAAGTTTGGAGCCAGACACAGTGACGTACACTTGCAATCCCAGCACTTGGGAGGCAGAGGCAGATGGATTGCTGTGAGTTTGAGGCCAGCCTGGTCTACAAATTGAGTTCAGGACAACCAAGGCTACACAGAGAAACCCTGTTTCAAAAAACCAAGAAAGAGAATGAGAGACTAAGTTTGTGTTTTCAGTTGTATAAGAGTTGAAAACTAAAGATTTTCTTTCTTTGTAGGGACACACTTGATGGGCTGGAGGGTTCCCAGTACTCACATGGCAGCTCCAGCTATGTGTAACTCTAGTTTCAGAGAACCTGCCATCCTCATACAGATATACACACAGGCAAAACACCAATGCACATAAAAATAAATAAATAAATAAATAAATAAATAAATACATAAATTTAAAGATCACACATTATAAGTCATTGGCCAACACTGGGAGATAGCCAAGAAGCTTTGTCCTTCCAAGGGGCACAAACATTTTTCACGTCTAAGGAACACTCTATTGAACACTTGTGATGACAGGGATGGAATGTCTGTTCCCCAGCTTGAGGGCTTGCTCTGTGTTTAACTCTGACATCACTTCAGAATCAATCAAGAAACTTTGCAAAAACACCCACCCTAGCTGGAGAGATGGCTTGGAAGTTAAGAGCACTGCTGTTCTTCCAGAGGTCCTGAGTTCAATTCCCAGCACCCACATGGTGGCTCACAGCCATCTGAATTTCCAGGTCTAGGGAGCCTAGTGCTCCCAAAGGCTCCTGCTTACAGGCATATTCAGATACACATAAAAATAAAGCACATTATCAAGCACCCTAAGTATTATCAAGATGTTATATTTACACATGAAAATAGACAAGGGCCTGAGGATGCCGCTTAGCGGTAGAGTGCTAGCCCAGCTTGTGCCAAGTGCTGGGCTTCCCAGCATCACTTCAACCGGGTGTGATGGCACATGATTGTAATTCCAACACTTGAGAGTACAGGCAGGAGGGCCAGAAGTTCAAGGTCATCCTCGGTGCAGGAGGCCTTGTTTAAGCAAATGAGCAACAATAACAACAAAGAAGTGTAGAAATGAAACCCATGATTTTAGATAATTAATATATGCTGAAATATCCCCAGTCTCAGAGGATGGGAGAAATCCTAATGCAAACAATAACCAAAGACATCTATAGTGGCCACACTAACATCAGAACCAACTATCAGATAAAATATCTAGATATTTTTCACCAGGGTTGAGGGATGTCTCAAATATTATGTGGGACAAGTTTACATTAAACAAGTATTTATTTAAGCTGCAGATGTAATTCAGGAATTTATGCCTGTGTTTCTGGGGCAGAATTCCAGTTTCAAAGAGGGAATGGAGCTGTTATACAGAAAGTCACAACTGCCTCTGAAGCTGAAATGCTGGTGTAGTCAGAACTCAGTGTAAGGATAATACCTCACTAACATCCAGGCTGAACTTACATGAACTTCAAATGAGATTCAACTGAGTGCATGTTCTCTATTTTTATTTATACATCTGGCAACTTTGCATGGTACATACTGTCTTCAATATAGCCATTTAAGAATCTTTCCCCTTCCCCTTCTTTTATAAGATTCCTTGCACTCTGCCCAAAGTTTGGCTAAGAGTCTCAGCATCTGCTTTTATACCCTGCTGGATAGAGTCTTTCAGAGGCCCTCTGTGGTAGGCTCCTGTCCTGTTCCCTGTTTTCTCCCTCTTCTGATGTCTATCCCATTTGCCTTTCTTAAAGAGGATTGAGCATCTTACCCAGAGTGGTCCTTCTTGCTGAGCTTCTTTAGGTGAAAGACTTAGAGGGGACAGGAGCTCCACAAGGAGAGCAGCAGAACCAAAAAAAAAAAAAAAATAACAAAAAAAAAAAAAACAACTGGGCACAGGGGTCTTTTCTGAGACTGATACTCCAACCAAGGAGCACACATGGATATAACCTAGAACCCCTGCACAGAGGTAGCTTATGGCAGTTCAGCGTCAGTGGCTGGCTCTTTGATCACCTCCCTTAAGGGGGAGCAGCCTTACCAGTCCACAGAGGAAAACAATGCAGCCAGTCCTGATGAGACCTGATAGGCTAGGGTCAGCTGGAAGGGGGGAGGACCTCCCCTATCAGTGGCCTGGGGGAGGGGCATGGGAGGAGAAAAAGGAGGGAGGGAAGGTGGGATTGCCAGGGGGCTACAGCTGGGATACCAAGTGAATAAATTGTAATAAATAAAAATGAATCTTTCCTCTAAGCAAGATGTAGTGTTGCATGCCTTTAATCCCAGCCACTTGGATCTCTGCGAGTTTCAGGCTATCATGGTCTACATAATCAATTCTTGGCCAGCCAGGGCTACACAGTGAGACATTATCTCAACAAAGAAACACATACCAAACAAATGAGAAAAACAACCCCCTTTTGTTATATAGCAGCCAGTTGCGTCCAAACAGGGTGCCTGTTTCCCTCTAGTGGTGAATCCTGTTGAGGCGGGGACCTTCCATGACCACACCATAGCCAGCACTCACCAAAAGTCAGCACTGAAGTTCCCAGCAATAGAAGAGACACAACCGGGGGTGGGGGGAAATGATCTTTATTTTAGGGTCCTCCTTGGAAGGAGCTGCCTGTAAGATGCTGTGGACACAAACCAGCATGTCAGATGGGCACAAGGCTGACGTCAACATGAATGTGGTGTCCTGCTTCGAAGCTCGCGCTGTGCCGTAGCTGACACACCTAAGGGCACAGCCCTCTCTGCTAGGTCGGATCCCAAAATAGTAAAAAGTGCTAGGAAGCCGGGGCAGTGCTGCAGTAGCAACAAAATGTTGGGACTGAGGACCCATCTTGTTAAAAAAGGACTCAGAAATACAGGACAACTGATCTCCTGTTTTCCTTTGCTTCTTCTATGATGGATCCAGGTGTGTGGGGGGGGGGGCGCTAGTTCATCGTAAGTAATTTTAACTTTGAGTAGCCATGGGGTAGTGTTTGCAGTTTCCTTCCTCTTCCCAAGACAGCTTCCGAGCAACTTCCCCAACCCCCCTCCAAAGCCAATTTCCTTTCATTTTCATGGCTCGCTCCTATGCAGAACGTCTTCCGCTGACACAGGTGAGGGTAGGGTGGGGTGTCACAGAGAAGGGACTTCTTTCATCACAAGAAGAAACAGCAAATCCCCGCTTGCCTTTGTTCCTCTCGGATGGAGAAACTTATCCCAATAATATAGCCATTCCATTGCTGAAATCCACGTGTTTCTGCTGCCCTCTAAGACTGGTGTTTCTGTGATCACCTTAAGCCAGAGAAGAGTTGTAAGAGAAAGTTGGATGTGGTCTGGAGAGCCTGCCCAATGGACGAGTGCTTTGTTGGCAGGCGTGAGGAACTGAGTTGGCTGGGCTTCCATGCTGGGGCAGTCCCAGGCAGAAGGAGCTTGCTCTCCAGTGAGAGGCCCTGGCCCTCGGCGAGAGGGTGGAGAAAGGAGGAAGACGCTTGACGTCATACTTAGCCCTTCACGAGTGGGTACAGTGTGGATACGTGTGACACCTGTGTACTCAACATTCATGCACAGGTGTGTGCACACTCATACTTACATGCAGAACAGGCACACACGCTGGGGAGAGACACACAGAGACAGTATTTGTTTTTGAAACAAGGTTTCTCTGCGTAGACCCGCCTGCCTCTCCCTGAGCGCTGGGAGCAAAGGTGTGCGCCACCACCGCCTGGCATAAGTGGCTGTCAAATGCAATGATTGAGACATCCTCTCCTGGACAGAGAAGAAATTTTAAATTTAGGAAGCCAGGAACAGTTCAAGGCTTAGGAAGTTACAGGATCCCTACGAGCCTCCCCAAGGTTGCAAAAGCAGTGAGCGATTGTTCAGGAAGAGAGCCCCCCTGGATCTGCCTACAAGGTGGACAGGGCTTCTGAGACACAGTCTGAGAGTTCTCATCTGAGCTCCTGTGAGAAGCCCAAATAAATTCACTGGCTCAGCAAGCTAGCTTTAGAGCAGTGGTTCCCAACCATCCTAACGCTGCGGCCCTTTCAATACAGGTCCTCATGTGTGACCCTCAACCACAAAATTATTTTTGTTGCTACTTCACAACTGCAATTTTGCTACGGTTATAAATTGCAATGTAAATATCAATAAGCAGGATATCTGATATTTGACCCCTGTGAAAAGGTCATTCCATTCCCAAAGGGGTCACGCCCCACAGGTTAAGACCTGCTGACTTAGCCGGCACCTCTCTTTGGTCTTTCAGTGGTGCCTGTCCATGGACAGTGATATTTCTCCATTTAGGAAAACTTAGGCCATGGCCCGTGATCTGAACACTTGGGAGCTGATGCAGGAGCATCTTTAAATACCAGGCACCAGACAGCAATTGGTATTTGTCACTTGTGGACGTTTTGGTTTACGATATGTAAACATGTTTTTGTTACGATTCCAAGTTGGAGATTTTAGTTTGTCCAGGCCTGTTAAGTGTCTCGTGCAGAGCATGGTCTTTGCCAGCTGGAATTAGTTGAGGCGTGAGGACCTTGAGGGGCATAAATATGACAGCCCAGAGAAGGCGACATGGCTGCTTGGAGGACTGCTTGCTGCTGGTTCGTCCTGCTGCTGCATTTGCTATTTACTGATTTGCTGGTCACCTGGACTTCTGGATTTCCTGACAACAGATACTGGAATTGTCCCCAAAAGAAAGTAGGTCTGCTAAGAAGTCTAAGCCTATGGTCACAGTCATTATGCAACAGAGGATAGAGATGAATTTATTATTTCTTTCCACTATGAGGAATGAGTGGCAGAAAGGCTTGCAAGGAACAGCGTTCGGATCCAGAAATCTGGAGTGCGACAGTCCTGCGCGGCTCCCTCACACTGCCATCTGCGGATGCTGGGCTGTCTGCAGCACCCGTGGCACTCGGAGTCCAAGCGGAAAGCAGCGCCACCCCAAATCCAGAGTTGTGGTTCCAGTGTTGTCACGGCACTGTTTCACAAGTGCTCCAAAGCCCAGAAGGGCAGAGATACAAACTTGGTGCACAGAAACAGGGACACCATCACTTCCTTTTGCAAACAGCAGAATGGTCCCCTCTTCAACCCAGGATGTCACTCCTTCAGCAGCTGCTGAGTGCCGTCTGCGCAGCACTGCGCTGTCCCACGGCAAGGCACAGCTGGCAGAGCTGCCGCACCAGAGTGGAAACAGACACCAAAGAACGGCGCCTGACAGGCGCACAGGTAAGGAGGGATGTGAAGGCTACTGTAACACACTCCACCGAGTCCCAAGAGAAATGCAAGGCTCTCTGAATTATCATAGCCTGTCGGCCTCTGTACTTCACATACATGTCTATATACGTATATACATACTTACATACCTCTACATACTCATACAACAGGCTCTTGCTTTGTTGCTCAGGTTGGCCCCACTTTCCTAGGCAGCTGGGAAGGGAACCTGGCAGGCATTGTGCCTGACCTGGTTTCAAACTAAATGTCTGTAGGTTCTAGGCTCCTGTTCAGGCTTGAAATGGTTCTAGTCTGGGACACTACTGTAGATGCTCCTGTTGAGGCGCCTCGTGGCATGCCCACCGGACGCAGGCAGCTCACCTGTGGAGGTGTGCCCATAGGCCTCTTACTATTTACAGGTGTACACACACATCACTGAGACCACTTTCCCTTGACCCTCAGCTGGTGCTTGGCGTCTCCAAGAGCTAGTGATAAGCAGCTCTCAGGCAGTTTGCTAGTGCCCTCGTGTGCATGGAATCTCTTAAGATTTTTATTTAGGAAAAGCTTAACGTTTATGTGTCTGTCTTGCCTACATGTGCTCGCCTGGTGCCTGAGGCAAGCAGAAGCTGGTGCTGCATCCTCTGAGCTGAAGTTATAGGCAATTATGAATGAGCATGCGGGCACTAGGGACTGAACTCGGGTGAGACCCACAGAGCCATCTTCCCAGCCCCACACATGGTCTTCCTAAAGAAAGAAACCTTGTCACCTTAGAGGCAGCAGCTTGTAGCATGCAGAAGGCCATGAGGCATGGGGCAGGACTGCCTTTACTTGCCTGAGGGCACAACTTGAGGGAAGGCCCCCTTACCTGTGGCCTGGGGCAGCCACCAAGTGTTTGTCTTGGGTCTTACCCTGAAGACTTGTGCTCACACTGTGAGGGATGAAATGTCCTCACTGGTGTCACTTAATGTCTGGGCCTCTCCTTCCCCACATCCTGAAAGGCCTTGTTCCTTCATAGGCTGTCCTGCCAATGGCATTAAAATGGCACTGTTGAGGGGAATGGGGGGCGAGGACACGATCCATCATTCTAATCTTGATCTCTCTCTCTAAAGTTAGTCATTGGTACCTGCAGACAGTAGTAGGCAACTGAACTCTCTTCCTTCACCTTAGCTATCTGACACTTTGGCTTTTTTAAGTGGATGCTGAGAAGGGTCCCTGAACACTGCTGGACAGAGGAAAGAGGTCTGGCTGGGTTTACAAGCAACACCGGAAAGGAACCAACATAGGGTTCGTAAAGAGACCGACTGCACACGGTCTTCCTTTGTCATCAGAGTCACCAGCTTCCTTCTCACTGGACAACTCCACTTTTGTTTTGTCAACAGTGTGCTCTAGTGACACAAGTACTAAAGTGCAGCATGTGTGCCCAGGCCACACTGAGCTCTGAAAACACAGCACTGGCTCCCCTAACCACAGCCCCCTCTCTCTGTGGCTTCAGGGACTTCTGGTCAGAAGCCAGTGCTGTGGTAAATTATGTTAGTGTAAATAACACTAACTCTGGAACACCATGGCAGTATTCAAAGCTGAATGTTTTAAATGTTTCCTAGAATATGAACACCAAGAGAACTATCTGTGGCACAAACAGCACCCAGGGATTTAAGCTGTCAGCAGAAACTGGCAGCCATCTTAGTTAAGCCCGCCTCATCCAAGACTGAGCAGGACGAGATGAGTGCATCAGATGGGAGACAGCTTGGGTCAGCAGTGGAGACCTGGCTGTGTCCTCAGGGTTGGGGTCTGAAGATGCGCCTGCTCCCTCCTCGAAGGTCCCAGGAGGGCAAGGAGTACTCCATGGATTCCCACGGGGATTCTGTACATGAGTCCACTGTGAGTCCTACGGCCTGAGCCCTCTGCTACTTTCACTCCCCGTACTTTCCTCTTCGTTAGAATAGTTCCCCGAGTCCTGGCTGCTCTGAGAACTGTACTTTCTGTGATCTTCCTCTGGGAGATGGTTTTCTTCTATAGCAACCGTATCTGTGTTTTCAATGATGAAGCATCTTTCCGTGTGCTCCTCAGCAGTCAAAAGTAGAAGGGTTTTTGAAGGTGGCTCAGAGAGAAACTAATGGTAAAAAAAGGGGGGGAGGGGAAGAAACACAGGCTGGTTAAAATGAAACCCAATTTCTTTGCTTTCTTATGTCCAACATCCAGAAGATTTTTGGTGTGTGCATTCCAACAGATGAGTGAAACCCAGCAATGCACTGTGTAAGGCTCAGGAGCAACAGCGAGGCCACCAGTCTGAAGGCTGTTTTTGGGGTAAGGCTGTGAAGAGCGTGTAGACACACACTGCTGTCAAGGCTGCAGGGGGGCAGTGTGATCAAGGGCATTTTGAAGTAAGCACCCAGTTCACCTGCGCTCAAAAGCACAAGTGAGAGATGGACACTTCCTGCTGCCCAGGCAGGCAGGGGCTGGTTCTATCTCTGTCACAGCTGTCACTACTACAGCGCAAAGGGGAACAATTCAGAACTCCAGAGCACAGTAAGCGTATGCTGAGCTCTGAGGGCACAGCGCCCTTTATGGCTTCTTTTGTTGCTTACAACTCGGGTCAGCGCGGACCCCGTGCCGCTACCAGAGCATGCTCAACTCCACACAGACTGGCAGCCACTCACCTGCACTCTCCACCAAGCCTGACTTTTGACCCCCCTGCTTTTCAAGGCCAGCTTGCCCCTACCCTGGGAGAGCAGATCCCCGGGTCCCAGGTTCTAGGATTAGCATCTTCATTCAGTGCTAACCATTATTTTAGGTACTAACCTCATAGGAGCCCTGAGCACCATGAGAGGAAACTTGTGGCTTTGCTTGCTGCACCTTCTGTTATTTCACCCAGGGAAGCGGGTGTGGCAAAGAGCCACACAGGTGGCAAATGGTAAGGCAAATGCCACAGCAAGTGGGGCAAGGCATTATTCTGACTGTAACAGACACTCGCTAACAAATGGCCAGGCACTGCTGAAAGTAGACTACGGGATACGGTGGCCCGTGTCTCAGACTCAAGACTGACTGTCCTGGAGCAGGCTGGCCCTCACCCTGTGACAAGGACACAGGAGAAAAGCAAGAAGGCCCTGAGGCCACTCATGTGTGTGCCCTTGTTCCCAGTGCCTGCACCGGCTCCCTCCAGGAAAAACTGTCTGTCCCTGTTCATGCATCTGAGCCCAGGTGGGCTGTCTGGGTAGGGCCTCCCTGGTCACTTGGGAATGATGTCATAAGTGCCAATTTGATGCTCTGTTATTATCTGCTGTCTGTGTTCAATTTTGTTGCTACACACTTACCCTATATACAGCTACTGTAGATCATCTCTGGACAGAACAGGATTCTACATTAAGTTACTGTTTTTAAACTTCTTATATGGTTTTTTGAGACAGGCTCTCATTGTGTAGCCTTCTGTTCCTGAACTCACAGAACTCTGCCTGCCTCTGCCTCCCGAGTGCTGAGGTTAAAGGTGTGTGCAACCATGCTTGGTTTTCTTTTGTCTGCTTTGAGATGGGGTCTTTCTGTAGTTCTGGCTGACCAGAAGCTTCTGAAAACCTTCTTTTGCTTTTGGAGATGGGATGTGACTACTCGGCTCATGTTGGCCTCACTCGCAGCAATCCTCCTGTCTTAGCTCCCTGAGTTTTACAGGAATGCATTACCACAACAGGCTTATGTCACTGGAATTCTGAAGAAATAACCACGTCAGTACAGATTACTTTCTGGACATCAAGAAAGCATGTACCATATGCTGAATCCTAACATCTGCACCCCTTTTCCTAGCTGGTGACAAGAGAAACGTACCTCATCAATACTGGGAGGAGGCTTCAGCGATGGGAAGAACACACCATTGAGGTATTTTAGGAGGCATCTCCCAGCGTAAAGAGTCATGACAGAAAAAACCACGGCGCCCAATCCAATGATAATCCAGGTCATGGAAGAATTTCCTAAAACACATAATAACACGAACACCGGCGTGTTCCTATGACACCAGCTGTACGAGAGGAAATACGGAGTGTCCCAGAAACCCTTTCTTGTTAGCCCTTAGTGCACTGCTGTGGGTGATGACAGTTGTACTTGAAGACCCTCTGAAAACTGAAAACCAACCCTGGAGACTGGGAGGACCGTATGAACAGAGGGCCTAATGGCTAGTGTTGCCAGTACCCGCACCGCGCTCTGCGGCTAAGCCTCTTCCAGGCCAGACTAAAGGACAACAAAACCTCCGCAGCAAATGACACCACTTCCACAAGCTCACTAAAGACTAGAAGTTGGAAACATTACAAATGAGTGGTCTGACTGCTTGCCAATGGGCGATAACTAAAGGTAATAGATTATGTGAGCATTGGATGAAAAACTAAGTGCTCCCTGACCTCAGATGACTAGCTGGCTCACTTGATTCCTGCAGTTTGGAGAGGGCAGTCTCCACCATCTGAAGCAGAGAAGGAATTCTTCACAACCCCCAGTGGAGTATTTTTTCACTTTTAGCTGTGTCACTCTCACCTGGCTTTGTTTTCTTACACAGTTTCTCACTGAATTCACTGCTCTTATTCCTGGCAACGGAGTGCACCCTGGCTCGGACACAGTACACAGTGAGTGGCTGCAGGTTCACGATGGTAAACGTCGGGTTCCCTTTCTCCAGTCTTCTCTAGAAGCATAACAAGAGTCAGTTGCCTCATAAAATCAGATGGAGAACATGTATTTTCTGAATCCCAAAAGGAATCGTCAAGATCTTTCTCTTCCAAACACCTAGCTGCTATGTGTCTAAACAATATAGGAACCCGTTATAACAAATCGGTTAAAAATTTGCTGCCACAAAGGCATACAATGCACCCCCCCCCCCCGGGAACCTTCATTCCATGAGCCTGCTGGTTTAACAGTGAGGACAGTTAAGAGAGCGCATCTGGCCTCACCCTGCCCACAGGAAATAGCCACTCAGGCCGTGCAGTGCTTCCCGATCTGCACAGGCCACCCACTGCCACAACAGTGCTATGTAACAAAGCCACCCCAGCACCCAGCAGCTGAGACAGTCTTCTTACAAGGGCACAAACTGCCTGGGGTAGTTCCCTCTAAGGCGTTGTCTGCCAGTCTCGGCCTCTGTGCCCAGGTGTGGCACACACATGCCTCATGGCACCCAGAGGACGCAGAGAGGCCAAATCGAATCATCAGAAGCCCTTGGGGCTTCTGGGCACGTGTGCCCAGGCTTCAGCATCATGAGGAAGTGAACAACACTCACCTCATATTTGCTGAGGAAAAGTAATTGCAAATACTGTTTCCAAGGATTGTTTTCAGGAACACACGGCAATTTGTGTGAAAACCTTAGAAGTCTGCCGAAGTGTGCCGAAGGTCAATAAATGAGCTGCTCCTGAAATTACTGCACTCTCTAGGCAGCACAGCCACTAAGATGCGCTGAGTCTCTCACCTAGCAAAGCACAGTGCTATGTATTCTCAGACACACCTTACTTCAAAGCTGGCAACCGTCTAGCAGACCTGAGTTGCTAGGATGACTACTGCTTTCTGCTGTAGCCTGCCCGCATGGGACACAAAAGCGGGCTGTCTGATCTGAGGACAGGTGAGCCGTGATGCTAATTCTCAGTTAACCAATGCTACACTTAACGAGGGCAAGCAGCTAAAGAGGAAGCAGCCGGCACTTTGAGAGCCATTTAAATGCCCAACCAAAAGCGGAAGAGACAATGTTTACTATCCTGACTGCATAAGATTTTTATGCTTGATTCTTTGACTGAAATTCCTCGGGGATTCATGGCATGCGTGACTGAGTTCTGTCAAGTTACTGCATTCAGAGCAGTGCTTAAACCCTTTTCATTACTACTCCATAAGGAGACCTCTCCCATCATGAACTCTGGAGGCTTTCCTCCCTTCTGGAGTCCACACAACTCATCATCACACCCGAGGCTCTTTGTCTCCACTGAGCTGCTATCTGAGGACAGGTGATAACGTCTACACATACTCGGTGAACACAACTGATACCTGAAAGAGCCTCTTGATGTGAAGGTCCTTGTGTGGGCAGTTTACCACAGGAAAGACCTGGCACAAATGTCACTAGAGCAGAGAAACCTTAGTTTGAAAAGGACTTGGGAATCGTGGTAAAAAGTCAGTAGTAATGGACGCAAGGTTTGTTTCAAAAGCAAACTGGAGGGCCAGCAAGATGGCCCCATGGGTAAAGGTGCTTGAGCAAGGCCTGATGACCTGCATTTAATCCCTGGAGTTATAAGGTAGGAGGAGTGAACGCATATCCACACCTTGCCCTCTGGCCTCCACACGTGCCCTGGGATGTACACACAATAAGTAATCGTAAACACATTCTCTTTCTCATACACACATGCATGCACACATTCATGAACACTCGCACACAGCACCATAGAGCCCAGACGCAGGCGGCATGTAACTGTCACACAGAACATGGAGAAGGCTGACACTCACTCTACTGCACATCGCCACAGCCATAAACGTTTGAAAGGCCTCCCTTAAAGCCACCATCACATGCTCTCTCCCTTCTCCCCGCCCCTACTTTCCTGATATCACAATTATGAGGCTAAGGCACAAAGTTACTGTGTAGGCTTTTTACCTCAGTACTGGAAGTATTTTCCCAAAAAATGATTTCATAAGTTAGTCCATGACATTTGCTGATGGAACTCTCCTGACATGTGACAGAGACACGCAGTGAGTCGCTGGTGGGAATGATGCCAATGGCTGGAGGAGGGATGGTAGCTGGGAAAGAAATGTGAACACAAAATGTGGAGTTAGACACCTCAAAACAATTTCTGGAACGTGCACTAAATGAGGAATTAGTCTCAAGCAAATTTGTGCTATAAACCCAGCATGAACCACACCCAGAAAGATTTCAGGAGCTCAGGCAGGGGGACTGCCATGAGTTTGAAGCCAGCCTGGGCTACATACTGATTTCCAGGCCAGCCCGGGCTACAGTGTCAGACTCTGTCTCAAAGAAAACTTGGCTTACTGTATTTTTGAGAATTAATGAATTTCTCTTCAGACCAAAAGGATGTGTTATTTCCATGTGATGCTTGTATACGGAGAAAGAAGGCCACTGTGTAGAAAGTGTCTTGAGGGATGACACAGTGCGTAGTCTGGACATTTGCACAGGTAGGTATTGGTTTCCATTTATCTGAATGGCTTCCAGGAATACTTTTTAAATGGCCACTTGAAAAGAAAAGCAAGTTAAATTCGATTGAATTAATCTATCATTAATTTAACTAATCATTACTTCAGCAAATATGCACGGAGGATTTAAAATACACGATGCATGCAGGGACAGTTTCCCCACCCAGATTCCCAACAGGGAAGAGCCACGGGTGCTCCAGAGCATGTTAGAAAATCAGGAAAGTGGCAAGCTGTTCGTGTGTGTGTGTGTGTGTGTGTGTGCTTGTGCACATTTGCAGGTGCACAGGTGTGGACAGGAAGGCCTGAAATTGAAGATCGGTATCTTGATTGCTCTCCTCCTTACCTACGCAAAGACACTGAGATCTTACCCCACCTGCAGCTTGCTGACTGACTAGTCTCGCTAGCCAGCTTGCCCAGAGCTCCCTGTCAGACTCCCAAGTACTGGGGTCACAGGTGCTGCCTTTCCTGGGGGATTCGACCTGGGTTCTAGGATCGAAGCTCTGGTGCTTTTGCTGCTAAGTCATCTCTTCAAAGCTCAACATTTTTTTTTTTTTAAAGCAAATTAAAGGCTGACTGATATACAAACTCAGAAATAATAATTTACTAAAATTTTTCAAAACTCAACTTGTCCTATGCACTGGCTACTTTTATGTGACCTTGATACAAGCTATAGTCATCTGAAAAGAGGGGAGCTCAACTGAGAAATGCTTCCAGAATACCCAGGCTGTAAGCAGGCAAGCCTATAGGGGATATTCTTAAAGACTGATCTTGGGTGAGAGCCCAGCCCATGTGGGTATGGAGGCCCTTGGGCTGGTGGTCCTAGCTGAGCCAGCCATGGGGAACAAGCCAGCAAGCAGCACCCTCCTTGGCCTCTGCATCAGTTCCTGCCTTCAGGTTCCTGCCCAGTTTGAGTTCCTGCCCTGGCTTCCCTCAGTGATGGACAAGGTGGAAGCGACATAAACCTTTTCCACACCCCAAATTGGTTTGGTCACAGTGTTTCCTCACAGCAACAGGAACCAAAACTACAACATCCTAGTTGTCTCTACGCTACTTTCCCCTGTCACACGCTAACACACTACCTAATGGCACACACTGTGAGTGCCTACCACCCCAGGGCCATACTCAAAGACATCAACCTGGCAGCTTCAGAGTGGCCACAATGGGAACATTCCTTGCACAAAATAGGACTCTTCCCTTCTGGATGATGGTTGCTGTGCCAACACACCCCTGTAAAAGCCCCATGACACAGATCCGTACCATCAACTACAGGGCACATCCCACCAAGGGTGAGCTCCTCCCTGAGGCGAGAGAGGAAAAGCAACTGGCGAGAGACCACAGCTCAAGAAGCGTAGTTGCACCCAAGCACAGGCCTCACACGGAAACTGGCTGTACGTAGCTCTAACAGACTCTCTGCCACTCTACCTCCCAGCACAAATTCCCAATGTTTCCCAAAGACTGTAAGAGAGGCAGCCAGTGCCAAGCCTGACCTCACACAACTCTTTCTGTTTTGTTTTCTTAAATCACATCTCCCTGTACTGATGTCCTGCTCTTCTAGAAAGACACCCTCCCACCGTGGCAGGAAATAGTCGAGGACACCCCTAAGGCCCCTGCTCTCCTCTGCTTCACCCTTCCTACAAGGCCCTCCACAGAGTGTGGCCAAGACCTGAAGAGATGGCGGCGCCTTCACTTTCCTGTCAGGTTACATTAGCTGGCAAAGAGGAGGGGACTTTGAAGATGAGGCTAAGGACGCACTCCATCATTCTGAATTATGGAATAAAGTGAGCACAGCCTCTGAGGTGAACACTTAACAAGGTGTAAAGGTCACAGTTCCTTCTAATGGGCCTTGAGATGCTGCCTGAGTTCTACAGCTTCAGGTCACGGCTTCTGCCCACAACCTCAGGAACATGCAGGAGAAAGGCAAGTTTTGTATGAAACCACCTACCTCAGTGATGTTTTTTTTTTTTTTTTCCTTTGTGAGTGGGCCTGTCTGCCTGTGAGCCAGTGAGTATGTGTGTACATGTGTATTAGTGTGGTGTATATGTGTGTGTGTGTGGATGTGTACAGAGGCCAGAGGCTGATGTCAGGTGTTTGGCTCTGTCATCCTCCACCATATCCCCAGAGTCGGGGAACCTGCCTCTCAATGTAGCACCCCCACTTCTCAGGCAGTCCTTGTGCCACAAGATGCACACAGGGGTAGGGTAAACGAAAAGCCAACAGGTAAAGGAACGAGCATTTCAGAAAGGAACTTACAGGAGCCACTGTGCTCTGAAGCTTGCATTTAGAGATGTGTTGTAGTCCCATTTCAGAACATAGCTGTCACCCTGGGCATCCAGGTCTATGTTTTCTGGCGTAGGCATTTTACTTGCTACTAGAAACCAAAGAATTCGCTAAATGTACATTTGAAACTATGGTATAGAAGCACATTTATCTTGCTTCTTAAAAAGACAAACATACTAATTTTATAATTAAAGCCATGAACAGGCCCAGCTTCTACCCCAACCTTACTCATTGGCCAGGCTGGCAGTGACTGAGGATTTCTGGCTGTTTTCATTTCTAGCATTTCATCTGTAGAGGTGTGCTCTGGATACCAACCATCCTGCTACATTAGGTATTACAGGCAAATAAAAGGCATTTGTGATTCTACAAAAAATTTAACTTTCAAGTAGAATTAATTTTCCTTAGTACTGAGATAAAGCTTGCTAACCACTGTTACCCTCCTTCCTCTCTCTAGGGTGCGGCACTGGGGAATGAAGTGGGGCCTTTGTGTGCTAGACACATCCCCTACCCAGAGCTTTGTTTTAGTAATTCTTAAATCGCCAAGAAACTTCATCATACAAAATGGTTCACTAATTAGAGGATAAAGTGCTGCCACTCTCCAGTCGCGGGGACTGACATCCTCACCCGTGGTGTTGACACACTGCACGGCGCTGCTGCTGCTGTGTTTCTGAAGCGTCAAGTGTACTGCCTCAACTCTCAAGCAGTAAGTAGTCTCTGGTGACAGTTTTAATATCTTTTCTGAGTAATAAGAAGTTTCAATAATATTCTATTAAAAAAATAAAAAATATACAGTCAAATTTTAGAAATCATTCACCTCCTTTTCTCTCACATCAGACACAGGTAAAGACACTTACTTTCTCATCTGAAGGTGTCTGCCAGATTACTATCTTGTACCTGAAGCTGAAACTCTCCCTCGCCCACATGGTCCCACCTTGTCCGGGATGAAAGATGTTCACTAGGATAGCTTTATCCTCCGCTTCTAACTGTATGCCTGGGGGGCCGATGTGAGCTGTTGACACCAAAGAACAATCATGAAACTGCAGCAGTACCACTCCAACATGTTCCTAAGAAACACTGCCTCCCTGGTGTGATAAAACGGAGGAAATCCCCACATGTGTCTTAGACGTTGGGGGACCTGGAAAGAGCAACCCTCAAACAGATCACATATGGGAATGGTAGCAAGTATTATTTCTGATCAGTTATCCAGGAAAAGTTGTTCTGGAACCTCCCAGCAGAAGACAAAATAAAGCCTGGAGTCTGCAAACACACAGAAAAGCAGCCCAGGCCCATGGCTCATGTGTAAAATGTCTATATAGGACAGCGAAGGTCACAGGGTGGGTGAGAGGGCTCAGAAATAGAGGCATGACTGGAGGCCAAATACAGAAGGAAGTGGCATCATTTAAGACACTGGAGGGCTGAGGTTGGCAAAGAGCCAGAATCCCGTTTCAGAATGATCAGCCTGGAAGAGGGGTGAGGAAACAGGGAGGTCAGCAATGAATCAAGTGAAGACGACAAGGGCCTTGGTAAAGGGGAAAAGGAGCATCTCTAATATCCTCACAGGATGGGCCAGACAGAGTATTAGGGCATTGTCGTAGTCACTTTTCTAAGATTTATTTATCTAATTATTTATACAGTATTCTGCCTGCATGTTTGCAGTGCACACCAGAAGAGGGCACCAGATCTCACTATAGATGGTTGTGAGCCACCATGTGGTTCCTGGGAATTGAACTCTGGACATTTGGAAGAACAGCCAGTGCTCTCAGGCAGTAGTAGACTCCATGACCATCATGAAGGGGAGCACAGCAGCAGGCAGGCAGCCATGGTGGAGCAGTAGGTGAGAGCTCACATGTGACCCACAGCAGGAGAGAGACACAGGGAACACTAACTGGGAATGGCATACTCCCCGTGACACACCTCTTCTAACAAGGCTACACCTTCTACTCCTTCCCAAATAGTTCCATCAAGTATTGACCTGTATGAGCCTACAGGGCCTATTCTAATTCAGATCATCACAGGTACAGAATGTAGAGAAATGCCAAAGATGGATCCAGGGTCTGAGCGTGAGCAAATAACCAGCTGATGTCATTTCCTGAGACAGTGTATGCTGCAGGAAGGGCTGGGAGGGAGAGACTGGGCCTCCTTTGAGCATTTTTTTCTGAGGGATGGCGTTTAACATCTAGGTAGACACTGGGTGGAGACAGTGCTACTGGTCTAATGCTCAGGGAGCACCAGGGCAGGAGAGCTGACTCTGGGAGGTCAAAAGCAGTCTTGACTAGCCCTGGGAAGTTCAACCCGGAAATCTCCTTGCATTCCTTTTTAAGGCTGGAGCATGGCTGTTTCTTGCAGTTTCCGTATCTAGGACCCTTTATAGAAATTATGACACTAGAGACAGCCCAGCAGTTGAGAACGTTCCGCCAACGGCACTAGATTTACACTCTGGCACCTCTGCCAGCTGCTCACAACCACCCGCCTGGACCTCCACTCCCGCCAGTCCTCCACCTTTTTCTGGCCTCCACCAGCATGTGCTACACACTCTCACACACAGATGGAAATAAATCTTAAGAAAGATGATGAAGGTTGTCTAGAATTCTGTACCTCATTCCATCTTCTGACATCCAGCATATTGGTCATTAAAATGAATAAACTGGAAAAACCACTGGGCACACTGTTATAAAAGTACACTTTTTTGTTTTCCAGACAGGGTTTCTCTGTGTAGCCCTGGCTGTCCTGGAACTCACTCTGTTGACCAGGCTAGCCTCGAACTCGGAGATCTGCCTGCCTCTACTGCCCAAGGGCTGTGATTAAAGGTGTGCATCACCACTGTCCAGAACAAGCAACATTTTCAAAAACAACAGAAATGTAAAGGCATGATACTACTACTCTCCACTTTAAAAAACCCTCATTAACACGTGGACTCATCAATACTTGCAATCAGTCACACAGTGACCTCTCCTTTCAAAACTTCCACGGTGCCTGTAAGAGACAATGCCAATGAGCAAGGCCCTGAACTACCAGGGAAAGCCCTGACTTTATGGACCTGCTAAGGGCTCTTGGTGATCATGCTTGGCCAGCAGAGCGGGCCTTTGCAGGAGGGAGCTGTACGAGCATGAGCGGGTTCACACAGAACTGCTCTGTAACGCTTTCTAGAGAATAACACAGCCAGTAATGCTTTCTTACCTCTGTAAAACGGAATAAATGAATCGCTCTCACTCCACGAAGAAGTGCTGTTTCCTTTTTCTGCTCTCACACGGAACTTCATTTTGACATAAACATTTGGGTCCAGTAAAGAGAAGTCACATCCAGTCCCTGCAATATGCTGACACTCAGGCAGCTTTAACCAGTCCTCCTCCTCTTCTCTTTAATTGAGAAAAAAGTTTGCATGAGCTAATGTATATACACAGAAGTTTTACATACACTTTCCATCACCATCATCGTTAGCAAGAATTATTTCCTATGGTGTCACTGTGTGCTGAGCATGCGAGCCTAAGTGAGGGTCAACCCCCTCCCCAAATAAACAACAGCTGCACCTAAAAGGCCTATGGCAATGTGCACCCACTTTGTTGCACAAGCTGTTCAGTACACCCAAGAACAAGGCCATTAAGTTTATGGACATTTCGAAAGCAAGTGCTTTCAAAGGTTATGTGCTTTCCAAGGAATATGTCAAGCTGAATTGCTATGGTCAGGAGTCCATCTCATGAGGCCTGGGAGGACAGTGGCCCCTAATCATCATTTAGATCTGTTGGTTGTTGCCCCAGAACCTCCACCAAAGCCCACATGAAGAGCTGGCTTCAGAAAGAAGAAAAATATCTGGGAAAAATAAAATGGAAACTATACTAAAAAGAATTTATTTATTTATTTTTTTGAGATAATGTTCTGTTAACACTTCCCTGCATATCCTCTGATTCTTTTTGATATATATGACCCAAGTTACTACTTGGAATAATTCAAACATTTAATTAACAAACGAAAAAATATTTTCTGAGAACAGGTTTCTCTACATAGCCCTGGCTACCCTGGCACTACTCTCTAAGCCACGCTGATCTAGGACTCAAGAGATCCATCTGCCTCTACCTCCTGAGTGATGGGATTAAAGGCATATTTCCACCCCAGTCACTCAGTTAATTTTTAATAGAGTTTTTGCTTCAATTTTATGCTTGCAATTCTACGTTAGCATTTCAAGGAAAGAGAAGTAAATGATCTATAGACAAAAGCAGATTTGGCTAGGTTGGTCCAAGATAATTGTGTGACTTCTAGGAAATGAACCTGTATTTCTAGACTTTAATTTCCTTACTGAAAAATTGGGAATTGATGTGATAATCTCCTTCTGACCCCTAGGAATAGACTGCCTGTCCTAAGACAGACCTCAGCACTGTGTGGTTTGAGTTTCCTCTGCCCTTCTAAAATCAATCATTGTGTCTGTTTCCTAGGGTCTTTTAGTTTTCAAAGATTTCTTTTAAAATTAAGTGTACTGTGTCTGTATGTGGGTATGTGTATGTCACTGTGGGGTCAGAAGACTGGGAAGCAGCTGGGCTGGAGTCACAGGTGCTGAGACTCTGCCCGTGTGCTCTTTATTACAGGGCAACCTTAAGGGTGACACCCGGTCCCCACCATACCCAAACCAGCTGCTGGATGAGAAAATTCCAACCCACAGCAAAGAATGAAAACTCAAAACTCAAACTTGCACACACAGAAAACTCACTAGAGATAAAACATCTGTGCATGTGCATGCACGCACGTGCTTGCGCACATACACACACACACCCCCCCCCCACACTCAGGAACCTGTAAGATCACTATGTCCGGTTTAGTAACAAGTGGACAAACAGTGTACAGTGGTGGACAAAGTGCTGGGGTCCTGACGTGGGAAGTCCTCACACCTCCCTCCTTCACTGCTGACTCCATCCTACACAGGGGACACAGGGTGCAGATGGGCCAATACCAAGCAGCAGGGGGTGGGGAAGCACCTCCTGTAAGCCTGCCTTCTGAGGCTCTCTGCCTATCCTCTTGGCAAATGGGAAGTAGAAAGTCAGTCCCGAGAAAGAGGCACTGACAAGACACCCAGTCTACAGAAGCATAGGGTCTAAATACTGAGGTGTCTGAAGAGTATCTAAGAAGAAAGCACTAGGGCTTCAGAGATGGCTCAGTGGCTAACAGCACTTACTCGTGCAGACGACTTGGGTTAGGTTCCCAGCACCCACACTGTTTGCAACCTTCCCTAACTACAGATCCAGGGAATCCGACACCCTTTTCTGGCCTCCACAAGCACCCGGTATACACACGGCACACATACATGCATGACACATGCATAAATAAACTAAACCTATATATGAGTGCTGTGTCTGCATGTACTCCTGCACGCCAGAAGAGGGAATCGGATCCCATTATAGATGGTTGAGAGCCACCTGGTTACTGAGAATTAAACTGCTAAGCCATCTCTCCAGCCCATAAAATAAACTTAAAATTAAAAAAAAGAAAGAAAGAAAAAAAGAAACCACTGTGTATGATGGAATGACAGGAAAACCAAACATGGAAGGCTTTGGGGCCTGTTTCAAGGCCCAGCATGGCCCTTCTGGGTACTCTCCCACATGGTCAAGATAGTTCAGATGCTATTACACATTTAGCAAATACATGACATCTATGAAGAGAAGGTATGGGGATGGCTGTCTACTACTCTCATCCTCAAACCTCTTTAAGAAATGTTTTACTTCCTATGTGTGTCTGTGTGTGTTTGCACGTGCAAATACACCAAAGCATATGGGTGGAAGTGCGAGGAAATTTGCAGGAGTTGGTTCTTTCTTTCTATACTCATTCTGTCAGGCATGGTGGCGACCACCAGCTCTTCATCTCAGCTCAGTCTCCACTGAGATACAGTTACAAATATCATGTGAAGTAGACATAAAATTTCCTATAATGGAAATAGCCAAGTTTTTCCCACATTAAAAGTCAATTACAGGGGCTGGAGAGATGGCTCAGTGGTTAAGAGCACTGGAAAGGAACAGGGTTATATTCCCAGCACCCACATGGCAGTTCACAACCATCTGTAACTCTAATTTCAGGGGATCTGACCACCTCACATACACAGACAAGCAGGCAAAACACCAAGATACATAAACAAAAATTTAAAACGGAAAATATGGTGTTGACATTATAAAAATTATGCCTATCACTCTAGCAAGCCAATCAGCTACCTACGTTTGATACTCTGCTGAAAAGGTCACGCTACCCATCGACTCTTTGCTGCTGTTCCACTTTAAGGTGTAGTTGTCATCTATGATGTAGACATCTATATTCTCAGGAGGTCTCAGATTTTCTCCACCTGTAAATCCAACAAGCAACAAATGATTATATGCTGTAAAATATTTTATAAATTCTTATTATTCACATCAATAACAATGTATTCATTTCCACTTTTTCTTTTTTTGCTATGACACCTACAAACCACCACCACCACCAGCATGGCACAATAACCCTAAGGGGGCAATAGTGGAGACCATGAGAAGACATCTGAGAAAACATCTCATTTATTTTTTTGCCACCAGGTGGTATCCACCAAGTCTCCCCACTCTCAATTTTCACTTTCTTAGTGCTGGGGATTGAACCCATGGTCTTGTGTATACTAAGAAAACACGAGCTACATTTCCAGCACCCCTACCAGAGCCTTTGAACTTCATCCCTAAAGTGAATCTATCCTGTTAGCCTCCTCCATTGTAAGAATTTACAGATTCTGTGCAGAAAGGCGGCACTTGTGCTTCTAAGATTAGCAAAAGATCCGATGGTATTCGTGGCAGTTAGTATACTGCTCATAATAATCTTTTTAGGATTTGTTTTATATGTATGAGTACTTTGCCTACATGTACACCATGTACATGACCCAGGTTGTGACCCTGGGGCATCACGGAGCTCCCAGGTGTACGGATTTCTAAGAGGTACCGGAACTTGTATTTCCAGGAGTCCTGGCTGGGATGCTGGTCTCTTCTTTGGCTTCCTCACACCACTAAGAAGAGATCTCTGTTGTCTATCACTCTTAGAGCAGTCGCCATTCTCCTGACGGAACCAGCCCACTGGTTTCCTACTTTGCTTGTTTTGTTAGCCTGCTCCGACCTCGGGTCTGTTAAAATGTCTCTCGTCTCCTCCCGGAGGGCGGGACCAACAGCGCTAGGCTGGGAAAGTGCATTTCTGCTTTTGTCTGGTCTCCCACACGCCGGTCGTCCCGAGGCTCCGGGCCAGGCCAACGTCCCCAGGCTGGAGCGGGGCGCAGCGCCGGTTCCCGTCGGGAGGGCATCGGGGATCGGCTGGCGGCCGAAGGCGCAGACGCCCAGAGCTCTCCCTTCCCGCCCGGCCCTCGCCCAGGCCCCTCGGCTCACCCGCGGCTGCGGGCAGCACCCACGGCGCCCGGGCCACCAGCACCAGGGCCGCCGCGCCCAGCACAGCAAGCATCGTCTCGGGAGGCCACGATCGGTCGCTCACATCCTCCGTTTCCTCCTGCGGCGCTGGAGACGACCGCAGGGCGGCACCCTCTCCGGGACACTCCGTCTCCTCCGCCAGCGCCCCGCCCTTTCCGCGGGCAATGGGCTTGGAAGGCACCGAGATGCCTAGTCCTGGACTCGTAGCCCAACTCTAACCCTGGACGTCCGGTCAAGTCCACTCCCACTTCCGGAATGACCGCCAGGACAGGCCGACTGCCCGGAGAAGGAGGGGTGCGGCCAGTGCGCCTGCGCAGCCCCGCCCCCTGTGCCCTTCAGCTTCCTGTTTTGGGTCTTGGGTGGAGCTCCTGCCTAGGTTATCAGTCATCCACAGAGACTGTGAGTCCCGGGACTCTGAGAGCGACACATTTACTACCTCAGCTGCACAAGATTTTCATGTTTGATTTCTTGGTTTCGTGGGATGGTTTGGTGCTGTAGATTCGCTCTATGGGTTTTGGGTTATGCAGCGTTTGAATCTTTTTTTAAAATTATGTTTTTGGGTTGTTTTTTATGTGTATGAGTGTTTTGCTCTATGTATGTATGTGAGTACCATCCATATATGCGTGCCTGGTACCCATGGAGACCAATAGAGCATTCCAGATACCCTGGCACTAGATACGGGTCTTAGGAGCTTCCGTGTGGGTCCGATCCTCTGGAAGTGCTCTTAAACACTGAACCATCTCTCTAGCCTCTTAACTCTTTTCTTTACTTTCTCTTAAAGAGACTCGTATTTATTTGTTGTTTAATTCTTTTTTTTAAAGTGTGTTTATCCATCAGCAACGATACAATATAGAATATTAGTGGAAAAATAATTTCCAAACACACAAAAAAGATTTCTGTGTTTTCAGATTTCTGGCATGTTACACTTTGACGTCAGGAACAAATCAGTGTTCCCAGGGAGTCTCAGGGCTTTGAAAATTACGATATTTTAAACACACTTCTTACAAACTTTACATTTATAATCTAATAGCTGAAGTACACTATGCTTAGTAGTATGTAGAACTACAGTCTAAAACAATGTTCATTGAAAACCATTTCAAACTTGGGGTTCACAGTAGGCTAGACAGCCTTTCAGGAACTCCTGTGTGGCCAGCTCCATCTCCAGACTTACTTGGCACTGGAAGTGTATTACGCCTTGAGGGTGCATTCACAAAGTATTCTCTGTGTGTGAAGTCCTTAGTAGCCATTTTACCTGTTGCAAGTTATCCAGTTCTGTTCTTCTGCAACAGGTTATACTTAACCCTCACATACACGGTTAGTTTTACACATGTAGACAACATGTCAGGACCCATAATGAAGAACATTTCCCCCTTGAGATAGGTGACATTATGCATTCTAAGTTCATTCATTTAAAAAATTATTTCTTTGTATGTTATGTACATTGGTGTTTTGGCTGCATGTATGTCTGTGTGAGGGTGTTAGATCCCCTGGAAGAGGAGTTACAGACAGTTGTGAGCTGCCATGTGGGTACTGGGAATTGAACCTGGATCCTCTGGAAAAGCAGTCAGTGCTCTTTAACCACTGAGCCATCTCTCCAGCACCAGGTTCATTCTTTTTTACAGCAGATTTTGTGGTTTTATTTTTCTTTAGAGATGAATAATATTCCATTTTTTATATGTACTAGATTTTCAGCATCCATTCTGCTGATGGACAATTAGGCTGGACACATTTCCTTCCGACAGCTAATAAAATAGCAGTAAACAGGCTGGAGGTTCTGTGATAGAGTGTGGGGTTCTCTGGGTGAGTGCACATAAGTGAAATAACTGGGTCATATAGTATTCTGTTTTTTGAGGACTCTCACAATGATCTTAAACATGACTTAATATGCACCCCAATCAGCCATCAGCAGTGAATAACAGTTCCTCTTCCTTTACATCCTCTCCAACATTCATCGGATCTCTTGATGAGGGCCATTTTGATGGGTGAGGTGGAATGCCAACTCAGTTTTAATGTGCATTTTGCTGATGGATCAGGACATTGAATACTTTAAAAAGAGCTGAGAATGTATTTCAGATTTTTGAAAGCTGTGTTCAATTTATTAGTCCATTTGTTGACAGGTAGATTCATTTCCTTAATTTCTGAAGTTCTTTATGAATTCTGGATATCAAAAGCTTGTCTGAGGTATAGCTAGGCAAGATTTTCTCCCATCCCGTGGCCTGTGTGCTTTACGGAGAGTCTCCGTTGATGTTCAGCCGCTCTTGAATTTCATGCATTCGCATCTCTTGATACTTGCAGTTACTTCCCATTGCCTCCCCAGTGTTGTGAACAATATCGCCTGTGTTTTCCTCTAGAAGTTTCAGGTTTTATTTTTTTAATGTTTATGTATTTATTATAAACACAATGTCTGTCCTATGTATACCTGCACGCCAGAAGAAGGCACCAGATCTCATTATAGATGGTTGTGAGCCACCATGTGGTTGCTGGGAACTGAACTCAGGACTTCTGGAAGATTAGCCAGTGCTCTTAACCTCTGAGCCATCTCTCCAGCCCCAAGTTTCAGGGTTTAAATGAAGGTTTTTGATCCATTTAAAAGTGGCTTTTGTATAAAGTGAAAGATACAGTTCTGATTTCATACCTCTGTAGGTGATGTCAAGTTTTGCCAGCCCCATTTGCTGAACTGTTTTCCTCCCAGTATGGTTCTGCCTCCTTTGTCTGGAGTGGACACAGTCTTGTCAGTTTATTCCCAGGCCCTCTGTCCTGTTCCCTTGGCCTCCTGTCTGTTTTTATGCCAGAGCCAGACTGCTTTTATCTCTATAACTCAGTGGTATAATTTGGAGATGTGTTATGTTAGGATTGCTTATATTATTAGTGATTGTTTGTGGTTCCATATGAACCCACGTTATTTTTATTACATGTTAAAAATGACATTGGAATTTTGATGCATATTCCTTATAGATTAATTTGGAAGTATAGCTGTTTTCACATATTCTGCCAATTTCAGAGCATGACAGATCTTTTCATTGTTTAATATCTTCTTTAATTTCCTTTTTCAATGTCTTGAAATTTCCATTGTAGAAGTGTTTATTTTTTAGGTGTACTCCTGGGAACTTTTTGGGGGGGGGGATTAAGAAAGCTTTGTAAATGGGATTGGCCCCTAATTTCTTTCTTGATAAATATATTTGTGTATGTGAAAGCTACAGTCTTTTAAAATATTGATTGTATCTTGCAATTCTTCTGTGTTTATCAGCTGTAGTTTTCTAGGAGCTTCTATAAGGCTTTTTTTGAGATTTTTTTAAAGATTTATTTATTTATTACTTATACAGTGTTCTGCCTGCATGTATGCCTGGCACACCAGAAGGGGCACCAGATCTCATTGTAAATGGTTGTGAACCACAATGTGGTTGCTGGGAATTGAACTCAGGACCTTTAGAAGAGCAGACAGTGCTCTTAACCTCTGAGCGCCCCCCCCCCGTTTTTTTAAAGTGTAGAATCTTATCATCTGCAAATAGAGATAGCTTGACTTCTCTGTATTCTGTATTTATTCCCTTATCTTTTCTTATTTAATTTCTATAGCTAAGACTTTGAGCAATATCAAATAAGAGAGGAGAGAGCAGGCATCATTGTCTCAGTCCTGTTTTTTTGTGTGTGTTTGTTTGTTTTGAGATAGGGTTTTTCTGTGTAGCCCTGGCTGTTCTGGATTGCGTTTGTATACCACGCTGGCCTCGAACTCAGAGATCTAGCTGCCTCTGTTTCCCGAGCACTGGGATTAAAGGCGTGTGCCACTACAACTGGCTTCATTCCTGGTTTTAGAAGAATCATTCACAGCTTGTCTTCATCTACTATTGCCCAGAGGTTGAGCATCCTTTGTTATTGTGAGTTATATTCCTATGTTGCTAACAGCTCAGGACTTTTACTATCAGCGCATGTTTAATTTTGTCAGACACCTTTCTGACATCAGTTGAGAAGACTGTGTGGTTTCTGTCCTCAAGTTTGTTTATACGACATTTTACATTTACTGATTTACACATGTTGAGCCATAATGTATGTTTTTCCTAAGATTTTTCCTAACATTTTCCTTAGCATTTTGCTAAGAATTTTTGGATCCATGTTCGTCCAAAAAAAGTTTTGGTCTGTTGTTTTCTTTCTTTGGTGTGTCTACCTGGTTTTGTTAGAATAATAATGACTTCCTGGGATGAATTTGAAAGTGCTATTTCTCTTTGTATTTTGTGGAACAAACTAAGAATTACTATGAGATCTTTTTGGGGTGTTTGATAGAATTCCACAGGGATCAGTCTTGTCCTGGGCTTTTTCTTGAGTAGAGCCTTTTCCTTTAATTTTTAATTTTGGAGACAGGGTCTCACTCTGCAGTCCTGGTTATCCTGGAATTTGTGGAGTAGACAAGGCTGTACTCAAACTCGCAGAGCTCTGCCTGCCCTGGCCTCTCAAGTGAGGGGGTTAAAGGTGTGGCTGTACCAGAGCTTCAAAGAGGCGTTTGACAGCTTTTATCTCATTGTTTGTAATATGTCTGTTTAAGTTATTTGGAGCTTCTGGCTGTAATTTTGGTAGATGACATGCATTTAGAAATTCTTCTGTTTCTATGTCTTCTAGCATTTTAGAGTATAAGTAGTAAGGTTTTGTGATGTGTTGGGTTCTGTTGTAATGACACTCTTTTATCTCTGTTTTTAATTTGTTTTTTCTTTTGTCAGACTGGCTAAAGGTTTGTCCACCTTACCAAAAAGAAGAGAAAATATGATTTCCAAAATTCTCTGTCTCCCAAGAACTGATTGTGTGTGCCTAGAGTTGCTGTAAACAGGTCTTCAGACCTTAGTACAGTGGCCACCATGTTAGACAAACCATGCTGACCTTAGAACCCAGCATGTAGACCCTAACACCTGCCACAAACAGGAGCAAAGACATACTCCATCAAAGACCTGGCCTGTAGTTCAGGATCTTGAGAAGCCCCTGTGGAGGTCTGAGTGAGAATGGTCCCCATAGGTGCATATACTTGAATGCTGCAGCACCAAGGAATGGCGCTATTAAAAAGGCTTAGGAGGCGTGGCCTTGCTGGAGGGAAGTGTGTCACTGGGGGTGGCTTTGAGGTCTCAAGGGGTCAAGCCAGGCCAGTGCCTCTCCCTCTTCTTGCTGCCAGTGGATCAGGACAGAACTCTCAGCTACCAGTGCCATGTCTGCAGGCTGTCGTGCGCCCCACCGCAGTGGACAAGACCTCGGAAACGCAGAGCAAGCCCATATTACATGCTTTCTTTCATAAGAGATGCCGTGATCGTGGTTTCTCTTCACCATACCACAGGAGACTAAGGCAGTCCTTAAATGTACTAGCCTAGCCTTTCGGCTTTTATAGTTTTGCTTTTCACTAACTGTTGTGGGTAAGTGAAGGTGTGTCAATCAGGATGAGGTTTTTGTGTATAAGAGGCAAAGATAAGTGAGGTGAGGCTCAGGGTTGCACGGTGTGGGCAAGTTTCCGGTGTAGTGCTTGCCAGCAACACAGACTTTTAATTTGGCTTTAAGAGTGTCCAGGTGACCTCTGCTGGAATTACCTCACAAAACTGTTATCTGAAGACGTGTGACCATGTCTGGAGACACTTGGGTATCGCTACTACAAGGGAGTGCTGCAGACATCTGAGAGAGCCACGTGATGTTAGGTATCCTATGCCACAGGACAGCTTCACCACCGGAATTACCTGGCCCAAATGTCCATGGTGCAGAGAAACCCTTGCTTAGATGACTACTTGGAAATCATGTTCAGAAGGGTTCTAATTTAGCAACAGTAGCCTCAGAATCATTCCAGTTCCATTCTGTTGCTGCAATAAAATACTCTGAGCAAAAGTAATTTAGGGAGAAGGGTTTATTTGTTCACACTCCCAGGTCACGGTCCATTGTTAAGGAAAGTCAGTGCAGGAACCGGGTAAGAACGCTGCTTGCTGCTGGCTTGCTCTCTGGCCATGTTACGCAGCTTTCTTATACAGCCCGGGGCCTCCTGTCCAGGAAAAGGCACCGCCCACTGCCCTCCTGCATCAAATAACAATAAAGACAGCCATCCATAGACATGCCCAAAGGGCAATCCGATCTTCACAGTTCCTCAAGCCAGGTTTTCTGTTGGATGACTCTAGGAGGTGTCAAGTTGACAGTTAAAGCTCAGAGGAAGTGCTTAACCAAGGGAAATAAAGACCTGAGTTAAATCCCTGGGCCCCACGTAGTGGAAAGACAGAATGGCCCCAACAATCTGTCTCTGATCTCCACGAACAGGCAGCACACATAGTAAATGAGTCCATGTAGTTTAGAAAAATAAAGGAAACATAAAAAGCAAACCAGGGCCAGAGGCAAGTGCCACATAACTTGCACGCAAAACACAAAACTTTGGAGGCAGTAGAAGGCATAGGTGCTTGTGAGCCACCATGTGGTTGCTGGGAATTGAACCCAGGACCTCTGAAAGACCAGGCAGTGCTCTTAACTGCTGATCTCTCCAGCCCCTACTACGCACAATCTTCAAAGTTTAAAAGCTCCTCCACTCTTAACCGCCAAGCTTTCTTTCCCCAATCACAGTTATACGTCTAATATACAAAGTTACATTGTGTAGGGGTTTTTTTTTTCAGTATTTGAAGTGTTTTCCCAAATTATAATTTAATAAATTAGTCAATGATACTTGCTGGTGGAATCATCTAGACAATTGATAAAGACATGCAATAGAAGAATGGTGGCTGGAAAAGATTCATACAGACATAATGTGGACTCAGCCATGATGTGGAAATAGACATTTGTACCAGAGTTCTCTGATGGACAGAACTGATAGAATGGATGTCCGTGTGTGTGTGCATGTATGTTTGTATGTGACTTATTAGAGTGGCTTAGATGCTCTGGTCCAGCGAGTTCAGCAATGGCTGTCTCCCAGCAGCTAATCTAAGAGTGTCTCAGCTGATCATCAGTATCCATCTGACGAAGTAGGCTCTAACACCAGTGAAAGAAATGACTAGTCAGCCAGAGCAAGCAAGGAAAGAGCATGCTTCCCCCTTCCGAGTCCTTTATATAAGACACAGTCTGAAGGCATGGCCCAGATTTATGGTGGATCTTCCCACCTCAAAAGAATGGGATTTACAGTAGGTCTTTCCACTTCAAACAATTCAATCAAGAAAAACCCCTTATAGGTGTACTCAGACTTGGGTTTTAGTTAATTCCAGATGTAGACAAGTTGACAATCAAGAATTGTGTGTGTGTGTGTGTGTATGGTGTGAATGTGTTTGCAGGTGCACAGGTGTGGACAGGAAGGCCTGAAATTGAAGATCGGTATCTTGATTGCTCTCCTCTTTACCTACGCAAAGACACTGAGACCTTACCCCACCTGCAGCTTGCTGACTGACTAGTCTCGCTAGCCAGCTTGCCCAGAGCTCCCTGTCAGACTCCCAAATACTGGGGTCACAGGTGCTGCCTTTCCTGGGGGATTCGACCTGGGTTCTAGGATCGAAGCTCTGGTGAGTTCATACATAGAGAGGAAAACCAGCCCAGGCCCAGGCATCACGTGTGAAATGTCTAAGGTGGGACGGTGAAGATCGCAGGGTGGTGAGAGGGCTCATGGCTGGATACAGAAGGCAGTGGTAGCAATTTCATAATTGACAGTGGAGGGCTGAGGTTGGCAAAGAGCCAGAACCCCGTCCAGGCTTAGAATGATCAGCCTGGTGGAGGGATGAGGAAGCAGGGAAGCAAGGAATCAAGCAAAGAAGACAAGAGCCTTGGTAAAAGGTTAAAGGAGCATCTCCAATATCCTCACAGGATGGGCCAGACAGAGTGTTAGGGCATTGTCGTAGTCACTTTTCAATTGAATGTCAAAGCTCCATGACCGAGGCAGCTTATAAAGGAAAACATTTATTCTGGGGTTCCAGGCAGTAGACTCCACGACCATCATAAAGGGGAGCGCAGCAACAGGCAGGCAGCCATGGTGGAGCAGTAGGTGAGCACTTACATGTGACCCACAGCAGGAGAGAGAGGGAGAAAGCATGAGCACTAATTGGGAATTCTGGGAGTCAAAAGTAGGTTTAATGACTAGCCCTGCTCAGCTCAGCCTTGAAGTCTGGAGAAGAGAGGGACCCGTGGGGTCAGAAGACTGGGAAGCAGCTGGGCTGCAGTCACCGGTGAGGAGACTCTGCCCGTGTGCTCTTTATTATAGGGTAACCTTAAGGGTATCACCCTTATTCCCACTATACCTAAACCAGCTCTGGATGAGAAAATTCCAACCCAAGGCAAAGAACGAATGGTATCAAAATTCAAATTTGCACGCACCGAAAACTCACTAGAAATAAAACATCTGTGTGCACAGAGACACTCAGTTAGGAACCAGTAAGATCACTATCTCCAGCTTGGTAACAAGTGGGCAACCATCGCAGCCCTCCTGGAATACTGCCCCTCTGCCCATCGCCTCCCCTTCCTGAAAGCCCCAACTCTATCCTCCGCACCGCCCACCCTCCACTGGGTCCCGCCCTCAAGTGCTCTCCGCCCCGCCCCGCCCCCTCCGCCCCCACCCCACTCCTGAACTGCGAGCCCCCTCCCTGAAAGCTCCTCCCGTTCCTTGTACTCTGTAGAATCCGGTCTGGCTTTTGCTCTCAGAGCCGTGACAGGTCGTGGCCCACCCCCACGTCCTGGAAACTTGCCTTTAATTGCCCAACAGCAGGGATGAAGGCGGCGCGCTGCGAGTGCGCACGCGCAAAGTTCACCCAAAGTTCTCTGGTTTCTTGTGTTTGCGCCTGGTTGTTTTGTTATCTGAGCGTGCAAGCTGTTCCGCTAGGGGTCGCTGAATCCCCGGCCTGGAACCTAGTGGGGACCCCAGGGCCCGAGGGCCAGTAGCTGGGACCAGTAAGGCACTGGAGAGGCAGGTGGTTCCTAGTGTGCCGGGTCGCGGGCCTCCTAGGGCTGGGCTCTAGAATCAGTGTCTCTGCGATTATGCTTCCCTGGCACCTGTCAGTAAACAGTTTGAGCCTGCCTTCATAAGGTTGTTTACCTACATACTTTAAGACCACGCTGTGAAAATAATGCAAAATTAAATTTAAAGACAACGGATGTGGGGCGTTTTCAACTCCTGGATCATGGGGTCCTAGGTTCGATACCCTGTAGCGGCAAAAAGAAAATAATTGAACCGGGCATGGTAACACATGCTGGTAATCTGAGCAGGTAGATAACAAAGGACCCCCATTATACGCGGAGTGGAGAGCCAGTCTGGGCTCCCAGAGAACTTTTTTTTTTTTTTTTTTTTGTAAATTGGTTGTACCTATCTCCTTTTCATGGTCTTGGATATATTTTCTCTCCCATAAAATCATGCATTTTAAGTGAGCAATGATTTTAGTAAGTGGCTGTTAGGACTTGTTCTTAAGCCCTTTAAATTTCATGAGTCAACCATCTTGGGGTTTGATTTTCATGATCTAGCGACCTGGGGTTTGAGTGCCAGTTGTTTAGCCAGAAAAATAACCGTAAGAAGATCTGTGGATCCAAAGGGAAGAACATTTCGGGGAGTGGCTGCTAAACCATATTGAAGAACATTCCTAGTGACGCACACTTAAGGTTGTCGTTAAAAATTCCACTCTCATTGGCCAAGAGTTCTTACAAACTAATTGGAACAGTGGTTCTCAACCTGTGGGGCGGATCCTCACAGGAGTCAGTTAAGACTACGAGAAAACACAGATATTTAAAATTGCATTTAGGAAGTAGCAACAAAAATAGTTTTATGGTTGGGGTCACCATAACATGAGGAACTGCATTAAAGGGCCTCAGCGTTGGGAAGGCTGAGAACCACTGACCTGGAAAATTAACACAGATCTATAGCCGGAGGCCAGATACAGAAGGACTGAAGGACACATGGACACAACAGGACTGATGGACACATGGACACAACAGGACTGATGGGCACATGGACACAGCAGGACTGATGGACACATGGACACAGCAGGACTGATGGACACATGGACGCACAGACTGTGGCAGCAAGTACAGGCTTGCACACCGTGAAGCACATGGGAGCCGAATGCCGAGAGCAGAAAGCGGGCAACGAATCAAATAAAGAGGGGGCAACCGCTCCTCTGGGTTGGGGTTTTTATTATAGATATAAGGGAGAATACAGTAGATTTGAGGGAGAGCCCAGCCAAAGGCAGAGGCAGAGACATCTGGGAGAGTCCAGAGTGGGCCTCACTGGTAAACTGAACCGGCCATGTGAGGAGAACAAGGAGGGCAGAGGGAAATCGGGAGTGCAACCAAGAGGGCCAGAGGCCAAAAGGCCATAAAAGGGCCAGTGGAGCCAAACTGGTTGGGTTATATAAGGAAGGGCAGCCCAGCCCGGTCCCTGTAGGGTAGGGGACAGGGTATGCCAGCCATGAGGACCCTGGTAGGGGGAGGGACTGAGGGATGCTGGGAGTTCCTGGTGGCCAGAGTCTATTTTGATACTGTAACTATATCTCAGCCATTTGCCCTGGGGTTGAGACCTGACAGTAACCCCTAAGCAAGAAGCTATCGGCAATTGAGACCTGTTTGTAAAAGAAGAAATTTTTTTTTTCTAATGAAATCTCACTGAGTATATTAACCACATTCAGAGTGGGCCTCATGCCCAGAAGTAGTTGGCCAACACAAACCAAACTCAACTGTATTTTTGTAGACTTTTTGTCTCCCTTTGTTTGGGCATTTTTAAATTTTACTGTCTTTTTTGCTTACATATTTTAATTTTTGTGTTTGTTAAAGAGAGAAAAGGGGCATAGAGTTGGGTAGGTAGGGAGGATCTGGAAGGAATTAGGAGGAAATATAATTAAACTATATTGTGTAAACATTTTTAATAATAACAAGAACAAACTAGTTAGAATAGGTTGCTTCTTAATTTTGAGAAAAAAGAGCTCAAAGATCTGAAGGACATACATTTAGTCTGAAGGACATACAGACATGTTGGCTGTTTCCCCTTTGTGTGGGGCAGGCAGAGCTCTCAGAGCTGCGCAGACCCCGTCCCTGCAGCTTGCTGACTCGCCACAGGCTGTTTCTGTGTTTCTACTGTTCCTGCCCCTACCTGGAAATGAGTCATCTCTCCAGAGCACCTGGTTTCTTTTTGTCAGAATAATTTAGAAACCAAGATCTGGGCACTAAACCTTTTATCAGTGAGTTATTGAGTGTGTAACTTTTGACTCCTGTATTTCACTTTTGAAAAGGGCACATTGGAAACAGTTGCACTTCATAGAGCAGTGGCATAGAACAGGACAGTAATTACTGTGAAGTGTGATCCTTCTTAGTCTTCAGCTGTATTTCTTAAAGCGCTCTGACTGAGGGAGATGTTGTAGTTTAGCAGCTAAATTAAGGCAAACCATGGGTTTTGTTTTTATCCTTTCAAGAATTTACGAAGCAACTTCTAAAGATTGTCAATGGTGAAATTTTGTAAAGAACCAAATGAACGAATATTGATAACATACTTCTGGAAAAACTGCAGATGTTTCTTTTTAAGGGAGATGTCATCCTAATATGATGGCTTCCTACTGTGATTAGCTAATGTGCCAGGGTTAATGTTAACACAGGAAGAAGTGACAGGTCAATGACAAAGGTTGGTGTATTTTGCAGGTACTCTTTGTGGTGACTTTTTTTTTTCCTGATCAGATCCTCACTGTCTCTTACATTTCCTGTGTTACAATAGAAGGGCCAATTGTGCTATTAACAGTGTTCTCTTTAATTTTCAGTTCATTTGCAGAAATCTTGTCTGTTGCATGCACATTAAATTAACCACAAATAGCAAACTGACAGAAAGCCATCTGCTGAAATAAATGAGTAGACACTGGAACAGACTGTAAAGGGGAAAGGGCAGAAAGCTGGTTGCACAGTTCCACCCAGAGGGCTTCCCCCTCCCCCGTGGGTGTGTCACGCATCGCTGAGTGTGATACTCGATGACTTGAAACCCGATGACATTTGGGACTGAGCAAAAGTGCAGGTGCTAGTTCATATGTCAAATATTAATAAGGCTTCATGTATTTCTTACTAACGATGCAAGTCAAATTTTATTTTGACAGACATTCTCGCCTGTGTGCACCTCGGTTAGAAGCCATGGCTCTAGAACCTTCCTAGACAGACAGACAGATAGATAGATAGACGAGCCCTCCCTTCTTTCTGAACAAACACTATGTCCCGGATGATGACAGTCACTTGAGCAGATCTATTCTGCAACCTCCAGGTTCATTTCCCGTGGTGCTCGTTCCTCAGGCCGTCAAGTGTTGATGGCAGCCAAGAATGGTGGTGGTGGTGGTGGTGGGGAGCAGACCCGTTCAGTTACTTTACAACAGGGAGAGTGAAGGGATTAAGGTGGAGACTGAGTATAGACAGGGAAGAGGTAAGGTCCCTGTTGTGTATACTGTGAACAGCACGTCTGAAAGCCTGTTTTCAGCTCGCAGCTGGCCTGAGTACTGGCTGTAGATGGGCAAAACGGATGTTTTGTGTGGACAGCTGTATCTCTTTCCAATCGGGAACCATGGATCCCTAACACAGACACCAGGCCCACCGGTTAAGAATACGAATTCTGAAGTCAGCTTGGGTTGGTGGATATTCCATCCCCATAAGCCTGTAGGCAAATTATTTAGCCTTACCTATAAGACCCAAGCAGCATCCACATCATGGTGGTGTGCTAAGGACTAAATTAATGCATGCGAAGAGCTTAGAGCAGTGTTTGGCTCTCCATAAACACTGGCTCTTGCTGCCCTGGACACTGTGAGTCTTCTTTTTAAGTCAACCAGGTAAAAATCTGAAACAAATTTAGACTAGAGACAAAAGTTAAAATTTATCTGTTAAATGGGAAGTGAGGAATCCCAAAACCAGGAACAACTACTTTAGGATCCGTTTGAGCTATGCCAGAGTTAGGTCTCATGATCTTTGATTGCCTAAAACTCATGAATTTTTATATTTAACTTAACTGTGTCACAGTCTGAAACTCTAACACTTTAACTGTGGTCCCTGTCGGTTATCAGCCACCAATGGAGGTTGGCCACTTTTTGTACACTTAGCATTTACTTTTAGCTTGCATCTCCATGACACACTGGAAAGTTAGGCAAAAATATATTAATGGCTTTACTGCTAGACCCTGGATGCTCAGACTTTTTTTTAACAAAGTAAGTAGAACTTATATTTATATATTTTAAAAATATTTATTTAAACTCTAATGTTTTTTGCATTTACCAAACCTTAACCATTTAGATCAAATAACACTCTCTAGATTTTTATAATCTAGACTTTTATATCCTCAGACCCTATATAAGCTCCTTTTATCCAGCTCCTTTTTATTTTTTTTTATTTAGCTATATATCTTAAGACACAGGCAACTGACATGAAGCCTGTGAGCAAGGCAAAACTGTTTTTCTTTTTAAATAAGAGCTCTAGTACCTAGTAGTTCTAGCTAGCTAATGAACTGCCCAATGAGCTGACAGTGGCTCTAATTGTCTGCTCTCTAGCTGAAAAGCTACCATTAGCTGAGCATAGCTGTCAAGGTGATCAGAGACCTG
>CM053753.1:101698662-101715231 GCA_028658305.1 Pachyuromys duprasi | reverse complement strand
ATGAGAGACTGCTTCTGTGGAAAGAGGGACATGAGAGATCGATCCCACCTTGCTTCTCGCAGTGTGAAACAATGGCTGTCCAGGTGTCCATGGCTTTGTCCACAGGTTAGGCTGGGCCCTAGCAGTGGGCCAGTTGAAGCAGTGGTTAGCATACCACAATCCAGAGTTGCAGTCATCTGTCGTTGTACCCAAATATTCTCAGAGACCTTAAGGAGCTACTGCCAGGATTCTGGAATTCTCTGTGGCAATAAGCTTACACATGTTAATATGCCATATTCATCAGACCTCTGACAAGCCTGAGGGCCAGCATGTCTACCTTTGTCATCTGCTCTAAACTGTGTCCTATAAAACAGAATGTTATAATCTTTAATTTTGGCATATTTTTTAGATGTATGTTTTAGAACTATATTTTAAGTAGATCTACATAGGCAAGCTTTATAGTTACCCATTTTAGGCTTAACCTTAAAAAAAAAAAAACCTAAACAAAGAGACTAGGTAAATCTTAACATTTTAACCAACTGCAGTTGTTAGCATACCTTTAAACCTGCTCTTTCTGAACTAAAATCAAACTTTTTAATCAGATACAGTTTATAGAGAGGCTAGCAAATCTTGCTGATCTTACCACTTGTATTAAAATTTGAACATTAAAAAGCTTTGCACTTAGCACTAATCAGAGGACTGAACATAACTGATAGACCTAAACAAAGATGTTAGCAAAACTTACGGCTTTATTTTCTTATCTCTGAACCAGCATGGCGCCTGGCCACTATGTAGTTACTGATGGCACTGTTACCTCTCATGATATAGCAGAACTCTCTGGCTCCTTATACATACATGCACTAACCTTCTGAAACATTTTATATACCTTTAGGTTTCTAGCTTTGTTTTTCTGGCTTAACCAGACATTCTTACTTTAGAAAATATCTCTTGCTCTCTCTCTTGCTTTTTAGACAACATAAAAACTTCCATCAAAATCTTTCCTGTAGCAGATATGGTCTAAGTCACATAAACAAACTTTAAGTAACTTGGAACAAGTTTTAAGGAACTTGGTGAAACTTTTTTTTTTTTTCTGTCTCAAGGTGCAGACCAGGGTGGAAACAAGTTTTTCGATAAACAAAGCAGCTTAACAATCAAACAGCTCTTTACAAGATACACTGTAAAAACTGCAATTTTTAAAATTAGCTCAAACCATATAACCACAACTAGAAGTGAAATTTTAAAAGTCAAAGCTAGATTTTAAAACCAGAATTTAACAGTGTAAACAATCCAATCTGTAAAACCAATACCAATTTAAACTGAGACTCATCTGTAATTTTTGAACCACTCCATGTGGCTATCCCAAGATGGCAGGCTCATCACATACCACACAGGAATCCCAAGATGGTGGTCCCATTATCCACGTGGCAATCTCAAGATGGTGGTCACATTGCATTTTATGTGGCAATCTCAAGATGGTGCTGAGGCATATTATATACCATGTGGAAACCTATATTGTTGTTACTTTAAACATATGCATTTATAGACCTTATAAACACATAGGCATATATATATATAAAGTGTAGTTACCTTCTTTTATCACTGCATGGTTTGCAGAGCAGCAATTAACTTACACTCCCTGGATGGAAGTGGAGGAGGGGGAGTGAGCTCTAGCTGGTTCTGCTCCAAGTCTCTCCTGCTTGGGAAGCGGCATAGGGGAGAATCCAGGCAGCTCTGCCTGATGACCCCTACGCAGCCAGCCAGATCCATGCATCTCCCCAGCTACTCACAAGCACTCCTGCTGCGTGTGGGACTTTCCCATGCTGGCCTCCCTTGAGCCCAGCAGCAGTCCCTGGCAGATTACAGCACAGAGCTCCAAAGTCAGAACTAGACATTTTTACAGAACTGGACTCCATCAAGTCCACCAGATAGGAGGCATCCGAGTATCCTCGGCCCCCCTGACACCCTGGAGCGGCTTCCAGGGTCATGACCTGTGCTCCTCTGCTGACCACCGCTGGAGACTTTAGCAAGTCACCCAAGCAGTCGCAAACCAAAAGCGTGCAAGCTGAAAGCACATTGAAACAGACAAAACAGACAGCACAGAGACAAAGATTTGGCACCTTTTCTCACCTCCAAGGTCGAATTTGTGGGTCAGGGATCTGTGCTCATCCCAGATAAGCCCCCAAATGTTGGACTCCCGAGGTGGGGAGACCCTCCGTTCCTCGGGATAGACGCCAGACACCAATAACCCACAAAGACAAGGCTTGTTGCAAACAGCAAGAGGTGTGTAATAGTAGCCGGCATGCCGGGGCTCTGCACACAGCTCCCATGCAAGGGGGTGGTACAGAGCCCTGAGCTGCAGAATCACAGAGTTTGTAAAGGCAAAAACTGCAAAACAGGAGGGGGTCTGGGGGTAAGGGATTTTTCTAGGGGCAGTCAGTGATTGGCTGTGCCCAGGTGTGGTGACTAGGGGACGGTTGTTTCCAGTCCAGGAACAAAGAAGGGTGTTTAGGGCCAAGTTAAAATTTTTTACCCTTACAGTATGGCTTACAGCAATCTAGAGATTTCTCACTGTCTTCTCTTCTAGTTCTGTGCTGTTTTTCTAACCCTCATGGCCTCCTATCTCTCTCAACTTTTCCTCAGTCCCAACCCAACCTTAGGTTTTTATTCTTCCCTGGGCCAAGGCTAGACATTCTCTGGAGTTACCATGAGCAACTGGGCAGTTTAAAAAAACAATTTATTTTTCCTGTCAAGAGTTGCTGACCCACTTGTGATTGTCTGGTGTCTGAAATCAACTTAGCTCCTCACCAGTCATTCTAAAGTGTATGAGCAGCTGAAACAAGAGAATGTGTCAGGCCTGATATGGTCACAAGCAAACATTGTTGCACTGTGTTTTAAGTTCTTGTTCCTCTTAATTTTCTTTACTCTGCTATTTTTCACTTTTATTTTACTATTATTTCTTTCTGAGACAGGGTTTCTCTATATTGTTCTGGCTGTCCTGGAACTTGCTCTGTAGAGCAGGCTAGACTGATAGAGATCCACCTGCCTCGCCCTCCTAAGTGCTGAGATTAAAGCCTCCTGATTCTTATTCTGCTATTCTTACTAATAGAAAACTGTACTTCTTGGATTGACCACTGATGGCTCATATTCTGTTCTCTTCAGTTTTTATTTCTAGGTGATTTATTGAAAAATTTTTTTTGCATCTAGAATTATGAGTTTAATTTTAAACTTCTTTTGTATTTTATACACATACATATACATGTAGATTTCCCCATTTTCTCATTTATTTGTGCACTAATATAAAATATTTTAAGATTTGTTTTCATGACATTTTCTTCTGTTTCAATAGTCTATTTCTTTGAAAGCCAATGGCTCTGTGTATATGTATTTTAATGTGGGTGGTCTCTCTTATTTCTTGTAATCTTTGGGTTCTGATTTATATTTAAAAGGAGAAGGTTGTTTTCATAAAGACAACAATAGCATCCGTTTTCGAGGCAGGCCTTTCCTCTCCATGTCCCTGGAGGGAGGTAAGCGGGTCATTCCCAGAGCCGGAGCCAGTCCCAGAGCAGCTCTTTTTTTTTTTTTTTTTGAGACAGAGTCTTTCTTGCTTTGTAGCCCAGGCTAGCCTTGAACTTGTGATTTTTTTGTCTCAGCCTTCCTAGTGCTGGGATTAGTTTAATTATTTTTCTGTGGGGAGAGTACTTGAGACAGGGCTTTTCTGTGTAGCCCTGGCTGTCCTGGAACTCTCTCTATAGACCAGGGTGGCTTTGAACTCAGAGATCTACTTGCCTCTGCCTCCCAAGGGCTGGGATTAAGGGCATTGCCAGCACTGAGTGGCTGGAATTAGTTCAATTTTTAAAAAAAGAACAGATATCATATAAACTTTTTGGACTAAGTGTGAAAAACATGAATCCTAATAGAAGAGGAAGGAGGGCAGAGAGCAGAGAGAGAAACAGGAGAATAGTAGCTTCCTGGCATTACCATTCATTTGACAGATTAAAAAAAAACCTGGAATTTTTAGGCCTCCTTATTCAGGCCTCATCTTCACACCACTTGTGAACCATTTAAAATGGCTTTTAAATATTTTTAATTACATAGATCTAACAGGG
The DNA here is from genome assembly GCA_028658305.1 of Pachyuromys duprasi. Classification (NCBI taxonomy): domain Eukaryota; kingdom Metazoa; phylum Chordata; class Mammalia; order Rodentia; family Muridae; genus Pachyuromys; species Pachyuromys duprasi. Next base: position 101,711,146 of record CM053753.1, on the reverse strand, counting down.
AAGGGGCTTTGATAATGTATTTGAAAGTATATTTTCAATATTTCATTGATATTTATAATTGAAATATGCATACTAGTACATTATCTTTTGCCATAACTCAGCAAGGATGACAGTTGAAATGGATCTTGTAAACAGATGTCTTCCAGTGTTTTTCAAAGGCGTGTAGAAAGCAATTCCTCATATTTGTTTCCGGTGCACGCGGGTTGCCACTGGTTTGGAATCCCTGGGGTTCCGACAGGCAGGTCCCCTACTCCCTGAAGCACAGCTGACCAGAGACTCCAACTAGCTGTACTGTTTGTCTCATTTACCAGGTTCCTGGAGAGTCCTTGTGCAGAAACCAATGGGGAACTCCTGTCCCCGGACCACAGAGTAGAGAGAAGCAGCCTTCTATTCAGGCTCATGGGGAAGCTTAAGCTGAAATCTGTATGTGGATCTGTGATGATCTTTTTTTGAGCTACTATACCTGAATGTGAATGACAATCTTAAATTTTACTAAATGAGATGTCTTTGTAGAGTTTACAAAAAATATTAAAATACCCTGAAATTGAAGTTTTCAAACTGGGATGTATCTCACAAGATATGTTTGACAGACTTTGATATGCCAGCCAAGTAGGCGTGGCTTCTGCAGCCTCCGGTTGTTGCTATGACAAAACACCACAGACGACAAAACGATAGGAGTTTTGTTTGTTTTTTGTTTGTTCGTTTTTAATGATTTCTAGTCCAAGATCAAGGCAATAGCTTACTCAGTTCCCTGTGCGGCTTTTCTCCCTGACCCTCAGATGGCTGCCCTCTTGTTCAATCCTCAGATGGTGGAGGGAATAAGCGATCTGATGACTCCCCCAACTTAACCTCAAGCACTTTCACCAGCCCTGTCTCCAAGTGTAGTCATGCTGAGAATTAGGGTTCAGCACACAGATGTGAGAGAGATGCAGTTCAGTCCACAGCGCTAGTCCTTCACGTTTTGTATGGTCCTGAGAATGAGCTATGAGAGTCATACTTTCAGTGTTGAATGAATAAGCTTGTTAGAAAAGGCAAAGTAAAAGAATGGATAGTAAGAGGGATGGAGGGAGATAGATGGATAGATAGATAAATAGACAGATGATATGCAGATAGCTTAGATAGACAGACAAGCAGACAGACAGACATAGCAAAATATCATCTCTCTACTTGGGCATTGAAAAAAATCTGCTAGAAATTTATTTGGAAAAGCCCCTGAAGGCAGCCAGCTGGGATTCTGGAGTCCCAGGTTGAACAGTGTGTCCCCATGGGTAAGGCTTCCAAGCAAAATAACAAATAGCAACAGTTAGAAGTGACATCATCAAATTGGGCTTTCACACCTTTCAGCAGAGACAGGGAAAGCTGAGGCAGTTGCCTGGAATTCCCGATGAGCTTTCTCTCTGGATGAGCTCCCCGTGCAGATGTTCTTTCTGTAGATGTTTTTACATCATGGAACGAACAATAGTAACCTCTATTGGAAATGGCTGACCTTCCAGCTGCTCCCAAAGGCAGAACTTCTTTGCTGCTTTAGGAAGAAAAGAAAAAAATAAACTTTCCACCAAGCAGGGCCTGAGTCTTCATTTGCCAGTCTGAGGTCCTGGACTAGACACTGCTACCTGCTCTTGAACACGCCAGCATGGCTGGCGAGCAGCCGATGACTCTGTGATCTTTCATGTCTGTATGTGTCTGTATGTGTGTGATAACTTTTGGTAGGTACAGGCCAGAAGTTCTTGGAATTGTTATCACGCCAGGCCATTTTGTAAGCGGTGACTAAGCAGTGGCAGGGAGAAATTCTCTGGCTCATCCTTGGCCAGAATGACCGAGTCATGAGCTTCAGGATGTTGTCCACAGGGTTATGAGTTAGCAAGCTCAGGAGCAGGCTTACTGGAGGACTTCCCTTCCTGTGTGTCACCGCCTCTCCGCTGCTCTGCTGCTGTCCCTTGTCCTGGGGAAAACCCAGCATTCAGCCCCGTCTCTGGAGCTCTCCTGAAAAGGGGAGCGGCACCCTCATCTCCACTTCCTCACAAAAAGCTCCACTCTGCCCTTCTAAAAGGTCAAGAAGAGGCTCTGGCCAGGGGACACAGATTTCCTCTCCTGACCTTTCTCTAAGGTGCTCAGAGCTTGGGTGGCACCCAAAGATTTAGGATGTGGCAGGTCTGTCCTAAGACTGTTGGACAACAAACCTCAAGAGCAGCTGCAGTGACAGCTCCTGCCAATGGTTTCACATCTGCTTATCTCTCCCACAACAGGGCATTTTTATATTACAAAAATAGAGCCCAGGAGGCTCTAGCAGACTCAGAATGCACATTTGTCTTAAGTGACTTCTGCATTCGCCAAGGCTGTGGTTCTCCAAGTTTGATGTGCCCCAGAATTATCTATCCCTGCTAAAACGCAGACTAAAACACAGACCCAGGGTCTTAAGCCAGTCAGTCTGGGATGGAGCCGAAGGGAGCATTTCTAATACAGTTCTGATGGTTCAGAGTTTTCTGGGCCAAGGAACACACTGTGAGAAACATCAGTTCAAAGAACTTTGATCTTTTTATCGCTTAGGTAATTATAATATGTGTGTGTGTGTGCTCATGTCTGTAGGCATTCCAATGTGTTTGGAGGTCAGAAGACACTCTCATGTGCCATTCCTCAGGAGGCAATGTCTACCTTAATTTTTGGGACAGTGTCTCATTGGCCTCAGCCTTGTGAGGTAGGCAAGGCTGCTCATCCAGCACAGCAGAGGAATCGCCTGTCTCCACTTCCCCAGTGCTGAGCTTTCAGGCCTGTGCTGCCTCACCTTGCATTTTTGTTTTTAGACATGACTTCTAGAGGTTGAGCTGAGAGCCGCATGATTCTACAGCCAGGCCCTTTACAGACAGAACTATCTCTCCAGCCCACACAACTACAACTCCTAAAGTCACTGCTCCTTCCTTATGTTCTGATGTGACATATAGTCTTTTAAAATTTACTTAAATTTTATTTTAATGTGCATTCATGTGAAGGTGTCAGATCCCTTGGAATTGGGGTTACAGACAGTTGTGAGCTTCCATGTGGGTGCTGGGAATTGAACCCAGGTCCTTTGAAAGAGCAGCTGGTACTTTTAACCACTGAGGCATCTTTCCAGCCCCTGACAGTTTTTGCATGTCATTACATTGTAACTTGTAGCCATCAAACTTTCTCATTAGTGGGGGCTGGAGTTCGATGCCCAGCACCACATGGAGGCCTTATAATACCATCTGAAACTCCAGTTCTAGGAGATCCTCCATGGGCACCAGGCACACACATGGCACACATATACACATGCAAGCAAACCACTTATACACATAAAATAAATCTCTATATATTAGTTCTCATTAGTGCTGGTAGGATATTTAGAATTTTCTTCCTAATTAGGGGATCTAACCAATGGTGGTCACATGAACTTCTTTACCTAGTCATAAAATATTTTAACCTTTCACTTTAAGCAGAAACAGCCATCTTACTCTTTTTAGAAAAAAAAAACACTATGTATCCAAGTGTATGGCAAATACAATGCAGTTCTGTCAAGAGCGGCAAGGATGGACTCTTGGAGGATGCTTTAGCTCTGCTCTTATGGCTGGCTTGGATGTGGTTTGTGCTCTCAAAGTTCACATGTTGGAGACCTTAGCCTCAGTGGGGTGTGGGACCTTTAAGAGGTGGAGCCTACTGAAGAAAGCTGTCCTCAGAGGGGTTAGGCTAGTTCTCCCAGGTCCCTGAGTGGCTCTTCTCAGAATGGGGACCTGAATTTGAATCAGAACCCATGTGGAATACCAGACACAGCTGTGTTTGACTGTAACTCCAGCACTGGGGGCAGATCCGGGCAGATCCCGAGAGCTCATTGGCCCAGCCAGCTCCACTGTTAACAGCTGTTACAGCCAGCGGAGGAAAACACCTCCACTCAAGACCGTAGGGAGAAAGAGGAGGACACTGGATGTCATAGTTAGGGTTTCCATTGCTGCAACAATACACCATGACCAAAAAGCAAGCTGGGGAGGAAAGGGGTTATTCAGCATATGCTTCCACATTGCTGTTCATCACCAAAGGAAGTCAGGACAGGAACTCAAGCAGCACAGGAACCTGTAGGCAGGAGCTGGTGCAGAGCTGATGGAGGGGTACTGCTCACTGGCTTGCTCCCCATGCCTTGCTCAGCCTGCTTTCTTATAGATCCCGGACCACCAGCCCAGGGATGCACCACCCACAATGGGCTGGGCCCTCCCCCATCAATCACTAATTACAAAAAAAATGCCTACAGCTGGATCTCATGGAGGCGTTTCCTCAACTGAGGCTCCTTCTTCTCTAATGACTCTCGATTGCATCAAGTTGACATAAAACCAGCCAGTACACATGATGTCCTGTTCTGGCCTCCTCCTGTGGGTGCACACTCCTGTGGGTACACACTCACACAGTCACATGAATGCAACACACACACACACACACACAACCCCCTGCCCCCAATTTTCAGGCATATGGCTCCCAGTAACTTGGATATTGGCCCCACCCACCATGGAGCTTGCTGTACAGCTGGTAACTGAGAGTACCCACAGACACCTGTTCTGATCCTGCTGCCAAACACAAAGTGACCCAATCCTGGCAAAGCCAAGCCAGGCCACCACAATTACACATATAGCCATGCACACTTCTAGTGTGTATGCCTAATTACACATATAGGCATGCACACTAGAAGTGTGTAATTAACATTACATTGGTAAATTGTCATGTGCTACTTAAACTCACTGAGAAGTTGGCTTTGGTAGTGAGCTGCCCCCCACTTCAGACTAAAGCATGTTCATCTCAAAGTGTCCCATAAGTGTTCTATAAGGCCCCTTGTCTGTGGCTGGGCTGCCTCCACCTTCCCAGGCTTCCTTTACACTGAGCAAAGAGAGCAAGAAAAAAAAAAAAGAACAAAAACCAAGAAACCCTCGTGCCTTTGAGAATGGCTAGATGTTACTATCACTTATCCTATAATATGAAAAGTCCTACAGTGAGAAGGAGAAGCCAGAAGTTGAGCCATGGAGAGAAAGCTCAACGGAGAACTCCAGGTGGTTGCCTCAACTTTCCCAGCCAGTTTTTGCCCATCTTGGTAGCGCTGCCTCTGTTGGTTGCTAGTTCTTCTCTTGTGGAAGCCTCACCTGAAGAGACAGCTGGCTCTGCCTGAGCTGCTGTCCACCACGCACTGCAGCCGGCACTTATGTGGTCTTCCTCGAGTAGTCTCTGACATCTTGGAGTCTCCCTATGGGATGACATTGACTTCCTGATGTTGCTTGGTTTCGGAGACAGGGTCTCTCTGTGTAGCCCTGACTGTCCTGGAACCCACTCTATAGAGCAGGCTGGCCTTGAACTCAGAGATACACCTGCCTCTGTCTCCCAAGTGCTAGGATTAGAGGCATGTGCCACCACTGAGCTCCTGCTATTATTTGTGCTTCTACTTGGTAGCCTATTTAGATGGGACACTGTTCTGCCCAGGACTTTCTCCTGGGAACTCCAGCTGGCTGTCTTCATGTGAACTTCCCAGTTAGTTTCTGCAGGGTGTTTTGAACACTGACTTTGATCATAGTTTGCTTTCTCTTGCTCTCTATTTATTTTTAATTTACTTTAATTTCTTTCCTTGTGACAGGGTCTCACTATGTAGCCCTGGCTTGCCTGCAGCTCTCTGTGTGGACCAGGCTGGCCTTGACTTCACAGAGATCCACGTGCGTCTGCCTCCCAAAGTCTGAAATTAAAGACGTGTGCCAGCACAGGTGACTCTTGTTATTTATTCTTTCACTTCGGCTTCTTGTCCATTTAATAATCTCAGTTCTGCAAAACTGAAAGTGTGGCTACCAGATTGTTCATTGGTCTCCACAGAACACGGCAGACTCAGTTGTGTCTGTGGTTGAGGCTGGCTATATGTGTAATTGTGGTGGCCTGGCTTGGCTTTGCCAGGATTGGGTCACTTTGTGTTTGGCAGCAGGATCAGAACAGGTGTCTGTGGGTACTCTCAGTTACCAGCTGTACAGCAAGCTCCATGGTGGGTGGGGCCAATATCCAAGTTACTGTTGGGCTGGACTTGGGTGTGCCTGGGTGCTATAGACTGTATGCCTGTGCAGTAGGCTCACAAGGGCACTGAGCTGCAATCTGGCTGGCTGTTAGACTAGGTGAAAGTGTTTGAAAAGGTTGGATATTCAGCAAGCTCTCCAAAAAGGAGGGAAGGTTGCCATTTTGCAGGCTGTTAGGCCTTGTTTGAGTGGGCACTGTGGTTTGGTCAAGTGTGTGATGGTTTTATTGCTTGGGAGGCAGTGACTTCTAGCTAGCTGTTGGGCTGGCCACAGACACACATGGGTAGGTCAGGCTGCTGGCTGTGTGTCAGCTTCCCCTCTGTGGACATCTGCTGGAGTGTAGGAGGTCATATTGGCAGAGCCTGAGGTTTCCCTCTTCCTGATGGACTTGAGCTCTGAGCAGCTGGGGTTGTGGTATTCTGGGCACCTGTATAACATGGTAGAAGAACTGTGGAGTCTCAGGAGGAGAAAACCACTGTGGATACCAGCCCCCAGGGCAAGAGACAGTCTAGCAATGGAACTGTTTTCAAGATGGCACCGAGCCATAGTGGCTTAGATCCCAGCAGGTAAGGTGTCTAGTGTGGGCTTCAACTCTGTGGAAGTTCAGCTGTGGCCTCTGGGCTGCTCTGTCAAGTGTGAGGCCTGTAGGACAATAGGGGTTCCTTTGTAATGGTCTCAAGTGGTAATGGAGACCATTTGGGGCTGCCAATGTCTTCAGCCTACCATTTCCTTGGAAGATGTTTGGCTTGGTGCTGAGCCACCCTGGCAGGAAGCCACGTAGGTGAGACACAGTGGCCTGCACTCTCTGTGGTGCTGCCCTGGGGTTTTGTGTCTTGCCGGGATCCTGCCACCCCCTGCCGCTCTCCAGCTTAGTTTCTCGGTCAGTGGAACTGGGTGTAGCTGTTTATGGGATGTCATACTTCCTTCGCTGCTGGGGAAGATGGCTGACTCTACTCAGAAATCTTGCTGGCGTCACTCCTTTGGATTTCCCCGTCATGCCACAGAAGAGCAAACTTTATCTCAAAGCCGTTTAGGGGAGCACACTGACACCAGGAGGAGGGACACATAGACGTAGGTCTTAGTAGAGTGTCACAGTTCCTGCGTAGAGCACAGCACTGCTCAGGGGTTTTCTTCAGGTTGAAAATAAGAGGTAGTCTTGAAGACGCCTTCTGGCGAACACAGGCCCATTCATGAAATGGATCGCCTGAGGTCAACATACTGGGGGACTGCTTGATGACCAGAATCAGTGTTTACATTGCGAATACCTTACCTTTAGTAGCTTTCTCTACATTTTCATGCTTTCAATAGAACTGCAGATGTTTTGCTCAGGATCTGAGTAACTGAATGTTCATAGGTCATGGGTTGCATTCACTTACTCCTCACAAGAAACGCTTGGAGGACTGCTTCATTCCTTCTGAAGTACAGTTTGGGCTAGCGTGTGTGATTGTGGCTGACTGAGGGAGATTTCTGCATGTGGGTGCTGCCCTGTTCAGATGCTCAACGACACAGCAGATCTCCATCCTCCAGAAGATGCTGGGCGCTCTCTTGACTTATATCTGCCTGTCCCTCCGGGCACTCAGTGCTAAGGACTGAGGATGTTGTTTTGAAACCTGCAGATGGAGTCATGAACTCTATGTAGAAGGCTGAGTTCCTCTCCAGCCCTCTGTGCTAGACCATCACTGCAAACCTATTGTTTGTATGGCGCTGTCCTGAGCTACCCTCGGGAGCATGATTAAAGCCTGGACTTTGGGTTCAGACTTGGCTAGGGTTCAATCCACTTCCTGTTGACTGCAGACTGTCTTGAAGATTTTCTATGTCTCCTTTCCCTCTCCTGCTGAGTGTGTCTACAGTAGCCACCATGGACCCTTTGCTGATCTGTGAGCATTGCAAAGGATGTTTCCACAGAGTGTTTTAGAACCTGCTGTTCCACCTGAGAATGCAGTTCCTTGGATTCACAAATTGTTTTCTTTCACCTCCTTCTGACCTTTGCTCAGATGTGTCATTCTGACCATGAATGAGAACTCCTGGAAGGAAGTTGTATCTGCCAAGAATAATTGAGTGATGAGAACTACAGAACTAGAAAGTACTAGAGAGACTGGAATGCTCCAGGTCCAAAGGCTAATTACCTTATCTTCAGCTGGTTTTAGGCAGCTGCCTCCCGGTAGCCGTTCCTTGCTCACCTCTTGCTGGAGCTAAGCTCTTGTGACTGATCAGCCTTTGAAGCCTGTTAACTTAGCATACGATGACCTATGAACCTCGTCCCCGTCTTGCTGTGACCGCCTCTCTGGCGGCATCCACCAAAGTTTTTAAAACTTGTTTTGATGACTTTCTTTGTTTTGTAATCTGTAAAACCTCATGAAACTGCTTCCATATCGTTACAGGGAATTTGGGGTAACTTAAATCTGTGTTCCTGGGCCACGGTCACTCAAAACTGCCTCCAGAGCAAACTATCTCTTATTCCCTTTAGAATGAGAGCCATGGTTTTTGGGTCAATAATACTAAGCCTATCACCGGTGCCTGCTGCCTTCAGAATATTAATTTTGTTCTTTTCCATCTTCTCTATATGCAATGAGCATGCTTGTACATATATGAGCATGCTCTGGAGGAGGGCTCAGTGCATGCTTTTCACAGAGAGCATCCTATGGACATCCGTCCTGAGAACACGTTTGGGTCCCAGAGCTCTTCGGAAGATTCTTCACCACTGTGACCACAAGTGGGGCTCATCAGCCATCACATACCCTCTCTCCTGCTCTCTGTCAGCCCTGTCTCGTTAGACCTTGGGAGACCTCCATTCAGTGGGGGACAGCTAAATACTTTTTACATAGTCTCCCATGGTCACCCAAACTAAAGATAACAAAGAAGCAAACATGTTGCTTTGTTATGTTTTTTTGCTCTTATCCTCCCTTCCTTGCTGTATTTATTTTTGAGATAGAGTTTCACTCTTGAGCGGAGGCTGGCCTTGAACTCCCCACAAACCCATCCTCAGCTTCCTCAGTGCTCAGATTAACAGGCGTGTGCCACCAGATCTAGTCTAAAACATTTCCCCTCAGCAATATTTGTCAGCATTTCTCAGAAAAGATCCATCCTGAAGATGGGAAGTGAACATACAGAGGTTGTTTCAGAGCATCTAGAATATTCTAAAAAGACAGCAGCCCATAATGAACCAATTATGTGTTATTTTGTTGACAGGTATTCATCGTGTATATGAATGGGGTTCATTATGAGGTCTCCAAATGTGCACATAGCATGCTCAAATTTTGTAGAGTCTGACTTACAGCTAGATGAACAAAGGTGTCGGGCCTTTTGTTTTGAGGAGAAGGTATTTCGAGAACTGGGAGCCAAGAGGAATCTCTCTTGACCTGGTGGTTTTACTTCTGGCTTCCTCTTCAAAGAGACTAGTCCGATAGAAACAGACAGGTAGGATAATCATGCTGATGGGGAAATCAAAGCCAAGACAAGAGAGTGGGAAGAGCCAGTTGGGCCAGAAGACCTGGTGATACCTGGGTGCTGAGCCGCCCAAAGCCCAGAAGGGCTGGGAGAGGAGGGCTACCTCAGCACCACATTTCCTAGTTTGACTCTCATGTTTAGACCGCACTAACCAAAGCTCAGAGAATACTTTTAAATTGAGAGATACTGGAGGGAGGGGGAGATTTGCGTTGAAAAACCTACACAGAACTTTATTGAACATGGGTATTTTGAGGCTTCTATCATGCTACTCTTTTCTTTGGATATTTCTTCGATGCCTTTTAAAGGAAAATCAGACTCACTCGCTCTTTCTTTCTCTCTCTCTGTCCTTCCCTTCCCCATCTCTCTCAGATCTCACCCTTAGATGCACAGGTACACTTCTGAGTCACCACACTCGCTGTGGAAGTATGTAGCTCTTGACTCAGCCTAGTTCAGCCCTTGGCAGCTCCCTCCCAGCTTTCTCTCCTATCTCCCTAAGGAAGTCTGGACACAGATGTGATGACTTTGGATCTGCTTCTTTCTTATAGTCCCATGTGTTGGCCTTGGCTCTACCTTGGCATTTTTGGCATGGTGGGGTCAGTGACAATGAGTTGCTTTCAAAATGGATCGAGTCTCTTCATTTTCACCCCTCCTCCCAACCCCAATATGACATGAGCATCTTGGCCCATCACACATTTCCACCCTGATGCTTTTGTAATGGGCCCTAAAGCATTGCAACCAAACTGATCATGGGCCAGATGGACCAAAGTCTCCAGAACTGTAAGCCAAAATGAACGGTCTTTTCTCTTCCATGTTAATTGTCTCAGGCATGTGTGACAGTCCTTGAAAGCTGCTGGCTAATAGGCCTCATCTCCCACCACTCTGGTCCTCTGATGTAAAGCAGGCAGGTAAGCACATGCGCCCAGGAAGGAAACTCCTGACGTCCAAGGTCTGCCAGCAGAGGTGGCTCACTGAAGAAACGGTACCACAGCCTGGTGAGGGTAGAAGGATTATTGGTTTCTCAAACCTTGACAAGAAATGTCCCTCTGTTTACTGTGAGCACCAAGGTCACTAGCAGACTGAGAAAGAATGGTAAACTTGAAAGCGGAAGAAGTCTGAGCAACATCTTGGCACCTTTGTTGTCTCAAGCGCTGAGGAGACCAGGATGAGACTGGGGATCTGACTGCTCTGAGAAATAGCCACCGGGTGAGGGGCTTCGAAAAGATAGCATTTGAAGGACACTTCAGAAGCAGCTATTGAAAATCTTAGATGGCTAAGCGTACAAAATCACACCAGTCACATTGAGCTCTGGATACATGTTCAAGAGAAATGAAAACACGTACCTGCACACAGACCTATCCATGGCACGCTGGGGTGCAGTTCAATGGTGCAGCATTTGCCCAGCATGGACTGACTGAGTCCCCAGGGCTCCGCCCTAGCTCAGCAAAACCAATGGAGCGTCACCGTAAAGTTACTCATCATGATTTCTTTTTTTTATGGGTTAAAAAAAATCTATCAAGATAAAAAAAAGCTGTTGTAAAAATTTATGTACTGGTCTTTGTGTACATATACATTTTAATTTCTCTAGGCCCAGGGATCAAAATTAGCCTTTTAATTTGTCCCTTTTGTTCTTTTTTTTAAACATTTTTTATTAATTACAGTTTATTCACTTTGTATCCCTCCCTCCCCCCCTTCGAATCTCTCCCTCCCTCTTCCCCACTCACATCCCTCTCCCAGTCCACTGATAAGGGAGGTCCTCTTCCCCTTCCCTCTGATCCTAGTCTATCAGGTCTCATCAGGAGTGGCCGCATTGTCTACAGGAGCCTACCACAGAGGCCTCTGAAAGGCTCTACCCTGCAGGGTATTGAGGCAGATGCTGAGACTCATAGACAAATTTTGGGCAGAGTGCAGAGAATCTTATGAAAGAAGTGGGAGATAGAAAGACCTGGAGAGGTCAGAAGCTCCACAAGGAGAGCAACAGATCCAAAAAATCTGGGCACAGGGGTCTTTTCTGAGACTGATACTCCAGCCAAGGACCATTCATGGAGATGGCCTGGAACCCCTGCACAGATGTAGCCCATGGCAGTTCAGTGTCCAAGTGGGTTCCATAGTAATGGGGACAGGGACTGCCTCTGACATGAACTCAGTGGCCTGCTCCTGAGGGGGGAGCAGCCTTACCAGGCTACAGAAGACAATGCAGCCACTCCTGATGAGACCTCATCATGATCTTAATCAACAAATGAAAAGAACACCTCCTAGTGAGTCCATGATCAAAAGGAGGTTTAAAAAATTTTTAATTTATTTTTATTTTATGTGCATTGCTCTTTTGCCTGCAAGTCTATCTGTGTGAGGGTGTCAGATCTTGGAGTTACAGACAGTTGTGAGCAGCCATGTGGGTGCTGGGCATTGAACCTGGGTCCTATGGGGAAAACAGTCAGTGCTCTTAACCATTGAGCTATCTCCCCAGCTCTCCAAAGGAGGTTTATCCGCAAACCGTAATAGTATGCAGCAAAGAAGACAAACGAATCATTTGAGACACATTACAGTACAAAGGGCTACAAAAGCCATCTATGGAGGGATGTCTTTGCTCTATGTAGATGAGCGTTCCAGAAGAAGCAAAATCACCTGTGCAGGAAGCAGCTTGGGGTTGGTGGAGTTGAGAAGGGCTGGGCAGGGTGTACAGAGTGGCTGCTAAGGGTTAGGGGGCTTCTTCCAGGGGCGGGAGGCTCTGCAATGGGCTGGTGGCAGTGGACCCAAAACTTACTAAATAGACTAAGAACTCTGCACAGCTGAGTCATATGACTTTGTAATGATTTCCCAATAAAATAGTGGGTTTTTTTTTCTTTTTCTTTCAAGCAATGAAAATGTATTGTCACAAGATGCCCGGGCACGTGTGAGGGAGGTGACTACTGTAGCTTGTGGGTTTGCAGTGAGCTTCCTCTGTTTACGCTATTACCACCTCCATTCTTTGAGCAGCTCCCCAGACACAGTGGTGTCTGTCA
>CM053753.1:101672992-101698162 GCA_028658305.1 Pachyuromys duprasi | reverse complement strand
TGTTCCCCTTACTAGGGTCTTCAGTTGGATACCGAGTTACTATGGGCCACTTCTGAGCGGGGTTTCTAGGACATATCCATACATGGTCCTTGGTTGGAGAAACTGTCCCATAGAAGACCCCTGTGCCCTGCTCAGTTTGGTCTTTGTGGAGCTCTTGTTCTCCACAAGTCTTAACTTCCCCTATTTTTATTATTATTTCCCGCCCTCTGCCGAAGGCTTGGTTGTGATTCTTAATATCTGCTTTGATACATTGCTATATTGATTCTTTCAGCGGCCCTCTTTGGTATGCTCCTGTCCTGTTGCTTGTTCTATCTTCCATTCAATGTCCATCCCAAATGAGCATTGATCATACCAACCAGACTGGGTAATTTTAAACAAGAGAAATTTATGGATCTCAGCTCTACAAGGGAGTATCCAAAATGTAGGTAAAAGCAGACTGGGTGTCTGGCCAGGACCTGTTCTCACAGATGGTGTCTTCTGTTTGTTCTGGGATGGTTAGAGGAGGAGACAGTGTCAGTTAGAGAGAGACTGGTTCCCACCACAGTGTTCCATCTTCCTGACTTAGTCAGAGCCTACAGCAAGTACACTGGGCCTGGATTTCAGCACATGAGCTTTGGCATTGCAAGCAACACTGAGGGCTTGCATCAAGAGAATCTGCGTAAAGACACCTCTTCTGTTTTATCTGCAATAATTTCCACTGCATGTTTTCTTGCATGTGTGTTTGGTTAACTAGCATGTTTTCTTCCCGTGTGTTTGCTTAACTATAATTTTTTTTATTCATTCTGCATGTATCAGTGACTTTATTCTGTATGTTTCCTGGCACATACCGACGTTGCGCCAAGACGGCTTCGGTTTATAGCTTTTAAAAACATTGTTCAGAGATGATCAGAGGTCTCTGAAAGGAAGCAGAGTTAACTTCTGATTTCCTGAACGAGTTCTGAGTACCAAGTGAATCCAGCTAGCTGAGAATTAAAAGTAAAAGTCACCATTTCCCAGAAAGTGCCTGCCCAAGCTGGCTGGAGCCAGCCTGAGGCCCAGTGGAATGAAATAAAGAGGCAGCTAGCTAAGGCTGCTTCTGCTGCCATTTATTGGGGGATTTGCTGACAAGAATGTGGTCCTGGGTGACAGCAGATTCTCAACTTTGGTTTGCAGGGGCGGGGGTGGGGGCGTTATATAAAAGTGGCTCAAACTGACTTCATCCAAACCAGACTGTGCCTGGCTTATTGTAAGCCAGTACCAAAGGTGACAGGTACGTTCCTGGGACTGATGGTGCTGTAAGGGTAGGACATTTTAATTTGGCCCTAAATGCCCTTCTTTGTTCCTGGACTTGAGAAGTGCAAACAGTCCCTAACCATCCCCTAGTCACCACACCTGGGCACAGCCAATCACTGACTGCCCCATTAGAAAAATCCCTTACCCCTAGACCTCCTCCTGTTTTTTGGTTTTTGCCTTTATAAACCCTGTGATTCTGCAGCTCAGGGCTCTGTACCACCCCATTGTGTGAGAGCTGTGTGCGGAGGCCCCGCATGCTGGCTACTAAGTAAAACACCTCTTGCTGTTTGCATCAAGCTCTTGTTTTTGTGGGTTATTGGGGTCTGGCGTCTATCCCAAGGAACGGAGGATCTCCCCACCTCGGGAGTCCAACAGTGCCAGCGTTGGTTGGTCATAAAGCTCTGCCTATGGCCCCCAGGTTTTATTTGTGGCTTGTCAGGGGGCTTGCCGGGAAAACTGACTGGGGTTCCTCTGAGGTGGTCATGCTGAACTGACTACTGACGGCTGCCTTCAGCTCAGCCTGTGCTTCTGTGGGCCCTTCGCAGGACAGAGGGCACAGGGCATGCTGACGGTCCCATTATCTACCAGATCTGCTCTGCACAGTGAGGCACTCCACAGTGCTCGCATGTTGGAATCACTTGGGGAACTTTCACAACTGCTGGTGTTGAGATGACACAGGCTCGGGGCGGCAGAGGCAGGAGAATCAGGCATTCAGGGCCAACCTCGGCAACCTGAGAGCCTGTGTCAGAAAACAAACCATCAACAGCAATAAGGCAAAAACCTAAACAGGAGGTAGGGAGGAGGCACAGTGGCGAGGGTGCTGCAACCGCTGGGAGCCGAGTTAGCACCTGCAGCTCCTACAGGGAGTCAGGTTCCTCTGGGCACGCCTGGGACTCCAGCATTGGGAAGCAGAGGCAGGCCGATCCCAAGAGCTCACTGGTCCATCGACCTGGCCAAAAGGGTGAGCTCCCGGTTTAGTGAGAGACCCTGTGTCAAAGCAATAAGGCAAAGAATGACAGAGGGCCCCCGCCAGCACCTAGCTGTGGCCTTCACAGAAGTGTGCACAAGCTTACCGCCCCCCCCACATACTCAGTGCACACGTCACACATATACACACACAAACACTCCAGAGCATACATCACACACACACACACACAAACACACACACACATGCACTCCAGTGCACACCTCCCTACAATACTCCAGTGTATACATCACACATAGACACACATTCACAGGCACATGTGCATACAGACACAGGCACTCATGCACAGACACATGCACACATCATACATGCATATACACACACACACACATCAATGTATACATCATAATACACACACAGACACAGATATGCACATAACACCCCGTGTTTATATCACACATACACACTCAATACACACATGCTCGTACCACTAAAAACAGGACAAAACAAAAACAGAACTATTATTCCCACTCCAGTGACCAGAATAAGCTGGCCTCGGTAAGGCAGGGCATTTCCACAACCCCACCCCATGGCTGCCAGGCTGAGACCTCTAGCTGCAGAAGAGCAGGCTGCTCTGAAGTGAGCAGAGCCCGGAGCAGGCCACTGTGAGGAAGCCAGTGAGACCCAGTCAACAAGCCTGGGTTGCCAGGAAGAGGCAGTGACAGAGGTGGGGGATGGATATCGAGGGACAGGCTCTCACTGGCCTCGCTAAGGGTCTGTAACCAGGACACACCATTTCAGCTAACTGGCTCCAGAAGACACCCTGCTGCTGAAGGCCCTCGGGTTCTCAGACAGTCTTTTGCTGAAGGGGTTTTTTCTTCCTTCACTTCCTGGCTGTGAAGTTAGCAGTTTTGACACCTGACTGCTCACATCCCCTTGGCACAGCCTGCATCACGCCACCACAAGCTCTCTGTGGGGCTGCAAGGGCTCCCTTGGCTGGTCGTTACACTATGTGGGGGATTCCTGTAGAAGGGTAAGTGAGGTGATATGTGAGCATATTTCCCTAGAGGCCCAGCAAATAACAAGCACTTACTACATGACACTGTTAGCAATATCATTTAAAAATATTCAGTCAGGGTGTGATGGTGCACGCTTTTTGTTCCAGTTTGGGAGGCTGAGGCAAGAAGACCAAGAGTTCAAGCCAATCTGTGCTACATGAGGAGACTGCCTCAAAAGGAAAAGGAGTCTTGTGGCACCTAACCGCACCCTTCCTGTCAGCCTGGACAGGAAATGTTACCTATCAGGAAAACGCTGAGATGAGTAGATTGCTAAAACCAAATAGCAGCATCAACTTGCAAAGCCTGAACAAACTTTTAAAGACAGTCATTTATCCTTATTTTTAACAGTGTTTGCCTGAATGTATGTGTGTACACCACACACATGCCCAGCACCCAAGGAGGTCAGAGGAGGGTGTCGGATCCCTGGGAGCTGGAGTTATATACAAACAGTTGTGAGCTGCCATGTGGTTGTTGGAAAATGAGCCCAAGTCTTCTGCAAGAGCCACCAGTGCTCTTGACTGCTGAGCCAGCTCTCTAACCCCAAAAGCCTAAGACAACCATTATCAGATCACACACACACACACACACACACACACACACACACACACACACACACACAACCAAAGAAACCAAAAACCAAAAACCAAAAAAACCAAAACCAAAACCACCACCACCATCAAAAACCCACTGCATGTTTGGAATCTATAGGAATCAAATGTGTGTTGGAATGACCATTACCTGTCAACATTTATGTATTAATTATA
This sequence comes from Pachyuromys duprasi, assembly GCA_028658305.1. Lineage (NCBI taxonomy): Eukaryota > Metazoa > Chordata > Mammalia > Rodentia > Muridae > Pachyuromys > Pachyuromys duprasi. The sequence continues at coordinate 101,694,143 of CM053753.1, read as the reverse complement.
GTTTTTCTCCCAACTTTCATTTTGAAAACATTTAAATCTTTAATCAACATTGCTGCATGCCCTCATGTACACACACACACACACACACACACACACACACACACACACGTAGAGGAATTTTAATTCAGAACATGGCTGCTCTGGCAAGAGATCACACCCACAGACCTTCTAGGTCTCTGTGATCTGGCTGGAATATAAACACGCCTTTAATCCAGGAGACAGAGGCAAGCAGATCTGAGTCCAAGGCCAGCCTGGTATAGGGCAAGTTTCAGGTAAAGAAAAGCTTAGATCCAAGTGTGATGTTGTGATGGTACATGCCTTTAATCCCAAACAATGAAGGTAAATTAGTTTGTGGAAGGAAGCACCCATATACAATTGAGTGGCAGAAAAGGTGATGAATCAGAGAAAGAATTGATAGAATAGAATATGCCCAACTCCAACGAGAAGAGAGGAAGGGGAAGCTACTTCAGGGGCAATGCAGAGAGAAGGAGGAGTTTTACCTGGACAGTAATAGAGAGATGGATGGCAGAGAAAGAACTCAGGTGAAGACAGAATGAGCCAGAGAATGAAAAGGGGCCAGGAGATTAGAAAAGATTGCTGAGTTAGTTTAAGGCCAAGCAGAGCAATTCAGGGGCTGAGAGAGAAGCCAGATTGAATAAGTCAAGCTGGGAGAGGAGTTTGAGCCAGAACAGCTGAGTTGAGCCAGCCCAGAGCTCAGAAAGAACAAGAAAGGGTGAGCTTATTCAGTAGTAAGTCTCAGAGGCTGAAGATGTTCCAGGCCTAGGTTAGATTGTACAGAGGCTAGAAGCTTCCAGGACTAGGCCTAGGTCAGCAGACAGAGGCAATAAGCCTCCGAGACAATAATTGAACCAGGCGAATAAAAGTTACTTTTACACCACACACAGACACATAAGTGTATTTCCCTGTTGATAATGAGGAATATATTAGTAGCAACATTTTCTTCCTCCCCAGTTGTTCAAACACTAGTTATTTTGTAGCTGATATATTCTTTTCAATAGCCAACAGAATGCTAATGTGTTAGCATAGGGCTCATTGTCAATGCCACACTTGTTTCAGTTATTATCACTATGGTAATTAATTTTTTCTTATAACCTTTTATCCATCCCCTTTTATTTTCATCTTTTTCTGTATCTTTCTGTATTACATGGGTCTTTTGAAAATGGTTAAAACTTTACCAACATTTAAAAACCATGGTCTTGCCAAGCAGTGATGGTACATGTCTTTACTCCTAGCATGTGGGAGGCAGAGGTAAGTGGATCTCTGTAAGTTCTAGGCCAGCCTAGTGTACAGAGCTAGTTCCAGGCCAGCCAGGGCTACATAGAGAAACCCTGTCTCAAAAAAGTATAAGCAAGCAAGCAAGCAAGCAAAATAAAGACCATGGTCTCTCTGCTGGACGGCTCAGTGGTTGAGAGTACTGGCTGCCCTTCCAGAGGACCCAGGTTCAATTCCAGGCACCCGCACAGTGGCTCACAACTGTCTAGTTCCAGGCCCTCTTCATAGGCCTCTGCAAGCACCGTGCATGGAGTTGGTGCACATACATATGTGCAGACAAAATAGCCAAACACGTTAAAACAAACATGTCTGACTATCATGTCTCTTGTTGGATCATGTAGTCATTTTACTTTTGGATTTATTTACATTTTTTGTTCTGCCTTTTAAAAAAAAGTCTTCTTTTTCTCCTGTATTGAGTGGTCTCTTCACTGAATAATTGTTTTCAGTCCACTTCCCCCTCTAGAGCAGGGTTTCAACAACCTCCACACTATGGCCATCTCGGACCTGGTACCTTGTGTGTGGGCTGCCTTGTATAGTAGGGTAACTGTGAGTGGTGGGCTATCTTGTATAGTAGGGTAACTGTGAGTGGTGGGCTATCTTGTATAGTAGGGTAACTGTGAGTGGTGGGCTGTCTTGTATAGTTGTTTGGATACTTATCAGCATCACCGGTTCTGCTCACCAGGTACCACTAACCCCTGTTCAGCTGAGAGAGTCAAGTATGTTTCCAGGCATTGCCCGATGTCCTGTGGGGACAAAGCCTCCTCCCACTGAGGAACACTTCCCTGGTAATGAGGCTGCTCCAGAAATGTTACCATATTTAATTCATGTGTGTTTCAGAGATATCACTTGTAATTATTCTTTTCCTCCCAAACAACAAGAATTCAGGATACTTGGATTTAAATGTCCCCCCTCTGAAAGCCCAAGAGGCCTCAAACCGAGAGGAAGAACTACAGGCAACTAAGAAACGGTGATGGGGAGAAATATTCTTCTCTGTGGACAAGCACAGCACCTGGTTATGCCAAACCAAATGGTCAGCTCTGAAAACGCTCATACAAATAAAATTACACAGACTGAGCATGTCATATTTAGGAATATATGCACAATATAAATATATAATGTACACATATATACATATATATGTAACATGCATAAATACATATATGCATGTAACAACATTTTTAAAGGAGCCCTTCATTTAAAGAAAGCAAGGTGCGGCATATGGGAAGGTGTAGAGAGATGAAAGGGAGAAGTGATGTGATTGCATTATAATCTCAAAAAATTAGCAAAGGAAATGATATCATACACACATTCCTTTCTTTGTTTTAGTAACTTTAAAAACTAATTGTTTGAGCTTTTGAAAAATAAAACATATTCTTCTAGACAAGTGTTATTATGTAGCCCAGGCTGGCCTCAAGCTCACTATATAGGTCAGGTTGACCTTGAACGCCTCTCATTTTCCTAAGTGTCTCCTGGGTGGGATTAGGCATAGGTGACCATGCCTGGATTTGATTTATCTTTAGTTGCAAAACTTATCTCTACTTATTGCATAAAACATGATATTTTTGAAATGTGTTTTATTGTGAAATGCCTAACTTAATTAATATAGGTATTACAAGATAGATTTTTTTTTCAGTGTTGAGATGAGTTAAAATTTGCTTTCTTAGTGTTTTGCCGGGGTTAGCTCAGGTTTCATATTCTTGGTTCATGGGAATCTGAAGGTTCCCACTCCATGGCCATACTACAGAGGGCTTGTTTGAACTATTGCTGTTTGATATAATAAATCAGTGTCTGTTTTGATCGACCAATGCCTTTCCCAGGCTTTTCCTGCATTTCAAAATATCACCACTCCCATCTGAGGCCAGTTTCCTTCTTCCTAAAATAACCCCTAAGATCTTTAATAAAGGTCTTTTGATATCAAACTCTCTCACCCTTGCTTGTCTGAGTCTCTATTGTATCATTTTTCCTGGTGTTTTCTTTGCTGTGAGTTTCCTGAAAGACAAATACATATTAGTGTAAACAAGCCCAGGGAGACAGGGTTTTGATGCATTCAGAAGGTCTTTTGCCCCTCTTGGCGTCAGTAAGATTATGTTTCCTTTCACGAAAATCTGCCATCTCTGTTCTCCATGTCCTGCTGTTTCTCTCCCATGTATTTTCTCCATTTTTGCATCTTGGACAGGTCAGGGTTTGAGATTTCTACGTTGTGGATGGGCATCTTCTTGGCCATTCTCTTTCTGGACAATCACATGCTGCCTTTGCTGAATTCTCTGTCCCCTCTCCGCTCTGGTTAGACAGGTAACAAAGCTCCTCTCTCTTTTGTTGTCTTGTATTGCAATTGCCTGTAGTTTTCATCTTTCTGCTCTTCTCCACTGGGCTCTGGAAAGTAAGACGCTCTGTGTACAGACAAGGTACTTCGCCTAGAACACTGCATATTCTACAATAAAGCTGTGCAGTTAAGCCGGGTCTTGCTGTGGGTCCATGCTGACTCCCACAAAAGCGTGAGCCAATTCCATAAAACAAATGTCCCTGTTTCTTTGGGAAACACTGACTGATGCCTTCTTCTTCCTGCCGGGCTCACTGTGCTCTCCATTTTTGTCATGAGGTGGAGCCTCTGGCCATCTGAAAGTCAACTTTTTTAGATTTTTCACTACTGGATGTCTCCTCACCACCCACCGATCTAGCCAGTCATTGTTGGTCTCAAGCACACGACAGCTATTTGGTCAACTCATCTCTTTTCTATACAGAAACCACGAATTCCTGTGATGGGGAGGGGTGGCTCAGTGGCTGGGTGCTTAGTACCCGATCTGGGGATCTGATTTCAAGCCCCTGGAGTCCATGCAAAGACTGGTACAGTAGAGGGTAGCTATAATTCCAGTGCTTGTGGATGAGACGGGAGCTGGAGGTAGGTAATCCCAGATGCTCATGGCTCAGCTAGCCTAGTGCACGCAGTGGTGAACAGCAGAGAGACTGTGGGCCAGGAGAGGACGGCCCAGTGGGCAAAAGGACCTGTTGCACAAGGCTGACCACTCCAGGTCAGTCCCCAGTTCTCATGGGGCAGTCAGACAACTTTGCAAGGCTGTCACCTGAGCTTCACACATGTCCCATGTACTTGCTCAGGCACGAGCAGTGAAAGTGTTGCTGGCCACCTCACGAATACACAAGTTACACACATACAATAATAATAAAAATAATCATTGGTTATAATAATATTAAAAAAAACTTTCTTAAACTCACCATCTTAACCAAGAAGAAAGGCAAGGACAAGTAGCAGAGGCTGCCCTCTGACTTTCACACCTGTGCCACGGCATGTCACACACACCATATGCACATATGTATTTATACTTGCACACAACACAATAGAAAGTTACCCATTCCCACCTGTTCCTGGATGACTGGCCTGGGAAGGAATACACTTCCTCATTCCCTTCACACTGGATTGCAGAGACTGCCCGTTGCCCTCTGGCCACTTGGAGCATGACAGAAACAAGCTGTTGCTGTAAATCCCTGTGGAAAATTGGGGTCCAAGACTGAGTTGTCTTCTGGGCTTCCCTTACCCTGTCAGTGCCTTCTTCCATGGAATGAACCAATCACTGTATTGCCTGTTCTTGGAGAACTTCCGCTCACCTTTGGCACCTTGCTGGGTGCGGTTTAGTAGCTGGCCATTGCTCCTGTTGGCTCTTGTTGGTGACAGATCCCTTTCGGGTTATGCGATCTCTAAAGTTTTGTTCGACTACCTAGATAGGGTGGTTTGCAACTTAGACCCATCACGAGGACCACTGTGAGGTTAGACCTCAGGAAAGACAGAGTTTGGCTTTGTCACTCAGGAACCAAGCCAAACCCCAGAGCAAACCAAAATGGCTTCCTTGTTGTTAAGGCGGTATGTAATAACCCTGAGTAATGCTCCCGAAGGTCATCAGATCCTTGTACTTGGACTTCAGACTGTTGGTGGGGTGCTCTTTGCAAATGTGACTGAGAATACTGAGATGGAGGATTGTCTTGGATTATGCAAGCCAGACTTCAGCAGCCACGGAGCTCTTAGAAGAGATAATCAGTGGGGCGCTACTGAGGGGGAAGGACAGATAGCTGTGGAGGCAGAGGGAGGACTGGCATGGCCACAGGACAAGGACGATAGGGTTCAGAAGAGGCAAGGAATGGGGTTTCCTCAGAGCCACCAGAGGCCCCTTGCACACTTCGATTTTACCCCAGTGACACCAGGGCCTCGAACTCTGAAAAGTAACTCTGCTGTTTTAAATCACCAAGAGTGTGGGGTTTGTCCTGCTGGGCACAGGAAACTGACACAGGGACGAGGACTCATTCCCAGGTCGCCCTTTTCAGGAGGTCTCAATCTCTGATTGTGATCTGTTCTCAGGGCTTTTATGAGAGGCTAAAACCGGAAACACCTTTGAGGTGGAAGGTAGCCCTGACAACCTCATTGGGTTTTGTTGCTTTCTGAGTTTGCTTTCTATCCTAGCTAGGAAACATTGCAAAGGTTGTCTGATAGGCTGGGGTGCTGGCTTAATTGGCAGCTGCTTGCCTTGGAAGCACCAGGGACCTGAGTCACCAGAACCCATATAAACATGATGGGTGTGGTGGCCAGATGATCATAGTGTCTTCTTACCCAATCACTCTGGAGGGCTGAGCAGATTTGTCACAGAAGCGTTGGTGCCGAAGCTGAATTCTTGGGGAAATGCTATGGTTTGCATGTGCTGGAATCTTCCCCCAATATGCACTGCAGGAGATACCTTCGAGAAGTGGGAGTCTAATGGAAGGGAACTGGGTCATTGGGGTTCTTCTCTAATTATACATTGGTTAATGTTTGGTGGAAACAGGTCAAGATTTGGGGGACTAAATTACACTGGTGTGGGTTCTTTTAAACCAGGCCAGCACCTCCCCCAAATCTCTCTTCTTCCTGTCCCCCAAACATTTTTTTCTGCCTGCCATCCTGCCAAGAAAATGAAGGAACCATGACTTGAACTACCAGAACATTTAGCTAAATAAACTGCCGCCCACCCCCCGTGAAGTATCCAGCTTTGAACATTTTGTTAGGGTGAGATAGGATATGTTAAGACAGATGGGGAACACGTTTTTAGCACTACGGGTGTGCCCATCAGTGACGGGAGATATGTGACTGTGCAGAATGGAGTGAGCAGACAAGAGCCAGGTTCCCTTTCCTGTGGGCAGCCTGCACTTCATTCCCTCCTCCTTTTCCCCACAGCGTGTCTCCCACTCTTGACTGGGGATGGGCTCTTTGTTCCTAGTCGAGGCTAGCCCATCTCTTGTGCCTCCTTCCTCCCACCAAAGGAAGATGCTTGTCCTTGGTGACTCCTCCACACTGGGCTGGATGGAGTTTTAGGAATGAGAACCTTGCCCCCCCCCCCCCAACTCTGAGACCTTCTCACAGTCCTAGCTGCAAACACAGATACCAGCTTTAGCTTCCAGAAGCAGAGATGCAGAATATTCTTTCAAAATGAATTCTTTAAATTTTTATTTTAGGTGTATGGGTGTTTTTTGCCTCCATACAGCATAGATTGTAATACCCACAGAGGCCAGAAGTGAGAGTCGGAGCCCCCTGGGACTGAGTTATGGCTATGAACTGTCATGTGCATGCTCAGAACCCAACCTGGGTTCTCTTCAAGAACAAGTGCACCCAACGGCCAAGCCTTCTCTCCAGGCCCCAGGAGCGAGCTTTTGATCTGATGGTGGGGTGCTCCCAGAGGCTCTGCATGGATTGGAGAAATAATCTTGGGGGTCAAGAGCATGTCTGGACAGGACAGTCTGTTCTGATGCAGTTGCTGAGTCCCCTAGCTGAGGACACTTCCACCTTAAAGCTGGGAAAATGAGCATGTTTTACTCAAGTAAAACTCAAGTGTTTACCTGAGGGAGGCGGAGAACCTCCACACACATGAGAGGACCCAGGCGCACGGTCTCTCCTCTCTCAGACCATGTGCTTCCTCAGAGGACAGGACTTGAGAAAGATCTGGGCAACCCTACACACAACAGGAGGAGTCTAACAGGAAAAAAAAAAAAGAATTTCCTCTGCTCTTAGACCAACTCCACTCCAGCGAGCCCTTTAGGGCAATGCAATACTACTTTTTATTGCTATGACTAAATACCGGTTAGAAACTCCCTAGGTTGATTTTGGACCACGGTTTCAAGAGAGTTTCAGCCTATCATGGGGCAGAAGTCATGGCATCGGGAGTGTCTTTGTCCACAGCAGGCTCTTAATGGCAGAGATCAGCAGGCAGAGACTTCAAACAACAATCAGTGAGATTCCTACCTAATGACTTAGCTCTGACAGAGCTCACCAGTCTCCCAAACTGCACCACCATCTGGGGACCCCAAGTGTTGGAACACAGAAGCCTTGGGAGACATTTCACACAAGAACATACCAAGCACTAAAAACGAGAAACACTAAAAATGAGAAACCTTCTCAATCTGGTTGAAAATAACTTTAAAATACTAAGCTGCATCTGGGGAGAGGGCTCAGGGGTATGAGGCTTGCTGTATGAGGCTCTGTTGCCAAATTCCCAGGACACAGAAAGAAATCCAGGTATAGCCACACAGGCCTGGGACTGCAACACCATGGGGGTGAAGTCAGGAGGACCATGGGCTTTGCTGGCTGTAAGCCTAGCTCCAGGTTCAGTGACAGTAGGAACAGGGCACCGAGTGGCAGAGCGGAAGGGCAGACGCTACCTCTGGCCTCACACGTGCTCCCAGAGTGAGCCACCCATTTATGCACACATCTCACACAGTCACCCACAAAATCATTTTTAAAAAATCCACCAAACTGTCTAATGAATATCAAAAAGTCCAATAAATTCTGACTCCTTGCTCCCCACTTCCCACGAAGCATTATTTTACAGTCTCTAAGAAACATATCTCCCAAATAAAACATTGAAACAGAAAAATCCCTGCTATAAAACATCCAAGAAATCAAGGACACCACGAAAAGACAAAATCTAACAATAATAGGAATAGATGAAAAAGAAGATTCCAGGCTCCAAGGTCCAGAAAATATTTTCAAGAAATTCTAGAAGAAAATTTCCTCAACCTAAGGAAGAGATGCCCTTAAACATTCAAGAGGCTTACAATGGGCTGGAGAGATGGCTCAGTGGTTAAGAGCACTGTCTGCTTTTCCAAAGGACTTGGGTTCAATTCCCAGCACCTACATGGCAGCTCACAACTGTCTGTAACCCCAATTCCAAGGGATCTGACACCTTCACACTAATGCCTATAAAATAAAATTAAATAAATTTAAAAAAGAGACTTACTCAATGGACTCAACTCTCCAATAAAAAGACACAGGCTAACAGAATTGCTGCAGGAACAGGATCCAACATTCTGCTGCATTCAGCAGCATAGACACTACCTCACAGTAAAGGGCTGGAAAAAGGTTTTCTAAGCAAATGGATGCAAGAAGCAAGCTGGAGTAGACATCCTAATGTCTAATAAAATAGACTTTCAACCAAAATTAATCAAAAGAGATAGGGAAGGACACTTCATTCTCATCAAAGGAAAAATCCACCAAGAGGATATCACAATCCTGCCTCAATCTATGCCTCAAATACAAGGTCACCTGCATTCTTAAAAGAAACATTATTAAAGCTTAAATCACACATCCATCTCAACACATTAATAGTGGGAAACTTCAACATTTCACTCTCCCCAATGGGCAGATCATTGAGACGGAAGCAAAAGAAAGAAAGAAGCCAACAGAGGTCATGAATCAAATGGACCTAATAGAACATTTCATTCAAACACAAAAGAATATACTTTTTTTTTCTCAGAACCACATGGAACCTTCTCCAAAACTGACCATAGAGTCCAAAGAAAACTTCAATTAAAATTGAATTAACTCATTGTTCTTTATCAGATCACCAGGGGTTAAAGCTAGACCTCAACAGCATCAGAAACAACAAAAAGCCTACACACTCATGGAAATTGAACAACTCCCTGCTTAATGATCACTGGGTGAGGAAAGAAATAAAGAAACAAATTAAAGACTTCCTAGAATTCAATGAAAAGGAGGGCACAACTTACCCAAACTTATGGGACACCATGAAAGCAGTGCTAAAAGGGAAGTTCATAGCACTAAGTGCCTTCAAGAAGAAAGTAGAGAGATCCCATATTAGCAACTTAACAGATGACCTGAAAGCTCTAGAAAAAAGAAGCAAACACACCCAAGAGGAGTAGACGACAGGAAATAATCAAAGTCAGGGTTGAAATCAATAAATTAGAAACAAAGAGAGTATAAAGAATCAAAGAAACCAAGAGTTGGGTCTTCGGGAAAAATCAACAAAATAGACAAACCCCTAACCAAACTAACTAAAAGATAGAAAGACAGAACCCAAATTAACAAAATCAGAAATGAAAAGGGAGATATAAAAACAGATACTGAGGAAATCCAAAGAATCATTAGGTCTTACCTCTAAAGCCTATACTTCACCTCTCAAAGATAAATCAAGAGCAAGTAAATAGTTTAAACAGCCCTATAACCCCTAAGGAAATAGAAGTTGTCATCAAGTCTCCCAACCAAAAAAACAAAAACAAAAACAAAACAAAACAAAACAAAAAAGCCCAGGGCCACATGGTTTTAGCACAGAATTCTACCAGACTTAACGAAAAGCTAACACCAATACCTCTCAAACTATTCCACAAAATAGAAACAGAAGGAACATTACCAAACTCATTCTATAAAGCCACAGTCCAGACTTTCAAAGAAGAACTAATACCAATACTCCTCAAACTATTCCACAAAATAGAAACAGAAGCCATAGTCACCCTGATACCTACACCACACAAAGACTCAACAAAGAAAATTTCAGACCAATCTTCCTTATGAACATTGATGTAAAAATACTCAATAGGAGATTTGCAAACCGAATTCAAGAACACATCAAACACATTATCCCCCACGATCAAGCAGGCTTCATCTCAGGGATACAATGCACAGACCCTGAGAAGATAAGCCCGATGGGCATCTTAGGCTTCAGGTGGGCCCACTAGTTAGGGGAGTGACCAGTGAGGATGTGTGGAAATCTATATGGCTTCTGTGATGGCTATTCTTGGTTGTCAGCTTGACTACATCTAGAGTTAACTAAAATCCAAGCAGCTGGGTGCAGCCTGTGAGATTTTATTTTATTTTAATTTTTATTAATTACACTTTATTCACTTTGTATCCCCCCATAAGCCCCTCCCTCCTCCCCTCTCAGTCCCATCTTCCCTCCCCCTTCTCCATGCATGCCTCTTACCAAGTCCGCTGATAGGGGAGGTCTTCCTCTCCTTCCTTCTGATCCTAGTCTATCAGCTCTCCTCAGGAGAGATTTTATTTTTTAATTAAATCATTTGAAGTGGGAAGACTCACCTTTAAGCCATATTTTTTTGTGGTGGGAAGATCCACCTCAAATCTGCCCCACACCTTCTGGAAGCCTATAGAGGGACACAGAAGAAGGAAGCCTTTGCTCGTTGCCTGCTTGCTCTTGCTCTCACTGGCAAGACCATTCCTTCAGCGGCACTGGCGGAGGTTCTGCATGGGGCGTGCTGGAGGAAACACCCCTTCCTTATGCACCGGGAGGCATGCAGAAGCGCCAGGGTGCTCCCAGTGGATCTGAATGCTGCAGAGACATCTCTGCTTGCAGCACTGAAGGAAAGTGTTCCCTGAGGAGTTAGCTGTCCGTCTGGTCAGACACTCGGGATGATGCTCTTCCTGTAGGCTCTCTGTTTTACCCCTTACTTTAGGGGACCTCACCATGTGCAGTGAACTACACAGACTCCTGTTCATTAGAGGGAGTTGGCAGACCTGAGTAAAATTGCTGTTACACTGCAGGGCCCTGACAAGCCCGATGGCATACCCAGACTTGTAGCTACCTTGAGTAATTTCTGTTTTATTGACTCTTGTATGGAATCTCCAAGGGTCTTGGGTTGACTCTTTTTATGATAGTTATACAAAAGCTATCAGTCTCTAGTGGTTATAGTATTGATAGTGAAGTCACCAACATTGGCCAAGCCAAAAAGAGGCCTTACTGAAGTAAGGCCTCTGTGTTGAGAATGTTAGTATGAGGTGAGTTCCCTGCAAGTGAAGAAAGACATTAATTAGGGAAAGACTTACTTTCAAAACCAGGACATATAGAGGGAATACTATTTTTAAGGAGAGGGAAAGGGAAACTCCTCTAAAGAAAAAAGATGTTATAGGAATGGATTAAAGACACTAGGCAAACATACGGACCTATTCCCAAACTCAGAGGTGGGCAAGGGCTTGCAATTCCAGCAAGGACTGTTGGTAGTGTTGATAAGATGGAGTCTGGATTGCTAAGGGGCACTGGCCAACAGTGCAGAGGCTAACAAACTATGGAAATTGTACAGAAAATCTCAATTGTGGGAAACAGTTAGATGGGATTTGTGATTTAAGTCCCAGTACTTTAAGAGCCTATGCTGCCTGCTTAAACACATCTTCAAGGTGTTCCATAGCACCGTTAGCCGGCATGGGGGAGGAGGCCTGACTAACATTTGCATTCTCCCAATGGAAACAGATGAAAAATATTCCTAGAACACCCACAGCAACCCCATCTCCGTCTCTGCCTGTGAATGAGAACAGAGATTTGCTTGTGACCATGAACCCTACAGAATTCCGTTCTCTCACAGCTTTTGCCTCTTGTTTCTACCCCTGTCGTAAATAATACTTGATACATGGAGAAATGATGATTCTGTTGGGAAGGAATTAAAAATGACTCCGGATTGCCATCCGACTTCTTCTGTGATGTGACTGTCCATTTACTTCCTCAAACTGGAACTTGGTAGAATCAAGATAATAGGGAAGATCAAGTGTTTCTGTTTAGGACATTGTCACCATCGGGTTTACTTTGAATCTAACATTTTCCTTCCTTCCTTCTTTTCCTTCCTTCCTTCCTTCCTTCCCTTCCTTCCTTTCTTCCTCCCTCCCTCTCTCTCTCCATCCTTCCCTCTCTTCCTTTTTTCCTTCCTTCCTCCTTTGCTCCTTATTTCCTTCCTCTCTTCCTGCTCTTTTTCCTTCCCTCCTTTCTTCTTCTTCTTGACAACGTCTCATGTAGTCCAAGCTGGACTTGAACACCTGATGTGTAGTCAAGGCTGGTCCTGAACTTCTGGTCCTTTTACTTCTACCTTCTGAGAGTTGAGGTTACAGACATGTGCTACTACGCCCACTGGACACTTCTGGGGCTTTCATTTTATATATTTATTTGAGGCAGAGTCCTGCTATGTAATTCAGGCTGGTCTTGAACTTGCCATGCTTTCCTGCCTCTGAGTGCTGGGATTACAGGCTCTCTGCTGGACCTTTCTGAAAATGAAAGTGTCTCTGGCAGTCAGGAACCTGCCAAAGTGTTGTGCTCACAGTCCTTAGGGTCAGCTGGAACAGACGTTTCTGAATCCCACCCTTGCTCTAGATGGGCACTCCTAAACGGAGGGCACTCCTAAACGGAGGCTCCCTCGAAGGCTGAGTAAAGCTCCCTCTGATGATAGAGCTCAGGTTGACAGTATAATTACAATTTCTCTCAGGCTGTTTTTGGATGGCTCTGAATTACCAGAGCCATTCCTTGTTTACATGTCTATCAGGCTCTACATCCCGATGAGTAGATAAAATCTTGGGGTGCAATGTCTTAACAAAACTCTATTTTCCACCAATGGAAAGGTTACAAGCGTTATCAGACAGCAAGTGTGATCCACGGGTGAGGTTCCCCTTTGCATTTTTAAATGTGTCAATTTATAACGTTCTTTCTTCTGTTATATCAAAATCTCCATGAAACTGCTCCCACACATATTTGAAGAGAACTCTGTATCTTGAGTCCTGGTTACTAATATTTTAGCTCAAGAAATAAACTCTCTTTTTTTCCTTTTGAGATGGACATTGTGGCTTTTTGAGAGGAACAGCTTTGGTTTCCTGGAGTAGAGATCAAGAGGCTAACCACTGACAGATCAGCAGGGTAAGGCAGTCCCAGTCAAGAGCTGGAACCCACTGGGTTCTTCTGAGAGACTGTTTGGCTCTTAAAACAGGCTCTCTTGTTGGTTTTTGTTGTTAAAACAGTGAGTGTGTGAATGTGTGTGTTGGTTACTTTTTTGTCAACTTGATACAAACTAGAGTCATTTGGCAGAATGCCAGAGAAAATGCCCCCATCTGAGGACAAGCCTAAGGGTGTTTTCTTGATTGATGGTTGATGGTGGAAGGGCTCAGCTCGCTTTGGGTAGTGCTGATATCTATGAAAAGCACACTGAGCAAGCCAGGAAGAGCAAGCCAGCAAGCAGCACTCCTCCCTGGTCTCTGCTTCAGTTCCTGCCTTCAGGCTCCTGCCCCCTAATGATGGACTGTTACCTGCTGTGTGCCAAATAAACTCTTTCCTTCCCATGTTGCTTGTCCTGACTAGCAACATGTTGCATGTTGCATGTTGGCTAGGCCTGACCACAGACACCTAGCCAATATTGGGGTGTCGGTGGTGGTCAGGGCTTTGCTTGTCGGAGGCAAGTGCCCCACATCAGAGGTACACCCCCAGCTCAGTCTTGGGATCTGCTTTATTGGTGAGTCCAGCTGGTTATGAAGTGCTGCTGTCTGTTGTGTGCAGGCCCTGGGGCATTCACTTTTTACATTGTGTCTTTAATCCTCAGGCCCTTTTCACTTCACAGACTGAGAGTCACTGGCTAATAAAGGTTCAAACAACGTCCAGAACTTTTCTGTTCTTGGAGGCATCTTTCTACATGAGATTAGGAACTCAGCCTTGACAAGTGCTAACTGCCTGGACAGGGACAAAGAAGAGCCTCTTTCGTGCATATTTTAACAATTACACTAGAGAGGTTTTATTAATTCTTGCACGGTGTATGTCGGCAATGTCCCCAAATCCCATAGGATAAGCAGTGGTGGCCAGCTTGTGGTGCTGTTGGGAGCAGTGCAACCAAACAAAATCAAAACAAAACAAAACACCCCACTCTTCTGTCTTTTAAATTGTTTATGTCAGGTATTTTTTACAACAGTGGAAAGCTAGCTAACACAATATACAAACATAGAGTATTTACAGAACACCACCAATATACAAAACATGCAGGCAGGAAAGGAAATCTCTTTGATCCTTGAGTATCTGAAATGTCCACATGTGTCCAGCATGGGGTGGAGGGGACCACTTTTGTTATGAGGGTGGTTTACAGGCATTCTTTTTCTTCCTATTTAAAATTTTTCTGCTTCTCACAATTTAAATGTGGCCTTTATTTTAGTGAGTTCAAAGGGCTCAAATTACATTCAGTGGTCATTAAAAAAAATAATCATTAAAGTCTCTCTCTATATATACAGGGTCTCTAGTCCAGCTTGGCCCTGAACTCCTTGTGTCCCTTGAGCTTCTGAGCCTCCTGCCTCTACCTCCCAAGTGTGGGGCTTCTAGGCCGGAATCCCCCTCCCTCCAGCTTCTGTGGTGCAGGGGATCGAAGCTTGCACTTCATGTGTGCCCGGCGCACTCAGTCCTTGGGGCTGCACCCTCCGCCCCTCCTTATTAAAGTCTTTATAAAGTAGTGAACTCCCAACCGGAGAACTCTGTGGCTAGAGTCTCTGGTCCTGGCTCTCTGGTTGTCTCCACCAGGCCAGCTTCAGGAAGCTCGAGATTTGGAATTTTCTGATCACACTTCTGAGGTCGACCTGAGCAGTAAGGGGTCACAGAGCGCAGATGTGGGGGTTTTGTCCTTGGACTCCAGCTCCTGACATCCTGGCTCACACGGGGTCCCCAGGGCACAGCTGTCTGCAGGAGTCTGCTTGTTGCCTTCCGTGGCTTCATTGACGACACTCAGTTTGTCAAACACTTCAGTCTCCTCAGTGAGAGGGAAGGAGAACAGCAGGAGTGTGCTGTGATGGGAGTGGCCCAGAAACTGTAGGGAAATGAGAGGGCCATGACTCACACCACCCTGTTCCCCTTTTCTGCGCTGACAGGATTTTATGCAAAACTTTTAGGGATGGAAAAATGCGACAGTAACGTTATGGTGCCTCCTTGAAAGGGAATTATCACATGACCTAGCAAGTCAACGAACAGGAAGTGAGCAGGTGGCTGAAGAGCCTCACACTTCACGTCAGGAGCGTTGCTAACAGCGACGGGACAGCAGAACAAGGATAAATACACAAATGTGCTGACATTTCAGTGGAATATTATTCTGTTTTTTAAAAAAATAGAAGATGCTGGTCCAGCAAAAAGGCTCAGGAGGGAGAGGTGGTCCCCATGCACACCTGATTACCCAAGTGTGATCCCCCGACCCCAAGGCAGGAGGACAGAGCTAACTCCGGAAAGGTTGTCCTCTAGCCCTCCACCCCCTCACACAGTGGCATTGCTCACACTGTCGCTCACACACACGCGCACACACACACACACACACGGATGTACATATGCACACACACACATACACACTAATATTTTCAAAGAAAAAAATTCTGACACATTCTACAACATGGAAGAGCGCTGAAGACATTATGTTAAGTGAAATATGCTAGCCACAAAAACGACAAGGAGGCCCTGGGGATGCAACTCAGTAGGCGCACTGACTGCCTAGAACACACAAAACCTTGCATTCTACCTCCAGCACAGTATGTGTGTGTGTGTGTGTATGTGTGTACACACACATACACATGCATATATATTACTGCAATTAAAAGAGGCAAAACAAACACTGGCAGTTTCTCTACAGAACATTCACTGTCACTATCTTCCTAAGAAACAAGATGGACGCTTAGCTTGACCCTTTGTTGAGGTACACTCCTGGCTGCCATTTCCTCTGGGAAGCAGGTGTGTAGGGATACGAGGGGGTGATGCACAGGCCGTGGGTAAGTGTGTCATGGGCCCATACGTGATATCTCTCATGTGTCTTGGGCCAAGCTCACCAGCACCCTTTGTGGCACTCCATTTTGACCTTTAACCTGGTAATCTCCAGTACAGTGGCCCCAAGATGTATGTGGCTTCTAGCCACTTACCATGTGGCTGGTTAGAACTGAGGTGTGTTGTGAAACAGACATGCGATGTTGAAGATTTTGTATGAAAAAAAGTAAAATATCTTAGTAACTTAAAAGCACTGGATTGGATATGGGTTGAATATTGAAATGGTGATATTTCCGATGTTCTGGGTTTCATAAAATACCACAATAGTGAAACAGGGGCCGGCTCAGCAGCGCCATTCTGGGGAGCTCTATCTGCCTTCTGAAGTTCAGTCTCCCTGAACTTGAATGTGCCAAGTTCACATGTGCCCTGCATCATGAGTCCAACTGGAGAGTGGTTGTGTTTTTAAACAAAATCCCAAATGTTCGATTTTTCCACTAAAGACCCGGGAGCCAGATGCTGGGGTGAAAGCCTGCTAGCTCAGAGAGACAGAGAGAACACCCAGCTGACCCTCTGACTTAGCCAACCCCTTGAGGCTGCCAGGTCCATCCTGTCCTTACTGAGGTCTGAGGATGCCAGTCAGCCACACACCAGGGTGGTGCAGCCACCCTCACCCCACTGTATCCATCCTGCCTCTGTTCATGTGGTGACCCCATCAGTAGACACAGCATCATGGCCAGATGTGGGAAGGCCAGCATTGCTTTAGGGGGAGGAGGGCATGGTATATGAGGATCTTATCGTGGGAGCAAGCTCTCTGCAGGCCTGTGCGTGTGCTCCGGCTCTTAGTGTGTAAATAAGAAACCTTACAGTCTTCAGCCGGATGCATTCCCTCTTCTCTCAAAACCTTCAGAAAACAGCCTCTCCCATTGCTCCCCCTCACATCCACGATACACATCCTAGAGCGTCAATCACCACCATCTTCCCAAACTGGAAACACACCACACCTCTCCTTCCCTTGACTGTCCCTTCACCAGTGTTCAGTGTGGAGTGTTCTTTCCCATCTCCATACTGAACGCGGCTCTCTCTCTCCTGCCAGAACCATTACCTTTGAACCCAAGGACTTGACGCTCTGGACAGTGGAGAAGGTGCTACCCAGGTCCAGGGTGGGGATGGGGTTGGGTTGTGGCTTCCTTGGCACATGGGAATGGGCAGCGCATGGACTTGTACATACTCTTGAAGAACATGCTGCCTGGCACTGGATGGCCTTGACCTTAGAGAAGTCTCTCCTCATTCCACCCCACCTACCTCCTTCAGGTGCTGTGGAAGAGACGTCCCAGACTGGAAGGTGTACTTGGCCTTCTTGTAAAGGAACCACAGCAAACCAAAGCAGCCAAGGAGAAAGAGGACCACCACAAAGACGGAGATTATGAGGCCGGCAGCCACCATCCAGGAAGGGGTTGTTTCTGCTGGGACAACGGGGCCGGTCAGACTATTGTAGTGTGTGCACACACAGGCTGAGTCACAGGGTTCATGCACCTGCTGTGATCCAAAACAATCCCTCCAACCAGGCCCATCCCGTCACAGTGGCCCAGGAGCCCAGCAGCTGGCTGGAGGGAGGTCCTCGGTGTCTTCCATGAGTTCCACCCTATTCCTGAACCTCTTTACAGTGTGGTTTCTAGCACGAATGATGGCACAGGAAAGAATGGTAAGCAAGGACCCCATCCACTCTGCCTGTCTGTGGAGTGGCGGAGCCTGCCTGCTCTCGGCATTGCACTTTGACACTGAGAACAGGGCTCAGGGGAGGCACAGGCCTGGGCACCTGAGTTTGGTAATGAGATGCAGAGGCAGCTTTACACCAAGGAGCACACACAAATCCTTGGGCTGAGGGGCCCAAGTGACCATCACTGACGCCTGCCCCTGGGGTCATCCTTCCCTGGAGTTTCTGACCAGAGCCTGCAGAGTGTGTTGCTGCCAACACATGCCTCTGGTTACTTGTTGTGAGCTTTTCCAGAAAGGCCTACTCACCTGAGCCCCTCTCTGGCCACCTGAACACACCCACGGTTCTGTGACCCCAGAGCATCTCCCACAAGGCCCAGTAACCGCTCTGTGAAGCTGACAGGAAGGCTGTCTCCACAGACCAGCAGGTTTTGATAACTCAGCTGGCAGATGGAGAGTGGTAATGGCACTGACCTCAGTCTACTCATCTTCTACTCCCTCACTCTGCTTATTCTGGCTCCCTCCCTCTCCACTTTCTCCCTTTCAGACATTCAGCTCCTTCCCATTTGAGGTCAGTAGTCACTGAATAAAATCCAGCGTTTCCGTTTCCGCTTGGTTACTGTGGGAGTATCCAGGTCACCTGGTCAGCTATGGCCCCAGCTTCCCTCACTCACAACATGTCCTTCTCCTGCTGACCTGGGTACTCCCTCCACCCAACCGTTGCCCACAGCACCACCTTCATGAACAAGGGTGGATGGTACCTGGTGGGGTTGAGAGAACACACCCGCCTGGTGATAGCCAGTCATCTGAAAAGAAACTGCTGTGGGGAGAATGCCAGTTTTCACTTGGAGACATCAGGCCAGAAAATGCTGACCTGCTGCTTCTTGAGTCAACTTGTCATGGTGCCCAGCTCTTTAACTCTTCATGGGTAAATGGATGGTAACTGTCTACAGTTCATGGGTAACTGTCTACAGATAGACAGATGAAGTATTTGTATGGGTGAGAGACTAGGAAGAAACTATCACAGCTCCCTCTCTCTCTTCCTCTTTCCCTCCCTCTCTCCCTCTGCTGTTCCCTTGTGTTAGCATTTCCTCACACACCAATTTCCTGACTGTCCCACCTTGCCGATTGGAAGAGCTATATCCCAGTCCCTGGAACCTTGTTTTAGCTGCACAGCCCTCTGTCCCTTTCATGTCTTAGCAGAGGCTGCTTGTATGTTTCCTGAGAAGTGGTGGGCCTAGAGAGCTGGCTAGAGCATCCCCAAGGAGGACTCTGACATTGGGAGGCCAGCCTGGTTCCCGAGAAAGCTTTAGGCTCCTACTCATCCACCATGCAAGCGCCCACTCTAGTGTGGCAGGGAGAATCAGTGTGCCAGGGTCTCTCGGGCCAGGGTGGTGGACAGGTCAGCTGGTTTCCTGGTGTTTTAGATAAGGACAGATAGCTAGCCTTTGCTACTTTGTGAGTTCTTTTCCCTGGTTTCACCCCCTATCACTAGATAGGAGAGAAAGAAGGATAGAGGAGAGAGAGAGAGGTCCTTGAATCTAAATTTTTTCCTTTTGTTTCTTTGAGCACAACTCCTAACAAACTGCAAACTACCCCCATGAATGACCATCAACCCCCAGTTCTGCTTCCCAGGTCCTAGCATTTATATACCCTCTGAAAAGTTCCCAGAATTTCAAACATCACACAATTGCAAAAACTATCTGCAGCTGGCAAAACCATTCCTCTGCTAGAGCATGAGGCAAATCACAGGCAGCTGCTATGGACAGTCTGAAGCAGCCCCATATCCCACACCTGAGATTAAAACAAAAGCATATTCTCAATATATATATATGTGTGTGCATATGTATATAATATTTAAATACTATAAAAGGTTTTCAGTGTGAGCATCCTAGAGATGTAAAAAAAAAAAGACTCCAAGGTTCCTTCTGTTCCCAAGGTCACTCAGCTAATGAAGGACAAATACATATAATATATAATATACAATATATAACATATAATATACATTGGTTTTTAAAGTCTGAGTTTCTCTGTGTAGCCTTGGCTGTCTTGGATTCACTTAGGAGACCAAGCTGGTCTATTGAGTCACAGAGATCTGCCTGCCTCTGCCTCCCTGAGTGCTGGGATTACAGGTGTGCACTACCACGTCTGGCTCTTTTTGTGTTTTTTAAAGAACCCAAAACTGTCACTACAGAGCCACACCTGGCGGATGGTGACACTTTTGCTATTTCTCTGGAAGAGCACAGAGGGTGACGGTGGGAGAGGGCTTTTTAAAGGGTGTGAATTGCAGGGCAACTTGCCAAGCCATGCTATGGCCCTGAAGTTCTTCCCCTGGCTGCAGACCTACTTGACAGTGCTATTGGCAGACCACTTTTTATTTTGTTGGTTTTATTTTAAGGGTTGGGGGCGCCTCAGTCTACCTTCTGAATTAATTTGTAGGCAGTCATTTAAAGGGAATGTAACCTGGGTTTTTAAGGGCATGTGTTCAGTTATGTCTTTATCCTTCCTTAGCTGAGTGACTTTGGGCAAAAGAAGGAAGCTTGGGGCCTTCCTTTTCTAGATTCTTAGAGTGCTCACACTGAAATTTATAGTATTTGAATTAAATCAAAAAAGAAAAAAAACCTGTTAATTAGGCATTTGCCAAATAGCTTTTCTATTTCTTATTTTAAAATAAGAACATTTGGGTCTTGTCAGGAGATAAGAGTCTTATTCTGTGGCCTAGGTTGGCCAAAAACTTACTACAACCTAGCCTCATGGTGATTCTCCTGCCTCAGCCTCATAAGTATTGAAATCGCAGGCTTGAGCCACATCAGATTTCACAACAGCGGTGGCTCTGCAGGTGTCCTGTCTCCCATGAACTCAGATTGCTGCGATTCTTGACAGGTGTTGGCCACATATGTCCACCTGGCGGGGATCACCACTCATCTGTGCACAGGTGGCCCCCAGGCTAAGGAGCACCGGTGCTGTGCTCCACCCTTCCTTCCTCTGCGCTTTGTTTTAATCCTCTCCCTCTCCTCTCCCCTGCCCTTCCTTCCCTCCTCTCCCTCCTCTACTTTCCTCTCCTCTCTTTCCCCCTCCCTTCCCTTCCCTCCCCTTCCTTCCCTCCTCTCTCTGCCCTCCTCTCTCTGCCCTCCTCTCTCTCCCCTCCCCTTCTCTCTTTCCCCTCCCCTCCCCTCCCCTCCTCTCTCTCCCCTCCCCTCCTCTCTCTTCCCTCCTCTCTCCCCCCTCTTCTCTCTCCCCTCCTCTCTCACCCCTCCTCTCTCTCCTCTCCCCTCCTCTCTCTCCTCTCCCCTCCTCTCTCTCCCCTCCCCTCATCTCTCTCTCCTCCCCTCCTCTCTCTG
>CM053753.1:101598027-101672492 GCA_028658305.1 Pachyuromys duprasi | reverse complement strand
CTTCATCATGCATGGTGCATGTTTTCAAGTGCACAAGTGTTCACGCATGTCGGGGTAGAATCCAGGTCCACAGATGCTAAGAAAGACCCCTATCACTGAAGCACACCCTGAACCGCTGCTCTGTTAGTACACAGTGTGGAGAGCACCCTGCTAGATGCCACTGTGGCCTGGGTTCATACTTTCCTAGGGGCTTCAATCCATAACGGCATCAGCTGAAGTCACTGATACATTTTCCACGTTTCCCCTCCCAGTCATTAAATGCAGGGAAGGAAAGGCAAGATGTGGGAGGGCCCAGTCTCTGCTGGGTGTTCATATGAGAACTACTTAACCTATTTCATCGAGCTGAGAGGGCAGCAGAGCATGAAAGCTGGAGCGGAGGCAGACCTCAGCCCACTGAGCTAGCTGAGCCGGGTTCTTAAGAATGGGGCATCTCATTTGTAGCCTGAAGCAGACAGGTCAGGGTCGGGGGGACAAGGCTGATGAGGGTGAGGCTGATTTCTGAGCTGTGGCATTGTTTGAGCTGACTGCCACAGTATGTAGGACCCACAGCAGGGACAATGCAGCTCCCAGAAGGCAGTTACTTACCATCACGGGTGGCCTGCTCACACACAGGTTCACTCCATTCTCCGGTTCTGTTCTGGCCTTGAAGAAACCCTTGAACTTGAACGCAGTAAGTTGTCCACGGCTCCAGGCCTCTGAGGACCTCGAAGTCATACGGAGAAGTGACTTGAAACTACAAGGGAGACACAGCAGTGTGAAGGGACGTCATCTCTCCTTTATTCCCTGTTCTGACGTGCTACAAAACTGTGCTCCAGACTCATCAGAAAGAGCCACTGGCTAGAACACCTTCCAGCTCTTCACACATGCTACGTCCTAAGGACTGGACAAGACCAACTGTGAGCCAGCCAAACCATCTCATTGCCTCCATCCTGTAGCATGGGAGGCATCTTAACCATCACACTTTCCTTTAAAAAACTACCGTAGCCAAATAAGACAGCCAGGCTCCTTTCCTCACAGGGGTCCAGCGTGCAATGCCTACAAACAGCAGGCCCCTGGCGGTGTGTGTGTGTGTGTATCCTGCTGTCTGTACAGATTGCTCCCCTCCATGACCATCTATGCTATTCGTTCCCTTGCTGTCATGGTATCCCTCCTCTAGGTTCCACACAGGTATGTGAGGTGCCTTTGGGGTGCCCCAGGGCACTCTGGTCAGGATTCATGCTGGCCAGGTCATCATGTACACTGCAGAGAAGAGCACATGTGGCTGACACTCTCTTTAGGACCAAGTTTAAGTTCCACAGATCAAAAAATGGGGCTTTGCCAAGATGAATGCAGACAAACTGGAGACACAGAGCAGAGGATCAGCTCATTCTGACGGCTGAAGGTCAGAGAATCCCCAGCCCCGTCCCCTGTGCAAGCAGCGGGCCATGCCTCACGAGGGTTTCCACAGCGCTGTTCACTAACAAATGCACCGGTTAGAGAGAGAGAGAGAGACCACCATTAATGGGTTGGACTGCATCCCACAAAACTGTATGTATTTGTATTTGTAAATGTGACCTTATTTGGAAGTAGGCTCTTTAAAATTCAAATTTATTTTTGGGCATGGTGATACATGCATTTAATCCAAACACACACACACACTAAAATAAATCTTTAAATATAATAACTTTTAAAAGATTAGAAATTTGGACATACAGATAGGAACCCAGGGAGAAAGCCATGCAAAGAAAATGGCCAAGTCTGTAGGCTGTCACTTTGTTCTGATGACAGTGTCCTTTGCTGTACAGAAACTTTTCAGTTTCATGAGGTCCCATTTATTGATTGTTGATCTTAGAGCCTGTGCTGTTGGTGTTCTGTTCAGGAAGTTGTCTCCTGTGCCAATGAGTTCAAGGCTCTTTCCCACTTTTCTAACATATTTAGAAAAGTGTGTCTGGTTTTATTTTGAGGTCTTTGATCCACTTGGAGTTAACTTTTGTGCAGGGTGATAAATATGGGTCTATTTGCACTTTTCTACATGTAGACATCCAGTTAGACCAACACCATTTGTTGAAGATGCTATCTTTTTTCCATTGTATGGTGTTGGCTTCTTTGTCAAATATCAGGTATCCATAGGTGTATGGGTTTAATTCTAGGTCTTCTATTCGAGTACATTGATCCTCTGTTTCTATGCTAGTACCATGCAGTTTTTATTACGATTGCTCTGTAGTACAGCTTAAGATCAGGGATGGAGATACCTCCAGAAGATCTTTTACTGTACAGGATTGTTTTAGCTATTCTAGGTTTTTTGTTTTTCCATATGAAGTTGAGAATTGTTCTTTTAAGTTCTGTAAAGAATTGTGTTGGTAATTTGATGGGAATGGCATTGAATCTGTAGGTTGCTTTTGGTAGGATGGCCATTTTTACTACATTAATCCTACTGATCCATGAGAATGGGAGGTCTTTCCATCTTCTGATATCTTCTTCAATTTCTTTCTTCAGAGACTTGAAGTTTTTTTCATACAAGTCTTTCACTTGCCTGGTTAGAGTTACACCAAGATACTTTATGCTATTTATGGCTATTGTGAAGGGTATTGTTTCCCTAATTTCTTTCTCAGCCTGTTTGTCTTTTGTATGCAGGAAGGCTACTGTTTTGTTTTGTTTTTTTAAGTTAATTTTGTATCTAGCCACTTTGCTGAAGGTATCTGTCAGCTGTAGAAGTTCTCTGGTAGAATTTTTGGGGTTACTCATGTATACTATCATATCATCTGCAATAGTGATACTCTAACATCTTCCTTTATAATTTGTATTCCCTTGCTCTCCTTTAGTTGACTTATTGCTCTAGCTAGAACTTCAAGTACTTTGTTGAGGAGATATGGAGAGAGTGGGCAGCCTTGCCTTATCACTGATTTCAGGGGGGTTGATTTAAGTTTCTCTCCATTTAGGTATTTTTTTGTTGGCTATAGGCTTGCTGTATATTGCCTTTGGGGGGTAAGTGAGAGGGAGGAAGGGAACAGGTGAAGATGAGGGAGGGGCTACAACTGGGATACAAAGTGCATAAATTGTTAAAAAAAAATAATAAAAAGAAAATGGCCAAGGTCTAAAGGCGCTCTTTGAAGCCAAACATTTGCCAGCAAGCCTGACGGGGTGCGGGGAGAAGTATGGAGCGAATCCCATAACTTCAGGAGATTATCCCCGAAGATGTGTTGTTCTTGAACTCTCAGGCTCCAGACATGTTAGCCAAGAGATTTCTGTGGCTGAAGCTACCTAATTAGGAATCTCAGCAAGTTAACAAGAGCCATGGACGGTGAGACTCAGAATGCCTTTTCCCCTGACCACCAGGTGCAGAACATGTTTGCTATCCTTGCTGTTTGCGGTTCCCCATGTATGTGCCTAGATGGGCTCCAACTCCCAGGCTCTTGCTCTCTTCAGGGTGCCCATGCATTCCTCCCTGGTGGCTGAAGCCTCTGACTAATGCCACTTGAATTAAAATACAAGGACATCATAATTAATGATATGCTTCAGCAAAATGAAGGGGATTAAATTTTTAAAAAACTTTTTTTTAAGTTGGGGTCTTCAAGAGGCCACTGGCAAGAGCCCTCATGAATGCCATTAATGGTCTTACAAAAGCGGTGCCAGGGAGCTTAATGCCACCTTTTGCCTTCACCTGAGTGATGTAAGTACATGGCGTCAGGGGCCGCATCACCTTAGGAGGGAAGTGGGCTAGCCTTCACAAGATGCCGGACCTACAGCTGTGCCTTGACCTTGACCCCTCTGCCTCTAGAATTATCATTCATATACTATCCATTTTATTATAGCAGTGGGAACAGGCCATGACATAGCCCCACTCAGTGGAAGGTTTAATTTTGTTTTTATTTTGATGAAAAAATTAACTTGAGATTTGTGTTTGGCTCTCGTGTGTGTGTGTGTGTGTGTGTGTGTATGTGATTATATCATCCTAAGACAATGAACATGAGTGATTTTCCTCTCAGGCTCTTGGGAAGGAACTGATGAACAAATTTAATATAATTAATTTATACAGCACATGTCAGTTTAGGACCACAAATGGCATTTCACTCAGGAGCACTAAGTTTGACCAAAAATGAACGAATATGTGTAAATAATGAGAAGGGAACTTCATATTGTTCCAGATAGTGGGAAAGTTTGGCTTTCGTCAGCAAATCCCACAGCAGTTCAGTGAACTGGATTACTCTTCCTGTTTCCTGACTGAATCGGGTGCTTGCGTTCACTCTGTTGACTGTAGGAAGCTGAGGTCATAGATGTGGCCAGAACAATGTGGTGACAGAGGCCATACTCCAACCAGACCTCTTAGCTTCAGGCATTGATTTCAAAAGAGAGCTGACCAAATGACTCATTCTGTAAAGGCCTCTAGAGACCTGACCTCCAGGGTTGTGGCGTGCCCCTCGGCATAAAGAAATAAATGTAATAAATTTACATTTTTTAAAATAATTGCTCCCTAAAGAAGAGAGCAACAGGCAAAAATTGGATAGGAAGGGTTAAAAAAAAAAGAGTTCTTAAACATCTTGGGAGCTGGGAGCTGTTGTCATTGTGGGGTGATTGGTTTGTGGTACGTGGGGGGCTCCGGATGGGAAACTGGCACCCAGATGATCACGTGGTAGCTGACCCCAACTTCCCCCAGCCAAACGCTGACATGCCCTGTTTCTCTTGCAGCTTCCTCTCAAGAATGGGAAGTCTGCTGAGTGGACTTCATCCTGAGAGTCTGTTCCATGTCTTCTCTTTGAGAAAGGGGAGTCCAGAAGCTTTTGGCTGGTAGAGGACCAGACTCTAGACTTTCTGGATACCACTTTGCAAGACTCTGGCTGGCCATGGGTCTCTGTGAACACGGGTGTGTGTGTGTGTATGTACAGCATAGGTGTGGATAGAGTATGTGTTCCTGCCTCTGCCCACCTTATTTTTGAGACAGGCTCTCTTCCTGAATCTGGATCTCACCAATGGACTAAATGAGCAGACCAGTGAGCTCCCAGGATCCTCCTATCCCCATTTCTCAGCACTGTGGTCACAGTGTGCACTGTCATGCCTGGCTTTGGGGAAATCCTGGCTCTCATGTTTGCACAGCAAGCACTTCACCCAGAGCCATCCCTCCAGCCCCTGATGGCCTTTCTTCTCTGTTATCATGGCCTAAACTGAGCAAAGAACACAGCTGCCTACATCTGAAATGTACAGGACAGTGAAGCTTACCTTCTCGTTAGTCCCATTTTTCCAATATCGCACCCTATAAGCCCATGAGATATAAATGTTCTTCATGGTCCATGTCTCAGGCTCATTCTCAATGTGCGGGGCGGAGAAGCGCATGTGTAAAGAATCAGCAAGAAACTCTATGTGCATCTCAGGAGGTCCAATAGTGGCTAAGCGCAAGAACCAAAACGACAATCAAAAATCACACTGTAACACTTTCCTTAAACACAAATTCTTCATATATATGCACAACAATGGACTGAAAGACACCAGTTCTCAACAAACCAGTTACAACATTCTCTAAGGAAGATGAATGTTTTTTTTTAGTTTTTGCATATTTAAAAAGATTCAATAACCTTTATCTTTATTAATCAAATTTAATCTACTTATGTTCACAGTGATATATAATACATTTAGGATGATTTCAACCATATTGTTTTTGCATTGTTTGTAAAAATGGCTCTTTTTGGTGGTGGGGGCTGTCCCTGTGCATAGTGCAGACTAGCCTCAGACTTGTGGTCTTCCTGCCTAAGTCTTGCCAGCGCTGTTGTTACAGGCATGACACCGTTCCTGAAAAAAAGTCTGTTTTTAAATTTTTATGTTATTAGCTTCTTATCTCTTTGTTTTCTGCCTTCTGCTGGTTTGAACTTTTTTTGGTGTTAAAGCTACACATGATATTTCTATTATCTGTAGAGATTACTCATAAATATTCATCACCTGCAGCTATATATATTTTACAGCTTTTCTTTCACTAGCTACTTATATAGCTAGGCCCTTCACCCCATCTAGATCCTCATGCAAATGTCACTCTTCAGGGCACCTGTGTGCTGTGGCTCTATGGACGAGAGAGAAATTTCTCCTTTCTGCCAACTGTCAGCTTTGAGGGCCATAGTCACTTTCTGTCATAGAGTATCTACCTATTAAGTTACCATCAGTCTTCCTATGAGACCAGTATACTCTGTGAGGGCAAGGCTTTGTTCTTGTTGACACTCCCATGCTAAGACCATTCCCAGCTCACAGCAGGTGCTCAAAAATAACCACAGAAGGAATAACAAAAGGCTCTGGGAAAGCAGGCTGAGTTATGTCCTGTGTTCTCCTCTCAGACTGCAGTTACTTTGGGGAGGGGTGCTGCTGTTAAGCCACAGGGGCCCGTGTTGGCAGCTCTGCTCTTTCACTTTCACATCGCCTTGGGTCATGTGTCGGGAGTTGGTCTGGTGCTCTATGTATACAAATGTTGAATTCTGGGCCCCAAGATCTGGTTGCAGTCCTGACAAGTGCATTTTCACATACACCAATTTAAGTTGTGGAAATTTTGCTTCCTAATTATCTCTGATTGGTTAAAAAAAAAAAAAGCTGGACAGCTTGTAACTGGGTAGAAGAGAGGTGGGTGGAGCTTCTGTTCCTGGGCTTGGGGATCTCAGGTAGGGATCATGGGAGAGAAGGATAGAGACAATGGAGAGAAAAGACATGGCCTGATGGAACAGATGCAGCCCAGACAGGACCAGTGTTGGCAAATAATTTGGGGTGTGTGGCTGGGAAGTAGTATAAGGCATATCTGCCCAGTTACTGTGCTTAAACCTTGTTAACAAACATAATAAGTCTGAGTATTTCATTTGGGAGCTAGACCAGATAAATAAAAAGCCCCCTGATGGGGCTGGAGAGATGGCTCAGAGGTTAAGAGCACTGGCTGTTCTTCCAGAGGTCCTGAGTTCAATTCTCAGCAACCATATGGTGGCTCACAACCATCTATAATGAGTTCTCGTGTGCAGGTGTACAGGCAGGCAGAACACTGTATACATAATAAATAAACAAATCTTTTTAAAAAGCCCCCTGAATTAATAAGTTATTCAACAACAGTCCTGGTCCTTGATCTGAGTTTACTGGGAACTGGCTTCAATGGGACATAATGTAGGATTTAGAACCAGCCAGGTCCAGCTAGAAATTATCGGAGCAAAAGCCTGTATATAAAATGGACCCCAGCTTACAATGGCTTGACATCCGGTGTGAAAGAGACTGACATTAAACAGAGATTGTACTTTCATCTTTGAGTTGAGATATTTCCTCAAGCGAAGGACATGTGGTTTGATTTCTTTTTCAATGCAGGGAGATGGCTGTGAGCTATCACCTCCCTGTCAGTCATGGGATCAGGAGGGTGTGGCAGGCCGGGGGTGTCAAATGCACATTGATTTATGACATCTCGGTTTATGATGGGTTTGCAAGAAATCAACAGCCCTGAAGAGCTTTTTTAGTTTTGAAGCCTGCTACCATGAACTTTTTAAATACTCTGGTGGCCCTGGGAGGGTGTTAGGTGAGCTTTGTTTCTGATGTGTTGCAGCCTCTAACCTGTTGTTCTCCCAGTTGCTGTATGGTGGGTTAACTAGTCCTCAGTTCCTGGCTCTCAGGGCCTCGGGTCCTCACAGCCCTTTAGCTCTTACCAGTCCTCAGTCCCTGGCTCTCAGGGCCTCGGGGCCTCACAGCCCCTCAGCTCTTACCAGGGCTTATTCAGCCGTTCCCACCCTCAGCCTGCTCCAGGTGAGTGGTCTCTCTGCATCTACCTCTCTCCTCTTTTGTCACATTTTAAAACTTATTTTCAATTTTATTTTTGTTTTATGTGTATGGTGCTTTGCCTTTCTGCATGCTCTGTGTATCAGGTGTGCAAAGAGGCCAGAGCTTGTGCCAAACCCCACAGGACTGGAATTAGGTAGTGTCGTGAGCTGACAAGTTGGTGCTGGGAATTGAACCTAACTTCTCTGAAAGAGCGTCACAGCTTTCCAACTTTTTATTAACAGCACTGGCCCAAACTCACTCATATGAGTAGTTAGGTCACCAAATTTATATTCATTTATTTTATTAATAACATGTATATGTATTTTTTTCTGGCTTCACCCATAAATTTCTTTTAGGTCACAGTTTCTTTGCTATATCCTGGGCTTCATTCATCTGTGGGCCTGCTAAGAATTCTTACTGATGGATCACCCATGTAGACAAAAGCAAGGAAAGATGACTATATCATACAACAAAACAGAAAATAAATGGCTTACTGTCATCTACAGGGCAGAAGGTGATGTTTACCCAGTCCGAATGCTCATCTGCAAACTCAGTCCTGACTCTCAGAGTGTGGACACCATACTTAGAGAGAGTGGAGAAGTCACACTGTGTAGAGGCAGTGTTCTTGCAGTGATCTTGGAAATGCCTGTAGCTACACAATCAGAAAGACAACATCAGTAAGGGCTCTTTCTGTCTCTGGGCTGACGACTGCTTTATTCCCTGTGATAGCAAAGATGAATAGAGGATGGTGAAGGCCAAAGAAAGGCATTCTGATTTCTTCCCTTCGTTGTTTTGTTTCAGTTTTCAGCGTCTCCCTCTGTTGCTCAGGCTGGCCTCCAATCTGAGATCCTCCTGCCCCAGCACCCGAATGCTGGATTTTCATATGTGCGCCACTGTGCCTGGCATATTCCTACTCTCTAATTTTGATAAATACTATGCACAAGGAAATTAATATTTTTCAAATTGCGTGTTTCCTGAGATCTTAATGAACCCTGGGAAACCACAAGGCATTTAAAATACAGTCCATTCCACAGCCAAGTCATTTGTGGAGAAAGTGAATTAAATGAAAAAGCAGTATCTTAGCAACAGAGGCTTTACTATCCCAATAAGCATACACGGCTCCAAAACCCCGGGCTGAGAGTTCAGTGCATCACATCAGACTGAGAAGGCTTTCTGCCTGGATTGCGCATTTCTGAAAGCACCAGGCTATGACTCGTGAGAGGCTGACACACACAGATTAACTAGAAAATAATAAGATGACTTCGAATCCCATCCCAAGACTGGCTCACATTGCGAGGATTCTGGAAAAATTATGAAAACAATCCATTCATCCTCATAATGGGAGCAAGAGCAGCCAGCACAGCTAAAGGGCAGCACATGGAAGAAGGGAATTCCTTCGCCCACAGAGGACAGAGGAGCTGTAATCAGCTACTGTCGACCTAAGACAGCACTTCCTTCAGCTGCCTTCCTTTAAGTAAGGAGCTGCCCAACTGGTTCTCAGCTCCCCTTCCTGTCTAGGTGTGAGCCACCAGGAACACCCTCGCTGTCTATTTTGGTTTCTTTTCCTGTTGCTATGACAAAATATTCCGACAAAATCAACTTAAGACAGAAAGTTAGTTCTAGCTCACAGGCCCAGACTGCAGGAAGAGAAGGCAGCAGGAGCTGGAGTCAACCAGTTATACTAAGTTAGGAGAGGGGCAGTGAACGCCTGTGTGCGAGGGCTCGGTTCATGCTCACCTTTTTAAAACATTTATTTTATTTTTATTTATGTGTGTGTGTGTGCGCATGTGCCACTGGAGGCCAGAAAAAGGACAGTGAATCCGAGGAGCTGGAGTTACAGGTACCTGTGTGCTACCCCACACAGAACCAAACTCGAGTCCTCTGCAAAAGCAGCGAGTGCCTTTACTACACGCAGTTCTGTTGCCTGTCATTCTGTGCAACCTGTTGTCAGTCATGGACTGCAGACCAGAGATGACTATACCAAGTGCAAAAGGGTACCCTGTTTTTATGAGACACACACTGAGGCATATGTATGCATGGTGGTGAATTTTCGCTGTCAACCTAATGGAATTTAAAGTCAGCACGGAAACAACCCGGCCTATGGGAGTGTTTTCAGGAAGGTTTAACATATCCTGGATGCCTGGATATAAACAGCACTTTCTTATGAACTGGGGTGTCCGACTGAATAAAAGGCAGGGAGCAAGTTGAGTACCAGCTTTCTGTCTGTGCCCTGACTAGGTGCCCTGTGTGTGGCTGGTCTTGTGCTCTCCCCACCAGGAAGGCTTCAGCATCCCGCCCCTCCCCCCCCCCCAAAAACCAACCCTTTCCTTCTTCACATCCCTTTTGTCATAGCAATAAGAAATCAATACAGAGAGTTCAGGGAGGAAAAATATAGTAAAACTAAAAATTGGTAAATCTCAATGTACGTGTTCTAGCTTTTATTACTATACTTGAAATGCTCAATTTGTATGAAATTACTTCAAACTAAGAAAAAAATGAAAAACTCAACACGTAGGCGAGGGTCAGTATTTTTCTACTCCTTGAACTTTGTAGGTTTCCGTATGTGTGTGTGTTTGCAAATGACTGCTGCATGCAAGAGAGGGCGGGGCTACGGAGACCTGGAAGGGCACACTCTCCGAGGCCTGTCTGTCTTCCCACGGTTCTGAGAAGCCAGGTGTGCTGGCTGGTGGGCCTTGGGATTCTGCTGCTACAGGTGTGTCACCTGTCATCCAGCCCATGACTAATGTGGACGGGCTGTCAAGGGAACGCTGGCCTGTACCCTTCAGATACAGGGACTTGGAGACAGCTAGGGCAAGAAGAAGGTCCTGCAGTGGGGATGGGGGAGGGGGCCAGGTCCCGGAATATTCTAGAAGGCGTGCAGTAGAGGCTAGGTGGTGCGAAGCAAGTGTCTTCCTGACTGTTTTGCACACCTGGCGTTTTCAGGCAGCCTCCGCCTGCACACTGTTTGTTGACTTTTCACAATGCTATCTGGATAACTGGAAGAGAGCAGCAGCATTTATTTCCCTCCACAGACACATCTGTTGAGGACAGCCGGGCTAACAGGACGGCTCCCCTGGACGGTCACAGACTCCAAGTGGAGGAAGTCAGATTCCCTCCCTGCTGAGACCCAGCCCAGGGTCACCTTCCTGCAAACAACCACCAGACTTACCTTTCATACTGAGCTGTGAAAGTCAGATTCTCTTTGGGGAAAGCAGGTGGATCCCATTGTAGGATGTTCTTGAAATTAACTGAATTCATCCTGACATTCTCAGGAGGCGGAAGCATTCCTAGAGCTGGGAAGATAGGGGGTTGAAGGAGGGAATGGCAATGTTTGTTTTTCCTCAAAAAAAGACCCCCCCCCCAAATGACCACATCCAATATTTGGGTCTCCCAGATCCATATCTTCAAATGTTGTATGTGTGTGTGTGGAGGGGAGTACTAGCTATGTCGAGGAGACTAGGTTTTAGTCAGAGCTGAGAATTTCTGGCTGGAGCCCTAGAACCCTGGTTGGAGCTAGAGCAGGGAATTGGGAGTCTCCAGCCAGCTGCAACAGACTGGATCCTCCCTGGAGACTCAAGGAGGGTTGCCAGGGCCTTTGGGCGAGAGGGCAGCTCTGGACTAAAGACAGAAAAAATTCTAAACCATGTAGCACCCAACTGGTGCCAACAGCGTGGCAGTAGTTATTCAGCACCAAGCTGCTGGGCTGTCTCAGCAGCCGCGATGGGAAAGGAGGAAGCCTGGGCTCAGGAAGAGGAATCCCGTTGCCAACACGAAGCCCCGGGGGGGGGGGGGGGGCGGAGGGCATGCTGCTGAGAAGAGTCTCCAGAAGCCCTTTGGGGAGGACAGCGACAGACTTCAGGTTTCAGGGTGTGGACGAGTCTGAAGAGGAAGGCGTGTGGAAGGGGGACTGGCCCTGCAGAGGACGGGGCAGAGGAAAGGTGCTGCGGCGGGGTGTGTCCCCGCGGGTCCGGGCAGCCACCGCGGGGTGCCCGGGGGCTGTCAGCAGCTGTCCCCGCACCCCACTTTAGTTTACCGTCTTCATAGCCTGTACCCCGCTGTGAGCTGTTGTGTGTGCATGTGTGTGTGAAGGTCCACCCACCGATCCAGGCAGTGGGAGTGTGTGTGTGTGCGTGTGTGTGTGCGTGCGTGCATGTGGCCGACCATGGAGAGGGGTTCCCTTCCCCGGCCTGGGCGCCGCACACCGCCCTTTCGGGGCCCCACTTGGGGACGCCCCGCTTCCGAGTTCCCAAGCCTGGGAGGCTGCCCACCGGGGGCTGGGGGCCCTGCCCGCCCGGACCTCACCTGGCAGCAGCAGGAAGCCGGCCAGCCAGCTCGCTGAGCCCCGCGCCCTGGCCATGGCCGGGTCCTGCAGCCCCGCAGCCGCCGGCACCCTTCCGGGAACTTCCGCGGGCGGCCAGGCCACTCCCCTCCGCGGCCTCCGCCCGCAGCTGGGAGCTCGCTGGGAGCCGGCCTACAAAGGCCGCCTGAGCCGGCTGCACGGAAAGGCCAGGCCTGGGTTACAGCGGGGCCCACCCCGGACTCTCCGCCGCCGCCCCACCCCCCAACCACGCGCTCGTCCTCCGGTTTCTCTTTCCCTTGTTTCTGTTTCTCTCCCTCGGTGGGTGGATGGTGAGACGTTTGTCTTTCTGTGTAGCCCAGACTGGGCCGCAATTTGAAGCCATCCTCCTGCCTCACCTCAGTAGTTGGGCAGCTACTTTGGATCACTCACTGTGCTCCGTTTCTCCCCACCCAAGCATCACTTCTTGTCTACCAAACCAGAGGTGAGACAGAGTACTTCCCAGCACGCCCAGCTTGGGAAGGGTGTTGGGCCCCTCCCCAGCAGGAGATGGCACGAGGCCAATTGGTTCATTTCTTGTTTCTTGCACAAGACTTCTGAGGAAGTTTTAATTTCTTCTTTTTAAGCGGACCGGGTTGTGAGGTGAGAAAATCCACAGCAGGCCGGCTACATGTTGAGAGATGTCTTAAGCCAGAACAAGCAATGTGAGTTGGGAGGTGGAGGATGGGGACCACCCCGGCAAGCCATAGCAGATTTAGAGAAAGCTAGCACAACCCTGAAATGCCAGCAGAACCACAAATACATTCTTGGAAGAAATGACTCAAAAAGACCACCACAAGCTTGTATTTTTGTATTAGTCTCTGACAATCTTCAAACATACAAAATTTAAAAAATGTAAGTGTGAGCATTAAAAAGCCAACTCCTAGCAATTATGCAAAGCTTTAAAAAAAGGGGTGTTACCAATGAATGAGTCTCTACAGATGATAGATGGGTTCAGAGGGCAGAGAACCGGTTTATGGGTATAGGGTCTTCCTGTGGGATTTTATTAGGCTTCTTCTGAATTACCTTAGAGTAGTCACATAGGAAATCCACGGGAAGCCTTTGAGCAAGAACCGTGTAGCGGTTCCTCTTCAAATACAGGAAGGTGTGAGAAACTGGCTTTTGGGGTGAGAGGAGATGAGAGGGTCCTATCAGGTGTCTAGGGCGTGTTTGAGTCTTTATCCTCTCTTTCTGAGCCTCTATGATGCTGGAGATTACCTGGTCCAGTCCCTTGATTTCATAAATGAAGACACTGAAGCAAACATACCCAACGGGTCTGGTCAAGGGCCCACCTGCCATGCAGAGCCCGAGGTACAATCCCATGATAGCATGCTCCTGTGATTCCTGTGCTAGAGCGGGTCAAAAGGCCGTCCTATATGAGAGACGGTGTCTACAAAAGTAAGATAAAAACGCACAAGGCTCCCAAAGGCAATCAAGTGTCTGGCTCCCGAGCTCATTCGAGAACTTCCCTTTTGTTTTACGTTCTCAGACACACAGCAGCTGTAAGCCCATGTAGAGAATATGAGGTCCACAAACAAGCACTTTAAAAATAATGAACTGGGGCTCTAAGATGTGGACCCCTATGTATTCTGCAGACCCTGCAATGCTTGCTTTTGCTCTTTTCCCCTTTTTCTAAATCTTAAAATACAGCAGCGAGATTGTTCTCCTCACCCTCTACCAAACCACATTTCCTTTCTCTCTGAGTCCCCTGATGGGTCCTAGGATTACTCATCTGGCTGTAGAAGGTTTTGTGGGTGGCTGTGAATGGCCTCAGCATGGAGACGGACTGTGGCATCTGAGAAGGGCCTGGCACCAGTGGCTCAGGTCTTGCCGGCTCCCTTTGTGCCTACACCTCCTCTCTCCCTCCCCACAAGGCTGTCATGCTTTCCTGCCCCTTTGCCCACTCTCAGGCTCCTTCCCAGAGTTCGGCCTTTTCTCTTCTCCAAATTAATAATTTCCTAGAAATAACGAAGGGATGGGAGGCCTTTGCTGCCTCTACAAACCACACTGTTCCCTGGGAACATTACACAGATCTGCCCTTAGTGCATCTTGTGGAGAGGGGTGGGCAGGCATGCTCCTGAGCTTTGGAAACAATGCCACTGCCCAGACCAGGAATCTGCAGAGAAGGCCATCGGCAAGGAACAAAGGGGCTCTGTAGTTCCCTTGTTCCTCCCTCAGAGACACCCGCAGGAGTGTCTGGAGACCACAAGGTATCCAGGCTGTGAGGAGGACCTCGTGGGTGGGTGCTCAGCTCCAGTCAATGGACCACTATTGGGGTCATCTCAGAATGTAGCCATCTCCTAGGTCAGCATCGGAATCTGAAGTGTCAGTTCTTTCAGAGGACCCATCTTCCGTCCATAGGTCCTGGGAAGAGAGGCTGGGCTGGGGCAACTGTGTCCTGTCCGCCGCGGCCGTCACAAGGCCTGACTCTGTCCTGCAGAGAACCTCGTCTAGGATGATGGTATCTTCTGTGAGAGATAACGGCTCTGAGGTATCTTCAGAGTCACCATGCAGAGCTCTCAAAAACACAGAATTTAAGTTCACGTTGAAGGTGACTTTGTCCTCAGGCCCGTCTGTGCAGCTGCCGTCATCCTCGGGGAAGGAGTCCGGGGCCACAGTCTCTGTCCTCTCCCTGGGGCCACTCGGGTCTTCTGAAGGCCCGAGGCCCGGCCCCACCTTGGCCTCTGCAGGCAGTTCTGGCTCAGCTCCAGCTCCTGTCCCAGCTTCGTAGGATTCCTCAGTCCCTGAATCTTCTTCAGGCTGGGGTTCTGGGGGCTGGTCTGGGCACTCAGAGGCCTGTGGCAGAAGCTTGACCATCAGTCCGTGCATGGTGTAGCCAGTGGTCTTTGCTTTGGGAACTTCTTCATCATCACTGTCACTTTCATCTCCATAATCATAATTCCACAGTTTCTTCTTTTTGTTGGAGGGAATGATCTCCAACTTGCTCACTGCTTCTGATGGTGGCAGTTCAGGGACTATCCAGGCTAAAAAGTGACGGAACTTCTAGAGAGAGAAGGAGGGAGAGAGGGAGGGACAGTATAAGGGAGGGGGAGAGAGAGTCTTTCACTTGTATTAACTCTTTAACAAACAAAACAAAACAAAACAGTATTCACTGTGAAGTGGATGTGACATCTACATCCATGTATAATTGCATCCATGTGTAATAAGATCCATGTGTAATTACATCCATGTGTAATAACATCCATGTGTAATCACAAAAGTTGATGGTTGTGTAGCACTTGCTGGTTGCCGGGCACTGCTCCTGTGTTTCATAATAGGACCCTCTAAACTGAAGGATGCTAGGGTCCCTTGAATAAAATGTCACAGCATCTGGCATGTTGCTCTGTAATCCTCACGTATGCCTTCAATTGCCTCCAATTGCTTGGCACACTCAACACAGTACCAACCCTGTGTAAGTGAGACACTGTGCTGTTTGGGGAATACTGCCAAGACAAAGTCCATAGACACACTTTCCATGCTGGATGAAGTCTGGATGCAAACCCTTCTCTACCTTGCCTTGCCCTCACAAGTGCTCTGCTTGTTTTACTCTCTTGCTCTGTCGTGTGTGCCTGCATGCGTGTGTGGTGGGTATTGAACTCGGGGCCTTTTGTGTGCTAAGCACACCCCACGTCACTGGAGTCCATACCCAGCCTCCAGGCTTACTCTGCAGTTAGCTGTGTGCAGTGTGAAGCAGAGCAGGATCCCGTAGGATTCTTCCGGCATGGGTGACACCGCCAGTCTGCATAGCCACCGGCTCTCATTGGCTTTCATGCAAGTGCCCATGTTCCTGGGCTTCTGTGCTGACAGGTTTTTGTTCCCCCTTTCAGTAAGTTCATTAGATTTATTCCTTAAACTAAAAAAATAACTTGCTACTCCTGTAATTGCATGGGTTTGGGGTTATTGAAAATGATCTTCCATTCCTATAAATATTTAAAAAAGAAACAGGAAAATAATCTATGCCACTAGTAATCTAAACCAATCTTGGTGAGGATTGGCACCTTAGAAGGTGGCAAGAGAGAATTCTGGGAGAGCTGGCTGTGTTTGCTTTCTTGGTCTGGGGCATAAGTTACATGGTTGTTCGAGCTCGGCAAAATTCAGTGAGCTTTCCACAGGCAGTTTCTGTATGCTCTTCCCCGAGGCTGGAAATAGCTTGACCCTTATTTTTTCTTTTAACTGAACACAGACAATTTAAGTGTAGAATGACCTTGCCAAATCTTCTGATTTTTTTTTCTCTGAGATGGTCTCATCATGCAGCCCTGGCTGGCCCTGCACTCACTGTGTCGAGCAGATGACTGAAACTAAAATTTAGCTCTAGAGTAATATAGAGTTTTGAGATTAGTAATATCATTTATAAATTATTACTGTCTGCTCTACTCTTTAAACTAAGTCCCATGGGCAGGGTTTTTGTCTGCCTTGTTCCACGTACCAACACTTGGAATACACCGTCACTCAGTAGAGTCAGCAGGCATTTGCCAAATGCAAAACATTAACTTTACCATCTGAAAATTTTACTAGCACATTCAAGACCCTGAGCTCAAATGGAGCTCTTTGGTTACAATGCATCCACAAATACACTAGACCTACAGTGTCATAGTTTCCTACTTCTGGAGGGTTTGCTTAAGTGGAGAGCAACAGTTTTTAAACGGAGAATTAGTAGATGGACCCAAAGTGACACCAGGACAAAGTGAGTAAAGCCCTATTGGCTGTGGAGGGACAGTTGGTTCATGATTTCGGGGAGAACAGAGTAAGGCAGACAAGTTACTGCGTGAGAAGGCAACATAAAGGGTGGATAGTGGAGTAAAAAAAATGATACACGGTTGGTGGAGGCAGTCGAGTCAAAACACCTGTAGTTTAGAAAGATGAAGGACCAACACTCAGACTCCTTCTGGGCTCTGAGCTCTACGCAGAAACACATAAGAAAGGTGAGCAAACAGCTGTCTTTTTGACTAACGAAAGGAAGAGATGAAACAACTGCTAGGAGTCATCACGGGTAGGACAGTGAACAGAGCACAGCAAATTCACTTGCTACGACAGTTTATAAGACAAATCTGCGGTGTGTATGTGGTCCAGTGATGGAACCTCAAACAAAGAAATGGCTTACATAAAAATTTCCACTGTACTATTCCTAAATGGAACAAGAGAAAGAGAGAAGAAATCGATCCAAATGCACTACAGCTGTATTGATGTAATTCGATGATCATTAACCATAACAGGCAGAAGGCTGCGGAGGCTCCGGCAGGAGGCGCCCACTGTACGTGTAATCACACCCTCATTCCTGATCCCCGAGCACAGGAGGCGTGGGACAGACAGGTGGAGCCCGGACGAACAAGGGTCAGCCAGCCTCACTAAACTAATGGCCTCCTAGTTCAGTGAGAGACCAAAAAGATAAGGGGAAACAAAATCTCCCCTTAGGGCTCAGGGAACACTGCAGAAGAGGGCACAGAAAGATTGCAAGAGCCGGAGGACCAGGGGGTTTACTGTGAGGTTGTCTCCTGGGAATGTCAGAAACTACACCCATAAAGTCTCACCAACATCATTGCCTAAACATGAGTTGAACAAGGCAGGAATAACAGACATGCAAATGTAGACTGGGGTCCAGGGAAGGCCAGGAGGCTTCAACCATTTACTAAAAACTACAGACAACTGGGAGTTAGAGTAGGAAAAATAAATCTTCCCCAGGGAAGAGTACACCAATTGGTAATCCAATACCAAATGGTCAGCCCATATGTGTTATATGAAAACACACATAAAAGAAACATTATATAAAGACTGAACAGGTATCCTTAATGTATTTAGGAATATATATGTATATGTGTGTGTATATGTATGTAACAATTCATGAAAAAAGAGGCCATGAGTTTGAGAGGGAGTAAGGGAAAGTATACGGGAGGATTTGGAGGAAGGAATGCAAGGGGGAAATGATGTAATTATATTATAACCTCAAGAATTAAAAAAAGAGTTTTAAAAAAGCAATCATTAGCTATATTTTTGAGAAGATATGTACAATTGAATAGAAAAAATCAAATAATTTTAATAAAAAGAAAACATGTTTTAGTCATGCAAAAAAAAAAAAAAAAGAAGCACCAAAGTTTAAAGTGGGAAGGGCTGGCAAGATGGCTTACAGGTAACAGCAACTGAGAGCAAGACTGACCATCTGAGCTCGGTCTTAGACGGGCAGAGCAGAGAGAGCTGACTCTTCTAACTTCACAGGAACACTGGGAGGTGTTCCCTTCCCAGTCACAAATAAATAAATGTTAGTTACGTTTTTTTGTTTTGTTTCTTTAAGAGGGAGAAAGAATATGAAGTTGAGTGGGTAAGGAGGGGAAGGGTCTGGGAGGGGCTTAGATCCAGGAAAGAACTTGATAAAAGATACTGTAGGAAAATCTCAAAGACTGAATTAAAAAGATTTAAATAAAAAAAAGCTTGGGAGCCATTGAGAAAGACACCTGAAGTCACCATGTGACTTCCACATAATGCATAAATGAACAAATACCTACCACAGAGGGAAAGGGAGGGAAAGGTCATGAGAGAGAGAATATGAAATGCCAAATACATTTGAGACTTAGAAGGATGACAAAGAATCTAGAATATCCAAGATAACTGATGCTTTTGAAAAATGAGATTCTTTCCTGCAAACACATGTCTATAACAAAAAATTATTAAGTTAAAATAAAATAAAGATAGAAAAACTACATACCAAGACATTGGGGAAATTGTTTTTTAAGCATATATAACCAATCCGTTTCAGTATTGTGATAGTGCTTATGACAACCATCACTATCAAGCACCCAGTAATTATTCCTACTTTGGCAGAGTCTGACGATCCTGTTGATGAAAAGATAAATGACTTTATTCGAAAGAAATGCAGTACATGGTCACAGGTGGGGCACACTCACAATGGTGTCAGAAGCTAATGGAGAGGGAGCAAAAGTTTGGAAAAAAAAAATCACTGAATACCAAAGGATGGACGCTAATTTAAGCATTTTAAACAAAATCTATTTAGGTTTTCAAAGTAAAAAAAAAACTTTATGTTCTATAATTGCAATAGAGTAGCTGCTAGCTACCCTATCAAAACTGGACAGAAGCAGAAAGCCCACACTAGCCACAGCTCAAGGGGGGTGCTTCAGACAGACAACCAGTCTGGAAAGCTGATGGGGTCATCCTGAGGTATGGCTTTCCCAAACCCCACCCTTGCCTTCAAGGAACTTGTGTAAACCTCTTGTCAAGTTTCCTTTTGGAGTTGTACCTGTGGGGGAAAGTAGCTGTTTCCGTAGGTCCGGCTTGGCAGAGATGCAGTGGGTCGCTGTGGGCAAAGCTCTCTTAAATTTCCAAAAAGTTCTATGTTAGTATGAGCTCCATACCCAGCTCTTCAGGGAAAAACAGACAGGACAGCAAAAGGGACTAAAAGTGAATCGTATACTTGAAGCCTTTGGAAAGGCGAAGGAACAAAGGACTAGCTCGGTAAAGACCCCAGCACTGGCAGTTAGCACTGACTTTGGAACCCAAGTCTCGTGCCCATGAAGAGCAAATGGCGGGGATCCTTCCATCTGTGAAAGGCCTAGAATCAGGCATAGGCTCAGAGACACAGCTTCCAGAGGCACAGTCTTCACACACTTCTTAAGAAGGGAGAGGTAAACCCACATAATCCTGGCTGAAGCACTGGTGTGATGCAGGGATGCTGATTCACAGTGACGCACGGATCTAGCCAGGTTTCTAGACTACACAGGGCAGTGTGGGGGAAAACTCAGCAGATGTGCCACAAAGCACATTTTTTAAAATTGCATCAGCAAGCTAGAGCAATGCTTCTCAGAAGGCGACAGTTGCCATCAGTGCCAGAGGTCTTTATGACCTGAAGATTTTGTGTTTGGTTTTAGCTTAGTTGTAACTTAAAAATACAACCTCTCAGGTTGTGGCCGATTATTCGTGAATGTTATCATTGTAGATCATCTTCCTAAAAGAGGGGTTATAGGTCATCTCATTTTGGGAAGGGAAACCCAGATTGGTAGCTTCAAATCTTGGCCGTGAACGTGCCTTGCATTTCTTCCGAAGCCCCAGCGCCCCGGGCAGCAAGGATAGTGTGTTATGCTGGTGGTTCTCCACAGGAGAGCTTTCTTTCCGCCCCTTGGTCTTGCTGCAGGCGTCCCATGCTCATCCCCTTTCCCTCAGTGAGCTGGGGTGCTTTGGTGCATATCAACTTCGAAATGTGAGTTGCTAGGACTTGACCTTGGCCGAGGCAAAGTTGCTTGCATCTGGAGATCACACCACCCAGGGCTATTATGACTGAGGGTGTGACAGGTTCCTGAGAAGGGCATGGGACTGGGCTGCTTAGCTGAGGGTGTCCACACCAAGGACACCCACTGGTATTTTTTTTTCTTAGCTGGCTCACACTTGCTCTCTCACCCTCCTTTTTCAGAGGTTTGCCCACCTCCACATAAATAACAATTGGATAGGAACTGCAAGAGCAAGACAGCCATGTTTAAAATGGCGGCCCCCCCTCCCTCCCCAGATCCTTCCTCTCCTACACTCTGCTTTCTCTTCTCCCTTGGTTCTTCCCGTCACTGCATTTCTATCTTTTAATTTCGCTATTCTGTCTCCTCCTGCAGTGGAGTCCCACACAGTCAGAGATCTCTCTATCTTCTTCACTGCTGCATTTATCCAAGCAATAGAGCCCCTTCAGGGTTTACTAAGAGCCGACAGATGAATTTTGGGATTAGCAAAGGAGTTTTGTCCCCCCATCTCTCTGGGCTAAAACAAACCCTCCCGTGCCTGTTGCCCTAAGTCAGTACTGACTTCAGTTGTCCATCACGTTGCATCCTCCAGAGCTTTGGTTTTACTGGTTAAGGGAGTTCAGATGGCAGCTGAATGGTAAGCGGGTCACAGTACCTGAATCTGCTTGATTGCTGAGGGCCTGAGAAAACCACAACCATTTGGATACTTGCAGTTTCCTACCCTTTAACTGTCTCAATTAAAGTTGCAAGAAGGAAGCCAGCGATATGTCAATGGATGTTTTAACACTGGATAATGGCGGGATGAACTCACATGATGCTATTGCAAAGGCCATGTCTTAGCAGGTGGAACATGGGCTTGGGGCAGTACGTCACCCTCCAGAGAATGGCCAACTGCTTGGTCAGCAACTTGGGGTCACAGGAAACCTTCTTCTGCCACTTTACTAACTTGAATTTATTGTTTACTACATTTATTCCTGTGTGTGTGTGTGCGTGCGTGTGTGTGTGTGTGTGTGTGTGTGTGTGTGTGAGAGAGAGAGAGAGAGAGCGCCTCAGCATGCATGTGGAGGTTACAAGACAACCTTCCGAGTTCACCCTCTGCCCCCACTCTGTGGACCATTCTCAGCAAGCACCTTTGCCCATCTCATCGACCCTAACTTGAAGTATTATTGCTTGTGAGAGTTTTATCTGTATATGAGATCATGATGTTTTACGTACATGTATGCATTTGTTCAAATACACCACACACACACACACACTCCCCGCCTTCCCGGTTCTAGGCACAGGGCCTCCACTCTCATGAAGCCCCTGACTGAAGCATTGTGTTCTGCTGTTTGTAATGAGCAGCAATGGGGTCTGCTATGGTTGAAGGCACCTCCTGCACAGAGCACCCACTGAGAAGGGGCTGGGCGGTGCTGCATGTAGGACGTGCTTGGGCCACCAGGCTCTGCCCTCATGCATGGAGTAATGCTGTCATGTTGGGAATGGGGGAGATACTGCAAATGTGGCCTTGGCCTCAAACAGCCTGCCACCTTCCCTGCCATAGTGCTATGGAGCGCTATGGACACCTCCTCATTTCAGTTTCCAGCCTCCAGTTCTAGGAGAAAGAAATCTCTCTCTCTATAAAGTTATCCACTTGGGGAATTCCATTACAGCTGCAGCAAAGGACTAGGGTAGTCACAGTAGCTGGGTCTCTGCTAAGGCAGTGGCCTCTGGGGGCAGCGAGACAGCTTCGCAATGAGGGCTGCGCAGGGACGTGCACTGCCTTCTAGTCTGGCCCTCCTGCCTTTAGGACATTAAGTCTCCTGCTGTGGCCAAGGACTTGGCTAGTCCTATGTAATCCCTGGACGTGAGGCCTTGCTGCTCCTCCGGGCTGGTGGACACACTGACATCATGGAAGAAGCTCAGGCCCTTCTGCTCCTCCCATGTGCATCCTCACCTGCATCCTGAACAGCCACACAAGCCCCTGAGCTCTGTGAAACACATCACCCAGTCATTGGGCCTGGCATGAATTTTTGGGAGATCTTATTTTGTAGCCGAGTCTGACAGGAGCCCATGTAGGCCGAAGACCTTAAACTTTTGGCCAGTATCTAAAGCAGGGCTGTCTTGTGGAAACGGACCCTCATCCTGCCCGGTCTGCTCTGACTCCAAGTAACAGGTTGGAAATGAGCTGAAAGACTGGCTACTTGTAGCTAAGAGATCTGCCATTAGACACAAAGGGGCTGACCTGTTTGGGGCTTATATTAACAGTTTTATAAGAGTTATACCCCACAGAGACTGCAACCCAACCTAAGCTAAGGTTGGCCTTTGGCTTTTCCTCTCAGTCTGTGTATCTTTAGGCTTTGAGAGACACTAGACCATGAAGGTCACACTGCTGTCAGGGAATCCTTGATGTCCTACATAGTGCAGCTTCTGAATCCCCCAAAGTCATTTTTAATAGTTACCCTGGCAACATTGTGGCAGATTGCCTAACAGAAGAAATTTAAAGTGACAGGATTTGCTTTGGCCCATAGTTTCAGAGAGTGTCCATTCTGGCAGGGCTGGAGTGTGTTCCGGAAGCTGGTTAAGTGGTGGACAAGGAAGCAGGGATCATGTGCATAGCAGGGCCAGGGGTGGTATGCCCTTCAGAGGCTAGCCCCGTTCCCAGTGACCTACTTCACTCAGTTAGGTCCGACCTCCCAAAGACCAGAAAGACCCAAAATGGTGCCATCATTGGCTGGAGGTCAAGAGCTCAAATCATGAGCTCATCTGTGGAGGATAGTTATAGTTTGAATCATCTCTTACAAATCCAAACTTAATTTTACTCTGGTGAATGACGATGTTTAGGAGCCTCTCTTTGGAGCAG
This sequence comes from Pachyuromys duprasi, assembly GCA_028658305.1. Taxonomy (NCBI): domain Eukaryota; kingdom Metazoa; phylum Chordata; class Mammalia; order Rodentia; family Muridae; genus Pachyuromys; species Pachyuromys duprasi. The sequence goes on along the minus strand of CM053753.1, from coordinate 101,649,349 downwards.
AGATTTTTGGAAAGCTATTTCTGAAGGGGATTTTTTTCAAAGCCTTTCTCTCGTAGTGGCACAGCTGAAGAGCTAGTGACTATCTGAGAAATAGGGAGCCGCCTAAACTCAGCTGCTCTCCTGTCCACTTTGCTTTTCTGAGGTGGCACCTTGCTATGTAACCCAGGCTGGCTCAAAACTCACCACACTGCCTCAAACTTATGATGACCCTGCCTTTTCTCCCGAGGGCTGGAGTCCAGATATACACCACCACACCCCATGCTCCCTTGTCCTGGCCTCATGGTTCCTCAGAAAGAGGTTGGAGCCACAGTATTGGCTGTTCAGTGTCTCTGTAACAGGAAGGCTTTCTGCCTTCACCAGTGGCCACCTCCTCTCTGCTGATAGGGCCCCCTTCCTGTACATGAAGAACCACTATTTTTAGGACTCACACCCACGGCCACAGTTTGCAACCTGCATCTTCCTAGGCTTTTAATGCCAGGACTTTCAAGCAACTTCCAGTCTTCCAGCCCTTGGCACAAACAATGGCCAAGGGGCATGCAGTGCTGTATTTAACCTAGATTCCCTTGGATGAAAGTGCTGCAGGGTCTGACCTTCTCAGGCAGACACTGACTATTTGTATGGCAGGACGAGACATTAGACAGACCAGTAGGAATAGCTCCGTGATGTGCATTTATTGGAAGAAGTACATTTAGCACACTAGAACTTGAGTTTTCCCCCCCTTTCAAAAGGTTTTCCATCAAAATAAAAGTGCAAATTTTAAAAACCTAGCCATACCTGATTCCTGGCCAGGCTGAAGGAGGGTGCATTTTAAGGGAGACTTTATTATGTCTTTCTTGTGTGCAGCTTCAAAATAAACAGATACACAGTAGTTTGTCTTTGGAAGCAAGTCTCTAAGGACGTAGGTGAAGTTCCCAATGGCATTATTTATTTTGGACTTGTGCTGTAGGAAGAAGCACATACACATACACACAAACAAATCAGTTAAGACTCTGGTGAGAGTTGAGCCCTAGAGATTCCATTTTAAAAATCTTCTAGGTTTTAAAATATCATAGGCTTACCTAGGTTTATGTCACTAGAAGCACACAATTTATCCCCAAACCATTTGTTTAATGTATGTACACATATTTTAAAACCGCAATGCCTGGCCTACCAGACCATCTTATGGATCAGAAGAAAAATTCCCAAAGGGGAATGAAGGTTTCCATGACATCATTTCTACAATACTATCTCCTTTCCACAGCCCCGCCCATACCCTAAACAATAATTCCGTAATAGCATTATTTTACAATTTCTCAAGTGCATTCTCAGCAGCAATTTTACAGGTTGGGCCTCCTGGTTGTCTAAGCTAGGACCTCCTTCTCAAAAAGAGGAGGACTTGCTAAACAGACAGGTGGATAGCTCTGCAAATCATGAGCTCATGCATGGAAGGGAACAGTGGCGAAGGAAAGAGGGGCAGGATGGACACAGTCCAGCAATGAAGCTCTCAGAGGAAGAGCGTGACCAGGCTCCCCAGGGCCTTACGCACACCTAGGACAGCAAAGGGCAGTTCCACTGGGCAAAGGCCGCCGACAAGCGCTTGCTCTGTTCCTGTCCAGATGTGGCTGAATGTGTCTTCCAGAGGTTCCTGTGCTAAAATGGAGTCTTCCCTGTGTGCTGAACGTTAACTGCTGTTTAGAGGTGGGGCTTTTGGGAGCTAATTGTGATGAGTTTGTGCCCTCAGAGTGGAGCCCTGTAACTAACGCCACCCCCCTTCCTGTTCTCTTCATGTCATATTCTATGCTGCCTCAGGACTCAGTCAGTGAGAGGGCCGTCAATAAACGTCATCTCTCAGCCTTGAGTCCTGAAGCTAAAGTGAAAGTAACCCTTTTTCTCTCTAAAGTATACAGCCACAGGTATTTCCTGACAGCAACAGCAAAAGGACTACAACACTCTTCTTTCTGTGTCTGTGCTGCGTCGTCCACTCCCAGTCTCTGGCCCCAGCCAAGGGCACCCGTCATCCGTGCTCTTGAAATTGCACGAACTCTCTGAGACACTCAGCCAAGATTCCACTCTCACCTTCCCTGGGATACTCCACCTGCATGTGTGCATGCTACTATTTCTCCCATCTTAGAAACTCTCTTCCCAGCCTCCAGCTGCTGCAGCTATATAAGAAAGGCTCTGGAGAATGAGCCCTGCAATGCTTTCCTTGACCCCATGACTCACCAAAGCACTGTTATCAAAGGAGTCTCCTGCTATCTCCAGACATGGGCGCTACAACGCCACCATGGTCTCCTGAACACCATACTGGCACCTCACATTTAACATATCCTAACTGAGCTTCATCCAGAGTCCTCGTTATTTCGGTTAATGGCAACCACAACTTTTCTCTACCACACTGTAGAGTCCATTAAAAAAAACACACACACACACATAGCACTGGACGGCACATCACCAACTGGTCCAGGCCACTCCCATCTGAGGCCTGGGTTACACCAATGGCCTCTTTTATTTCATGATCTAATTTGATTTAAAGATCAACTGTCTCTAATAAAGGCCATGCCTACTGTCTATAGTTTTTATCCTACAGTGTTGTTATTATCCTAATAAACACACATCACTTTAGAAACAGTCTACAATGTTGCTACATAAAGTTTGAACATGAATAAGCATGGCTGAAATGCATCAGGACTGAACTCCTTTTCCGTTTTCCACCTTTCCCCCTTTCTGTCGCTGTCCCTCTCTCTGTCTCTCTTTCTCTGCAATGCTGGATGCTGAACATGACGGCAAGCACTCTGCCACCGAGCAGTGCCCTCAGTGCAGCCCTCCTCTGGCCTCACATGGTTCTTGAAAAGGTTGTGCAGTACACCCACTGCCAGCTGGGCACAGTGCTGACCCGAACACGGGGGACCACTTACCGTGTAAATGCCATCTTCCGTCTGTTCTTCAATGACAATCGATGTATATTCTAGCACTTCCCATACGTTTTCCCCAAATATCTTGGGAGTAACAGGTGGAAATCTCATCATCACATTTATGTGATCGGTAAAGCCCACAATATCAAATTCTGGAGGCTCAGCATAAACTGTGTAGAAACAGAATGAGAAATGAGTGACCGTCAGTCCTTACATATGACAATATGTTCGCTTTCTGTTGGCAGATGCATTGGCATTTCTTTTAAAAAAAGGCTAGTTCTGTTCAAATGGGCTTCTAGTTCTGGCTGGATTTGTATTTTTCTGGTTGTTTGGATTTACTGGTGAAAAATGTAGACTACAAAAGTGGAAGGATTCATTAGCATTCCCATGGCACATTGTAGACTGACTTCGGATGGGTGTCAACAGCATTCCTAATTCTCAAGCTGTATGCTAGACACAAAACTTAAAATGGCTTATTTTCATAATTCAACATGAATACATAATAATAATAAACAACTGCTGACAACACAGGCAGGGAATTTTCTCTGAATATAATCAACTTTTCTATGCTAGTACATATAAACATATACATATTCTTAAGTAGTAACTAGGGTATATAAATAACTATATACATATATATGCATGTTCACAAACAAACACACACTGACATTATGTCCTTCCAACCCACATTTTTTTCTTTTTTTATAATTTCACTTTACCTTTCTTTAAAAAGCAAAATAAAAGTGAGTTTTCCCTGCACAGTTCAGGCTGGCCTCGACCTCATGATCTCCTACGTCTGGTTCTTCGGTACTGGGCTTACAAGCATGTGCCACCATGCCTGGATCACTTAAGTATATTTCAAAAACATATTAACACATATTTATCTAGCTTGAGGATTAGAAAACCAGGCATCATGGGTTAGATTTTGGCACAACCTACAATCTCACATATTTTTTTCTTTTGGATGATTTTGCTTGTTTTTCAGGGATCTCAAAGGAAAACATGAAGAACACAGGACAGACTGGTATATAAAGTCTACAGTGTTTCCTCTCTGATCCTTATGGAGTATCACAGACCCCTAACTTCATAATTTTCCATGCTGAATTTAAATCCTGTGTTCTTGTGCCCCCAACTGATTCACTATTTTGAACAAATAGAATATCTTCAATAGTTCTGGACAGAATCAATGCATCATTCAGTCTTCTTGGAGCTAAATCTTTGCATTCATCCTTAGCCATTAATTTTAAATTATGCATATATATTTGTGGAAATATGTGCACGTAAGTGCATTTGCCAGAGGAGGGCAGCAGATCCCTGAAGTTGGAATTACAGGTGGTTGTGAGCTGCCCCATGTGGGTGCTAAGAACCAAACTCTGACCCTCTGTCTTCTTGATCATTTCTTTATAACAAATTATTTAAGAATTCTGGTTTAGAGTGGTCACATGGTAAAGGTTTTAAATTTTGTCTCTCCATATTTGATGGAAATACATCTACTATTTTAAAGTATTTTTGCTTTTTGCATTTTACTTTTTTGTTGTTGCCCTTTGAAACAGGGTTTCTCTGTAGAGCCTTGCTTGTCCAGGACTCAATTTGTAGACTAGGCTGGCCTTGAACTCACAGCTCTCTGCCTGCCTCTGCCTCCCCGAGTGCTGGGATTACAGGCAGGTGCTACTGTGCCCAGCTCTGTGTTTTTTTACATTTTTAATTTATTTTGTTTTGTGTGTATGCATACATATGTGTAAAAGTCAGGGGCCAACTTTTGGGAATCAACTCTCTCTCTGCCACGTGGGTTCTGCGTTCAGGCCATCAATTCTGGTGGCAAATGCCTTTACCCGCTGACTTATCTTGCTGGCTTATGTTACCTTTTTTTTTTTTTAATATGTTTCTGGACCCATGCAGAAGAACCATGTCAAAGCATGATGTCTGTATGTTTTGTTTTTGTTTGTTTGTTTTTCAGTCCTGGGGGTTTTGTTTTGTTTGACACAACATCTTGCTATGCAGTCTTGGCTCACTTCCTACTCTCTATGTAGCTAGGCTGACCTCAGACCTGCGGTTACCTTCTTGCCTCAGGCTTGCGGGTGCTGGGATTCCAGGTGTGTGCCACCATACCTGGAGACCTTAGGTTTTAGTATCTTTTTCATATGAATCATTTGGGTCATGGAAAATACTTATTGTTTTAGTATGTATTCTTTATCATGACCTATAAATTGTGCTTCAGTTTTTTTCCTTTGTGTACATGTATGGATGTGAATGTTGAGCCAAAGCCTGCACAGTTCTGGGGTGATCTTCTAAGATCTGAATCACAAGTCATGGTTCGGGCACATTTATCACTTTTCTAAGTATGTATGTGTGCACACACCTACTTGGTCTGTAAGGAAGTGTGCTGAAACCAAAGCATTAATGTGGAAACCAGTTACAAATCTAGAAATTGAGGGGATGGAGAGATGGCGCAGAGGTTAAGAGCACTGGCTGTTCTTCCAAAGGTCCTGAGTTCAATTTCCGGCAACTACACGGTGACTCATAACCATCTATAGTGATATCTGGTGCCCTCTTCTGGTGTGTCAGTGTACATGCAGGCAGAACATTTACACATATTCAATCAATCAATCATAAAAAAAAATCCTCCCCACTTTCTGTCCGGCTATAAATCAAACAGGAAAAAAAAAAATGAAACCAGTGACAATTAGTGCTGAAAAGCTGCCTTATATAGGTACTGAACAAAAATCTAAGAAGTTTAGGTTATGAACCCACTTTTCTGATCTGAAAGCTGAGGCTCTAAGCAAATGACCACACAAAGTAGGGCCAGGAATCAGCTGAGCTCTCAAGCCAAACACCTTCCCCTTTTGTCACGAACCACAGATGAGGTTGAGAGACACAGAGACCCACTCACCGCCTGTGGGCACGACAGAGCCTGTACACTGGCTTGTCATGGAGTCCCCTCTGTACACTAAGATGAGGAGGACGTAGTTCTCATTGAAGTCATTCCATTCGTCTGTCACATCACATGACAACTCCTTAATATCTGTACAGTTCTTAACAACCTTCGGGTCTTCTGGTTTGCTTTGGAGGGAGAAAGAGACGAAAAAGGAGATGCTGACACATGTGTTAAGAGAACTCACGCCTCATCTCTCACTTCCTTTATGGTGTGGCCAGACACGTCACAACTACTTCATTCAGAACTGAACACGTTAGACTCTCCACGCCCCACACTTTTGATCTCTTCTGGCTCTTTTTCCCTAAGAGCTCACCTCCAGCTGCTACACCCTATCTTTATTTGTTTAATGGTGTCCCCAGCTTCTTTCTGAATATCTGTGTCTGAGGGGAAGGCTCATGGATTGAATTTACTGCTTGCATACATGCATGAATGGATGGATGGATGAGTGAATGAGTGAACAAATGCTGGGCCTGGGCTTTCCTAGTCTTGGCCCAGCCCTCCCTCTCTCTCTAGGATAAAATGACTGCTTTCCCTGAGACCTCTCTCTCTGGCTGAAGGTCACATAGTTCAGGCTTAAGGCAGAACTGTGTTAGTTTAGGGATAACATTGGATTCTCCAAGCTTGGGGAAGCAGGGTAGTGAACTGGTTAGTTTTATCTGTCAACAGGAGGTAGGGAAGAGAGCCGAGGGCTGCAGACTTATCTAGATGTCTGCCTGTGGGCATGTCTGTGGTGACTGTCATGCCTGTTGACTGTGGTTGGACGGCCCACCCTGAAGTGGGCCACTATCTCCTGGGCCGGGTATTGGGCTGGGTGAGTAGGGAAAGCTAGCTGGGTGATTAGCTCAAAGCGAGCAAGCAAGGATTCGTGCGTTTATTCTCTGTGCTCATGACTGGAGTTCCTGCCTTGACTTCCCTCAACAGTGGACTGTGGTCTGGAACTACAATCCAAATAAAGCCCTTTCTTTCCCAAGCTCCTTTCAGACAGGGCATGACATTAGAACAGGTAGGCCACAGATATGTGTGGTCATCAAGCAGAGAAAAACTAAGATGTGGAAGAAGAAAGGAGAATTCACAAGAGCCCCTTGCCCTCTCCTGGCCACACACACACATACAAATATATGTCCTTTTCTTGAATATATATATTCAAGAAGGATATTTCAGACCAGGGTACAGTGCTTACATGTTTACTCTCTGCAAAGAGCTACTTGATCAAAGCAAAGACTTAGAAAGGTGGCTTTTGAATGTGGGAGAAGAGGGTTGATTCTATCTTCACTCCTCATAGCAATCCTTACCCAGAGACAAGAATTCTGAGCTAAATATGAATCTGTTCGGTGACCAAATGACTTTGGACTCAAGCTTGTCAACCAGGGCTTTCTGGAGTATAACTTGTCTCCATGAGTAAAGAAACATGGACACAAACCGTCAATAAGTCAACAGCCCTTTCAGCCCTATAGGAAGTAGGACCTCTAAAGGTCAGAGGGACTAAAGAGGAAAACTATAAACTGCAAAGATTTGGCTTTGGTTATAAACACAAGCTTTGCCCCAGAATGGCTTTGGGTTATTAAAGAATTTAAATTAATTATGAAAGGATAGGTGTTTTGACGTTGGCCTTTTAAATTTCTGAATTAAAAGAAAAAATTCAAGACAGAGAGCTGGAAGACGGCTGAGTCAGTAAAGTGCTTGCCCAGCCAGCATGAGGACCTGAGTTTGATTCCCAGCATCCACATGGAAAGAGGGCATAGAGGCTTGTGCCTATAATCCTAGCCCTGGAGAGCCCGAGACCGTAGGGTCCCTGGGGCTTGCTGGCCAGCTTAGCTAGCAAACCCTCAATCCCAGTAAGAGAGGCTGTCTCCAAAAATAAGGCAGAGAGGGACTGAAGAAGATGGCTAGTGCCAACCTCTGGCCTTTGCACACAGGTACACACACACCCCCTCTATATACAGCCCCCCAAAATATAAGTTGACTTAAAAAATTCTGGGACAGGAAGTATGTATGTTAAGGGGAGAAGTCACATAATAGGAAGAAAGATAACAAACACATTCATTAAGAGGAAGGAAAAATGCCAACCAACCTCATGATTGTGTAGCGAAATGTATAGTGAGTTGGTGGGACGGATTTGTTTTTTAATTCCCATGATAAAATTAGCCGGAAATTTCGTAATGCCAGGTTTGTAGTGCAAAGTTCATTTGGATACTCTAGAAAGAACAGGAAGTAAAAGGAGAAACCAATGAAATTTGAAGCTCCGGATTGCTCTCTCCCTCAGGAGATCAGGCCCACATGTCCCTCAGGGAAGCCCGTGGAGAAGCCCCCTGGCTTCTCAAAAATACAGGAAGCCTACCAGACATGGGAAATGAAGTAATTCAGCTAATTAGTGGCAACATATTGTCACGGGCAAAAAGCTAACAAACAGGAACTCTGGCAGCCTGTGAACTCTGGACAAAAGGCTTCTCCAAATAAATACCATCAATTGTATAGTTCTCGAAACCCAAACAATAAAGCCCATCCTGGACCAGGGTGTCCATCCTCACCATCCTCCCTTCTCCTCTCCCAACTGGTCTGTAAACCACTCCAGCAATTTAGCCTTCTCTCCTTCCTACTCCCTCCGTTCCTCTCGCTCCTCATCTCAATACCCTATTGCTCTTTCTTTATTCCCCTGCTCACACAAAGGAGGAAGAATTTTAGTTAAAGAAATTTATTTTCCTTTACCTGGCATTAATATATAGAAGATTAGAAATTAAAGAGAAATGATATCTGGATCATGTTTTGTTTCTTCATTCTTTTATTAGCGGGATCAACACCATTAAGGGGTTTTCTTTATGATCACTATTGTGTTTTTTTTTCCCTGTGATAGTTTTAGGAGTCAAATAAAGAAAACCACAGTTAAACAATCTTAGCTCTTCTTAGGGCCAAAGGATTCCAATAAACTGGTCAGCATATCTAGGGTCAGAAATCCAATTTTCCCTTTCCCTGTGTGCTAGCCTGACACTTTGACCCTTAAATTAAATTTAGTCAAGATCAGAACAATTCTTACCATCAAAAGCAGATGATGGACCAAGCTGTAGGCTTATGTACACTAGAAGGAAGAAAAACAAGTTACAGCAAGGTTTGTTCTAGGCTCAGATCATCGACATCACTCTAAATGTAAGTGCCTTTGACACTCATGGGCTAATTAACATCGAGATTTTCTTGCACTAACAAAAATAAAAAAAATACCGTGGAGAAGGTTCTCGGATTACATTGGCAATGTCAGCACGTGTGGTCTGAAGGTGGCATTCAGGGCAAATATAAAGCGAGGTCTCTGGAACCTGACTCACAAACAGTAAGGGTGGGTGGGCTGAGGGAGAATGTAAAGAGCTGCTGTCTACACAAAAAATTTCTCAGGATGTAAATAAGCATGCTTTTCATCAGCACACTTTAAAGGTGTTGACAAGAGCAGCAGACGAAGAGAGGCTACTTGTGATGGGAATTAGTCAGTGTCACCCCCCGCCCCCCAGCAGGCAAGGGCTGAAGGGGAGCGAGGTTCCGGCACTCTACAGAGGGAGAGCACGGGTGGTACCCACCATCCACGGATTCCTACACGGAGACAGTCGCCTACTCACAGATTCCCTAAGGACAAATCATGGGACAGATGTGGAATTAAAACAGTCATGAAGAAGGAAAAACAGAGTTGTAGAAAAGGGAACGGTTAGAAAGAAGCACAATGCACAAACTGAAGGTCGGGGATGGATTTTCAGTTTAGCGTGTGAGGAAAGAGATGAAGGGTTTGTCTGCTCCAAACTCCGTGGCGGATTACACTCAGGGTGTGGAGGGCTATCACCCTCTGAATTATAAACGAGGCTGTTTCCCTAATATGATGTGTTATGTTGTTCTGGCTTGGCTAAAATTAACAGGCAGACACCCATGGGATGCCTGGTGCTGGTCATCCTGATCTGGGTCCTCCAGCTATGGATACTGTGTGCTGGCCCCCTTCAGGGCTTGGGTGATGATGAAAAGATGCTGATCTGGGTCCTCTACCAGCCACACTGGGAGGCAGCACTTACCCCCAAGACACAGGTTAAGTAAAGTGATGGCGGAGGCGGCGTGGGTCGGATGCATCCTGGTTGTCTTTAAGTCCTTTGCTGAAATAAATCAATGTTGAGGAGATCAAAATTTGGACTTACCCAATCAGATTGATATATATGATAGACACACACATGCTAACAAAAGATGACTAAGAATTAGCCAAATTTAGCTGCAGATGTGGCTCTGTTGGTACCTCTGAGTTGGTTAGGGTTAGGGCTAAACTTGCCTAAACTCAGTATGCTGGTACATATCTGCCACTAAGCACTCAGAGAGGCATGGGAAGGATCACAAGTTCAAGGTCATCCTCAGCCACATACATTTGAAGCCAGTCTGGACTAATCACCCTGTCTCAAACAAAGAAACAAAAAACAAGCAAAACAACAACAAAACCCAGCCAAATTTCTGGTTTCAGTTTTTTCTTGGTCCTAGAGATTTGCTCAGTTCATCTTTTGGGTTGTGGTATGAATCCCTAGTTAAGGAGACTTTTCTAAGCTTATCTTTTGAACAGGTGACAGGCATTTGGTTAATTTATTGTTAAGTATTAAATAATTAGTTTTAGCTATGTGTCTGTGTGGGTAGGTGCAGGTGAGCGCTGGTACCTGTGGAGGAGTTCCAGGCAGGTCTGAGCCTCCCTGCAGGGGTGCTGAGAATTGAACATGGATCCTTCGAAAACTGCTGAGCCATCTCCCCAGCCCCTATATCATGATTATGTGACACAGGCTACATAGCCTAGGCTGGCTCCAACATGAGCAAGCCTCCTGCCTCAGCTTCCCAAATGCTGGGATTACGGACAAACACCACCGTTCTGGTCAATTGCACTTCCCCTTTCTTTCAGACAGGAAGTAGACTGGACAGCCCCATTCTACTTATTGTTTTTCTACCTAAAAATAAATTTGTAAGTATTCCCAGCAAAGAACACTGTCTAGCTTTTAACCGAGTTGCACAGTTTGCCTCTGTGGACAGACTATCACGTAGGCTGTACTCTAGCCTCCACTGACTGCCAGGCTTCCCCTCCCACGGTGGTTTAGACCCTCTCAAACTGTGAGCTGAGATAATCCTCTTCTTTGAGTTGCTCCTGGTCAGGTATTTGGTTATAACAGTGAGAAGAGTAACTGATACAGAAAACTGGTTAACAGAAGTGGCTGATAGGAACTCGACCGAGTGGTTCCTAAGTCTTTGGAGTGGTTTTGGGGAGGAATGCGGAAGATTCTGGGGCTGTTGGTTACAAAGCATTTAAGTGCCTGTGAAGTGTTTAACCCTTTATGTTGGAGGCGCTGTACTGCAGGCTTAGCCCTGCCGCTGAGTGGGCTCCAGCGGCTTCAGAGCAGTGTCCACATGGAAGGGTGGGCTTTTCTCCTTCCCAGAAGAGTCTCTACAAAGACGGCATGCTGGAGACCTACAAGAACCTCACTGCTATAGGCTATAACTGGGAAGACCATAATATTGAAGAACATTGTCAAAGTTCTGGAAGACTTGGAAGACAGTAGCCAAACTTGACTGTCCTCTGGGAGCCTCCAGCCAGCAGGGGGCTGAGACAGATGCTGGGACTTGCCTAGGAGCTTGGGGCAGAGCTCCAGGGGTCCTGTGGAAGTGTAGGGGGAAAGATGGAAGGACAGGAAGCTCTCAAGACCAACAGAGACAACTGATCCAGACCCATGGGGGCTTACAGAGACTGAGACATCAACTAGGGAACACGCACGGTCTGGGCCTAGGCCCCTTGCACATTCGTGACTGATGGGTGGCGTGGTCTTCACATGGGGTGCCTGCCGAGTGGAGGGGGCTGCTTCTAACATGGACTCTACTTCCTGCTTTTGAATCATGTTCCCCTGGCAGCGCTGCCTGCCCTCAGGGGATGAGGATGAGCTCAGTCCTGATGTGACTTTATGTGCTGTGGAGGTTTGGTGCAGGGGAGGGGCTTCTCTTTTCTTGGGGGAGGGAGGAGGGAAGGTGGAAGGAGAAGTGGAGTGCTGAGAGGAGAGAGGGGGCACCTTGGGATGTAAAACACTTTAAGTAGGTACTTGGAAGACCAAAATGCTCTCAGACACTTGAGCAGTAAAGACTGTTCTCTATAATTTCAGAGAGGAGCAAGGACTCTGGTTGGAAAGCTGGTTAAAGGTCACTTGTGCTAGAGCCTGGCAAAGAACCTGCCTGTGTCTTGAGAACCTGAGTGGGATGATTTGGAAGGAATGGGCTGATTTGTATGGAGCGGACATCTTAATCAAAGGCAGGGCGCTCAGGCAGGCAGCCTGGTTCCTGCTCACCATCTTACCCATGTCTATGTTGAGAGAAAGCAACAAATGAGGTGAAAACACAGGAAACACACACAGTCTGGCAAGGAAGGGAGTGAACTGAAAATTGCCTGTAGGCAAGGGTGGAAAACTGCTCCTTACAGCAGCAGCTGCGGGCCATGGAGGCCAGGCCACAGCTCAAATTTGCAGCAGAATCTGTGCTCTGCCTGGCGCTGGTGTGGAGGAATGCAAGACACAAGAGCGAGTAGATTAGCGGAGCCTCACACCAACGTCTCAGAACAACTCGTGTTTTTATCAAATTCATAAACAAAAAATTCTTTTCTACTGTTAGTTTCTATCTTTCATTCTGGGTGGAAGTTGAGTATTTTCCCACACATTCGAAGGCTATATATAATTCTTTTCCTGTCAACTATTTGTTCTACTTCTATTCAAATGGAAAGGTACAATTGTCCCTCCTTGTCTACGGACTCTGCATTGGCGGATTTGCCCAGCTTTGTGCAGGTTTGTGTACACACAAGAGAACTGTACTGAATTGGTATAGGCAACTGTTTCGTTTTCATTACTCCCTAACAACACAACAGAACGGTTTATGTACTATTTGAATCCCACTAGGTAGTACATGCAGTTTAAACATGATTCAAGTATACAACCAGACCTGTTAGCTGGGCAACAATTCTGATTTTCGGGGAACAGGGTCTTGTGTACTCCGTGCTGGCCTTGAACTGGCTTTGTAACAGAGAATGATCTTGAACTTTTGGTCCTCCTTCCTCTCCTTCATAAGGAGCATGCCACCACATTTAGCTTGATTTGGCTCTGGGGGTCCAACTCCCAAATATGCCAGACAGGCCCCCTTCCATTCCGGACACATCACCAGCCCAGATCTTGAAGTTCTTAATTTGTGGTCTTCTGAGACAAGATCTTGCTATAGAGATCTGGACGGCTGGAGCCATTCTCTGGCCTACTTACATCATGAATGCTGTATAACTGCATAAGTTGGATAAACTCCCCCTCACCGTCAGGTGGCAGGTCCTACCCATGGCATCTTTTAGAGAAATTTAGAAGGTTGCAGGTTAAAATTTCACATTCCTTCTGCAGAGATAGCCAATAACTTATCTCAGAACCCCACTTTGCTGTGGAAGCATCTTGTGGGCTAGCCTTGGGGTGTGTGCCATCACCTTCCAGCACAGCTCCATGGAGAAGAGGCTGGGACCCTTGCTGGATGCAGGCACACTTGCATGGCTGTATCTGAGATGACTACATCTGAAAGCCTGACCTGCACCCTTGGGCCTCTGCTTTCTTTCTGGTGGTGACAGATCTTTGTTTTCATGATGTACTTGCAGAGAAACTACATTTGCTCCAGTAGTGGGAGCACATACACACAGACACAGGCAAACACCCTTTTTCCTCTGGGCCAAGAAATACTTCCTCCCTTTGCTTTCTTTGTTCCAGGCAAACGAGGCTCCATTTCAGACGAGACACCTTCTAACTTAATTCTTGTTTGTTGAATCTAGTTTCCAGTTTGTGAGTCTTGCCTGAATTCTTAACAGATTTAAAAATCTCTGTGATCCCAAACAGCTCTGTCTTCCTAAAACAGAGCTCTCATTGTCTGTCTCTGAAGTCAACCCCTCTCAGTCTTGGGGCCTTGTATATAGAAGGCCTCACTTTCGCATTCTTGTATCTTGGGCTGGAGAGATGGCTCACAGGTTAAGAGCATTGGTTGCTCTTCCAAAGGTCCTGAGTTCAATTCCCAGTAACCACATGGTAGCTCACAACCATCTATAATGAGATCTGGTGCCCTCCTCTGGCATGCAGACATACATGCGGGCTGAACACTGTATACATAATACATACATACATACATACATACATACATACCATTCTCCTGTTTTACAATTCTTATAATCGTTGACTCTGTGGAACCCTTAGCGCCCTCTGATAGACTGGCACATTCAGCTCACACTTGAGCTGCTCTCTCTTCCCCAGCCTGATAGGCTACCTGGGACTCAGGAATGCTATTGTTCCATGGCTGGGTACCAACTAGGCCACATCAGTAGCAGAATCCCACTGTGCCACTGAAGCCTACCCAGCGCAAGTGCTGGGAGGCAGGATTGGGTGGTTCAGCCAAGCAATGACTGGGACCAATAGTTCTTTTATTAACGGGAAGCTGGCTGGAGTTTGGGTGTGGTGGGAACGAGTCTGCAAGCCGCCAGACAGCAGCAGCTTTGGAACAGAGATCTATAGACACTTAGATATGGCCAGTGTGCTATTGGATGGGGGGTCCTTAGAAACCTGAATGAGGGAGCTAACAGGAGGTCAGGCAGAGGACCACACTTTACACCTGGGTAAAGGGCCCACTGCCCACCCCAGGATCCTGTTTGCATACTTCAGTATAGAAAAAAAAACATCAAAATGGCTACAAAATTGATTGCGAAGAAATCAAGCATCATTCTCTGAATATTGGATTTGCTACCCAAATCCAGATAATATGTCAGTAACTTAATCTTCTGGAACAAACCATTTTCAAGAGTCTAACAATACCTTTTAAGGTTTGAGAAATACTGGAATGACAGGTTTTCACCCTTGTTTTTTTTTTTAATTTCTGTGTATGTGGTCAGGTTTGTGTGCACATGCGTGTGGAGGCCAGTCGTTGATGTTGGGTGTCATTTCCCATTCTTTTCACCTTATTTGTTTATTTTTTTAGCAAAGCAACAGAAATCTCATTTAGAGAGACAGGCACGTTTCATAGGAGCAGAGAGAGCGGCAGGCTATGTCAAGCCAGAAGCCCTCATCTTAGTTTTTGAGGTGGGGTGTTTCACTGAACCTGGAACCCAGAGATTCGACTGCACTGGCTGCCCAGTACACCTCAGGGATCCTCCTTTACTGTCCATCCCAGAGCTGGGGTTACAGGCACACCGTCGCCCCTGCTTTTCAAAATTTTTTTTCCAAAATGGGTTCTAGGAGATTGAACATAGGACCTCCTGCTTGTGTGACAAGCTCTTTAGCCACTAAGCTGCCTCCTAGGCCTGAGCTTTTCTGACTGAGGACCACCTTGGCTTGTGCCATTTTCCAGCCCTACCTGATCCTGCTTACCCACCCCCACTCATTTGGTTACAAAAGCTCCAGTGACCATTGGCCGCAAAGAGCACACTCCTAGCATCGAAGTCAGTGGGTTCCTGAGCCAGTGAATCTACTCTGCACCAAGAGAAAGCGGCCCAAGCTTTTATTCTGACCTTGTAAACGATAATTGGCTGTTTGCGGGATTTTATTTACATAGTGGTCCCCTCCTCCAATCCCTGACGTTCATGTTTGAGAAATCTGACCACTGACTTTCAACTTGAATGACGTGCTGGGCAGACAAAGTTCGGAATCACTGACTCTGGCAAAATCTGGGGTCAGCTTGGGTTTTTCCTTGTTTTGTTATTTCCTCCCGAACTTTGTTTTCTCAGATCCGTAGCTTATTCTTCTTTATTGAACTGAAATCCTTTAAGATCTCTTGAGACAGAGCATTCATGCCATTCTTATGGCTAGGTTTATTTTTCAGGCCGTCGCTCCCTCCCCCGGTTTTGCCCCAGTGGGATTGGCATGCATTTTCTGTTGTACTTGCCGCTTTTGCCCACTATCCTAACCTCCTGACCATGCTTGTCCACCGTGTAGAAGACTCTTCTACTAACTGACTTAGTATCTGTCTCTTTCCTCTGCTTTCCTTTGGGCTTAAATCAAGCCTTTCTGCTGTTAAAATATTTTTACTTGGGGGGCAGGCAAAATACCCACACATAAATGAATAAATCTGACAAAAAAAAACGTAAACACACCTATTTATTTGGTCACTATTCCCCATTCTTTCCTTTAACACCAGGTACACCGGCTCAAACCTAGTAGGCCTCAAGCATGCGAGGCAAGGACTTGAGGAAGAGAGCTACATCGGCTTTCTTCTTTTAAAGTAAGACTCCTTGTGAGCTATCCTGTTCTCCTCTTTCCCCCACTCCTCCCTGCGGCATCTGGATGGCTCCCATCACTGCTACTGTGATGTAGTGTAGTGAAATCTTAACTTCTTTTCATATAACTGAACCTGATTCTGCTTTGTCAGGGGAGCAAGGCCAGCAAGATTCTTGTTTTTGAAGGAGGAGCCCCTTCTGGGTCAGGATGGGTGCAGTGCCTGGGCCAGAGCTCTGGGCTTGCTTCTCCACAGAGACTCTGGTGTCTGGTGCCTGCTCACTGGCAGTATGGCAGGACGTGGGGGAGGAGGTGTCAACCATTCGTCCTTGGGTGTTCTCCAACTAGGGAAGACACCTGGAGCACCTTCCCCCCTCTCCGGCCTTTGACCACACAGAGACCCACTCACTGCTCCTCTGTGAGGAAAAGAAAATGCCACTCTTGGCTACTTGCCTCTTTCCTGGCAAAGATTTTTCTAGATAGTTTCTCATGCTTGGAGTACAGTTAAAATTTAAAGGCATCTTTTAAAGAACCTTAACAGTTAAAAATGAATAAAACTAAAGATAATGTTCAAGGATATCCAGTTTGTAAACTGCCTTCTAAGCAGACTAATGTGTTCATCTTCCTGTTGGCTCCAGAAGAAAACAAAACAAAAACTTTCCGGTAACTTCCACCCCTTCCTGTACCCCCATCCCTGTTGGAGGAACCCTGCTGTTTAAGGTTGCAGTCTTCCCAGCCTTTCTGAGCATTAAGGTGCGGGACTCCCTCTCCCCAGCAGGGCCTCCTGCTCTCTGCCTGACTTCATCTGGAGAGTGGCCTCAGACACAGATGCCCTAACCACATTTGATATATAAACTTTGACACAGCTCCCTGCTAGCTCTCCCCTCCCTGAACCTATAGATAATTAGATACTGTGTTTCCTTTCTTATAGGCACATGCTGTTTAATGCTAATCAAGCATGCTTGAAGTGCCTAGTAATTATGTACAACTATTCCTGGAGATCCCACACACACTCACCAACAGTATATAGCTGTAATTAAAGTTGACTAGCTCCTGAATGGCTCCTGGGGTGTGTGATCCCGGGCCATTCCAGGCATGCTTCTTGTCTCGTGCCCCTCCTGACTTCATAGGTTGGTGGGAGACAGTCCCCTGGCAGAAGGAGACCCACACATCCCCACCCCAACTCCTTACCCCTTGGTCCAGTTAGAGGTCCATGGCCTCTAACTGTTCTCACATCAGCTGACCTCCTCTCCTAAGGAAATGCTTTTCATTTGTTCTTCCCCGGGTTGCACATCATTAGTTGAATTTTTTTGTTGTTTGGTTTTTCTTTTTTTTGAGATAGCCTCCCCCTACTGGCTTGGGATTCACTAGATAACCAAGGCTGGCCTTGAATTCACGTAAGCGCCCTTTCTCAGGTACAGGGATCAAAGCTTAATTCTTTGAGACTTACCACACCCAGTTTTTCTCTAGTTTCATTCTTTGAGTGTGTGTGTGTTCTGTGTATGTTTGCATGTGTCTCCCTATGCACAGGTAAGCTAAGACCAGACATAGGAAGCCATCAGCAGTCTGCCCTCTATCTCCAACAGAGATCTCGCCACGAGGCTTACACCTGCCTCTAACCCGAAAACCTTTGGCCTTAGCCTTGGGACTTTTGAGTGAGGTCACAGGTTATGGTGGTCCACCATGCTGGGATAGATGGAGATGTTTTATTTCTGGGCTGGGGGTACAGCTCAGCAGTAGAGTTATTCCTTATCTAATACGATTTCAGTCCGTGTGGTGTCCATCTGTCCCCCCCCCCCTTCCCTCATCCTCCCCCACCTGTGTTCCCTCTGCCCCATCAACAAACCATCACCACCAAAAAATAGTTTCACTTCTAAAACGGCACCTCTGAGGCTATGGTCCTCCGAGTTTTTATCACACAGCTCATCACACTTTGCTAAGTAACTCAAACCAAGCTTTAACTAGTTAATTAGTCAATGTAACTAACCCAACATTAACTAATACTTAAAACTTGCAGCTCTGAGAATCCAAGCCAGGGCTTTCAAGAATACGAGGAAAGAACTCTGTCGCTAACTTACACCTTCAGTTCCTTTTTAATAGCTAAATAAACACAGCGTGTAGAGGGGATGACACTTCAGAATAAAGAATCACATCTGGCCTTTCTTTTTATGACTTAAAATTGAAAAAAAAAATCACCTTTAAAACAGCAGCCACTTCCTGAGATAGACCGAGGAAACCTCACTAGACGTGCCCAATCGATAGTGTGTTGGTGGACCTGATGAAGCCATTTTTGGTGTGACCTGTTATAGCCCACCTCATTAGTCTCCCAACCCTTGTGGCACAAGACTGACAGGCCCAGGGGACAGGGTAGAGTGGGCAGACTCAGTCTCTGGGCCCAATCCCAGCACCTTTCTTAGATGATACTCAGGCTATTTCCTAAGCTCTCTTGTCAAACAAAACAAGGACATCAAACAAACATTAAAATGAGAAAGTCCATAGGTTATCAAAAGTTGTCCAATAAAGCCATGTTAAGCAAGTAAGTGTGACGATGGAGCCAACTGTTTACCGCATGCAACTATTGGCTTACCTGGAATAGAAATGCAAGCTACCAATAAGCCCAGCGCCTTTCCAACACACCATCCCTGTCCACCTTCTGCCTTTGTTGTCCCCCCCCCTCCACGTTCCCACGGCTGCATCAGTGGGCATGCAGGCCACTCCAGCGCCTGCTGCCCTTCAGTGACCTCGTGGGCTCGCGAACAAAAGACCCCGGGGCGCACCGTGGTGGTGGTTGGGGGGGAGGGATGTCAGGCCGCAGAGCAGGACCCAGAGGCTGGAAAGGGCAACCAGCTTGGCCAGGCGGAGTGGAACCTGAGCTATGCAGACCCTCTAGGATCCGATAGTGGCTAGTACTGAAGTGTCTCATGCACCCTCCGTGAGGCGACGCGGGTGGGGGGAAGGCGAAAGGGGAGCTCACAAAAACCCAGAGTTCACCGCAGGAGCGATGTGGGCCGCCCCGAGACGAAGCAGGGGCCACGGGGGTCCCCGGAACGCAGCCTCTGGGGCGCGGGGTCGCAGGAGCCAGAGTCCCCCCAACACCCCCCCCCCAGGCCCAACACCACAAGGGAAGAAACGCAGGAAGAGGCGGAGTCCGGAGGAGAAGAAATGAAAAGAGTATTCCGGGAACTGGCACGGGGGGGGGCGGGGGGGAGCCGGCCTTGCCCTACTGTGCGCCACGCAGGCGGTTCCCACCCAGGTCCCCGCAGTACCTGGACAGCTGCGTCTCGCAGATCCCCTCGGAGATGTCCCGGGCCACCTCCGAGCTGCTCTGCTCGTGAGCCCGGCGCGGGCGCCGGGGGGTCAGTGGCTGCAGGCGGGAGCCGACCCAGGCCGAAAGCGGGAGGGACGACGGGGTGCTGGCCGGTGCTCCGGGCCCCGGAGTCTCGGCTAGCCAGGGGGCTTCCCCAGAGCGGGAGCGAGACCAGCGCTGGGCCCTGAGTTCCGGGCCGCTTAGCCCGCGGAGAGCTGGGAGACGAGGCAGGAGGCGGGGCCAGGGGCGGAGCGAGGCCGGGACAAGGCCACCGAAAGCAACCTCTCCCGCTTCAAAGGCAGGCTAGGGAGCCAGAGATAACGGGTTTGGGTGTTGTTTTGTTTATTGCGGCCTCTCCAGGGGGCTAGGTTAGTGCCTGGTACCTAGAACTAATTCGATACATAATGTGTTGGATGCCAGGCCTGGCGATGCGGATGTGTACTTCCAGCTTCTAGGAAGACCAAGGCAGGGGATCTCTAATTCAGAGATATGGAGCAAAGTCAAGGCGAGCCTGGGCAATATAGGGGCACCCTGACTCAAAATACCAAGCAATAGGGGCTGGGGTATAACGGAGTGTCAGAATGCTTGCTGGTCATGGGCGAGGCCCTAGGTCCAATCAGAAGGCACGGAAGACTGAACTCACTCCCCTCACCCCCTCTTCTGTGCTTACTTATTTGATAAGCTCCTCTGATTTTAATTTTCCACTCAGGATATAAACACAATTATAACTACCATAACCAACGCCCTGCTTCTCCCTGGGGCTTTGCTTAATGCTGCCCAGAGCCTCCCTACACCCAAGACCAAACTACTTCAGAGTAAGGAGAAACAATTACGGGCAAAGTCCTTTGTCTTCCAAAATAGAATACAAGGCAGCTCTCAGTAGTGTGTGCTCAGTCTAAACGTGAACATTACTGAGGCAGAAATGTTAGTGGAAATCTAAAGACAAGGTGTGAGGGGTGACTATGCTTCCAGCCTATTTTGAGCATTTGAATCTCACTTCCAGGTCTCTGAGGAAAGAGAAGGGGAGGGTACGTCACAGATTTTGCACAGGGATTTTTTTTTCTTTGAAGACAAGATGTCTTTATGTATCCAACTGGCTTGAAACGTGAGATCTCCCTGCGCCGTGCACCACGTGCTGGAATGATAATGGGAGCCGGCATACGCAGTTTAGGGGAACAAATCATCCACGAGGACTGACATTGGCTGGTCTTGGGCTGATCCTGCAGAGGTGTCACAGCCCTGCCTTGTGTTACTCTGCAGGATTCTTATCACTTCCATACATTTGAAAGGCTCTTATCTGGAATCCTGGTTCTCTGCAAAAGACATTCAGCACTGAAGATATTTTCAGCCACAGTTTCAAAGAAGTTGCAGAGATGGCCCTAGTAAGTGTGTGTGTGTGGGAAGATGATACAAAACTGTGTGCTATGTGCCCCCATTTTTATAAACGTGCACTTAAAATAGAAATATTGCAGAAGATGGGTGGGACATGGACATCATTATGCTCTGCAAAATAAACCAAACTCAGAGCAATAGTATGTTTCTTCCATATGTGTAAGGTAGACATAAATCTGTATAAATATGCAAGTTTACATATAGGCAATGAAACTGGAAAGAAGATTATGAGAGCAGAGGAGGAGGTCTAAGTGGGGAAGAAGAACCAGAGAGGATACTGAATATTCAAGTCAGGGGAGCAGAATGGGAGGGGGAAGAAGGGGACATAAGAGGGGGGATGGGATGACCAGGGAGGACCACGAGAGCACAGGAATGAAGTATAATGGCACATACATGTGCGCGTGCACACATACATGTGTGAGTGCACACATACACATACTTGTGTGCACGCGGAATTGTTGGAATTTCTATTTATGCCCTTGGGGAAAATGATAATTGTACTAATCATAACAAAGAACAAAATCTGCAAATGTGGGGCTGGAGAGATGGCTCAGAGGTTAAGAACACTGGCTGTTCTTCCAAAGGTCCTGAGGTCAGTTCCCAGCACCCACATGGTGGCTCACAGTCATCCTTAATGGGATCTGGTGCCCTTTTCTGCTGTGCAGGCA
The DNA here is from genome assembly GCA_028658305.1 of Pachyuromys duprasi. Lineage (NCBI taxonomy): Eukaryota > Metazoa > Chordata > Mammalia > Rodentia > Muridae > Pachyuromys > Pachyuromys duprasi. The sequence goes on along the minus strand of CM053753.1, from coordinate 101,627,912 downwards.
TAATGATGTATAATAAATAAAAGTTTTCAAAAAATTTCACAATGTTAACTATGATTACGTGCTTTTGAGCATTCAACCTCACTTTTAGGTTAAACAGATCAATTGCACGGAAAGCCTAGTAAAAGAACCACACAAACATAGTCACGTGGTCTTTGATGCAGTGGCAGACTGTTCCCTAGAAGGAAGACAGTCTTTCTAACCAACAGCGCTAATACAGTTTGAACAATGTGCCCCAGGGTGCATGTGTTAAAGCTCTGGCCCTCATCTGGAAAGTCATGGAACCTTTCAGCAGTAGAGCCTGTTGGGGGACCTTGCGCGTTAATAGTGTGCTTCTGAAGGGGTTTGTGGGAGTCTAATCTCTTCATTTTCCTCTTTCACTTTCGTGTGCTCTTTGCCTTGATTTATTGCTTCACCACGGACCCAAGCACAATATAGAGACTTAAGCATGGACCCAAACTCTAAAAATGTAAGCCTATTTTATTTTAACTCTTTTCTTGTTCTATTGATTACTTTGGATTTTTGTTATAGTAGCAGAAAGCTGTCTGACACAAACTAGACATACTAAAAAGTAAAACTAGACACAGGCTTTATACTTTTCACAAAAACTAACTCAAAAGCAGGTAGTAGGACCTCCATGTAAACTCCGAACCTTGAAGAGTCCCACTAATGTCAAAGAAAATCCAGATGACCTTGGATTGGGTGAAAGTTTTTTAGATGCAACTGTGATCCTTGAAAGAAAAAAAAATGGACTTTTAAGTTTAAAACATCTGCTTAAATTGTTTTTAGATTTACTTACTTTATTTTATAAGAGGAGTATGTTGACTGCATGAATGTATGTGTACCACTTGTATGTAATAACAACAGAAATCAGAAGAGGGCATTAGATCCTCTGCAGCTGCAGTCAAGGAGGGTTGTGAGGCACCATGTGGGTTCTAGGAACCCAAGCCAGGTCCTATGCAATCACTGAGCCGTCCCTCCAGCCCATAGATACGAGTTTTGATTAACTTTGATGACTGCTTGGTTGCATGTTATGATATAGTCAAATTTTTTTAGGAAACTACCAAGCTATCTCCTCGAGTGGGAGTATCATTTTGTACTGCCACCAGCAATGAATGAATGCTCCTATTGTCCCACATCCTTGTCAGCACTTGTTTTCAGTGTTGGCTTTTAGCTACCTTTGTGTGGCAATTTTCTTCTAGACTGAAACATTTCATCCTTCAGGGAAGCTCTTTAAGACAGAAAGCAAACAACTCAAAATGTCTTCAGGAAGTTCCTGAAGCTGACTAGATTCACTAAGCTCCTCCATCCCAAGAGTAAACCGTGAAGACTGTAAAAAAAAAAAAAAAATTGCTCTCAGGGGAGCCAAGCTGCAAAGAAACTCCAAGACCAGCAGAGCAGCCTGGAAGAAAACCAGCCAAGCTGTTTGGAAAGGACTCTGATCAACTGAGCCACCTAGAAAGGATACCCTCCAACCTGTTGAGCTGCCTGCAGGCTGTGCATCCTGCTCCAGATTTCCAGCTTCTGTGAGCTCTCACCCATGCTGGCTTTGGTGTTGTGTTGAGTCACTTCTGTTCCTGTAAGTAACCCTGGTAAAACTCACTGGTGGACTTTGGAGACATTTCTACTTTAGTCTGTCACTATCTGAGATGAGTAGACATATGTGTTGCATATTCCCAGGAAAAGTCTGTCACACAACAGTTATTAAAAAAGATGTGTCATTGTCTAAGGTGATGTTTTTAAGATGGCAGGTTGTTGGACATGGCCATAGTCTATTGAGAATGACCCTAGAGAGAGGGGTGTGTATATAAAGAGAGACACAGATGAGACTGAAGTGGTTGGGATTAGGTGAGGAGAGTCCGGGGACGGAGAGAAGGGCTGACTCTCTGTAGATGCAGGGACTTGGTTGGTATGCTTTTTAATGGAGGAAATGAACATAGGCACATGTATACTGGAAGAGGCAGGTCAGAGAGTCCCCAGTGACAACTTCTGCTTTTTACGATAAGTGTGTGGCAGTGGCTTCCTGCATAGAAGAAGGCCTGTGGCAAGAACTGTGAAGGAGGTTTGTGGAGAAAGAACTTTCTTGATATGGAATGCACATGTGTGTGTCAGAGGCTTCACAGAAGAAGGGAATTCAGTGAAATTCTCTGAGCTGCAGCAACCTTAGACCCAGCAGCTTCCTCTTCCTCCAGGGCAGTGGAGAGAGCCACAAAATATGTTCTGGAGACCTGGGTCTGGTGTGAATGCACTTGAGGCAAAGCTACATTTGAGACTGACTACTGGACTGTAGCATTCTCATGGCAGGTCCTGGCTCGTGTTCCAGATAGCTGTGCCCCTGGTGGGCCATGGACTTCCCTCAACCCTGCACATGTGAGGTGTCTGAGGGCCAGTTCCTCAGTCTCTAGGCTGTGAATCCCAAACCCCACTTGACCGCAGGCGGCCTCAACCCATCAGATGGAGGAAGTGCTGCAAGAGGTCTGCTCACGGGGTGTCGAGATTGTGGTGAGCAGAGCACTATGCCGTGCCCGGCCAAGGAACAGGCAGCTACCACCGTGCCCCAACCTCACCCCGAGTGCTTTCCACATGACCTTTCCCCACCTCAGAGTTTTCGAATGACTCATTTCCTTATTTTGCTGTTCTTCAAAGTCAGTCCTACCCTCCGGGGCTCTGTGTCCTCGCCTGCCAGCCACCCTTTCCTCACTGAACCAGCTCCCCTCCTCCAGAGCAGATCGATACAAGAGTTTATGGGGTTGCCCTTATGTTCAGAGACTATAAAGAGTGTCTTTGCAGGAGGACGATGGCTCAGTTTCCCCTGAGAAATTTCTCCTTCCTCTTTTCCTCTCATCTGCTGTACTCCACCTTTTTACATAATACTATAAATTCTTTTAAAATTGCCTACTTATTTATCTGTGTGTTCATGTGTGTATGAATGCACACATGTACATATGTATGTGAATATGTGAGCCGAGGCCAGAAGACAACCCTGGGTGTCATTACCTGCCATCCTTTGGATATGTGCTTTGTTGACAGGGCCTCTCTCGCTGGCCTGGAGGTCACCAACCGGGCTAGAAGGGCCAGCCGGCCCCCAGGACTGTCCTGTGTCTGCTTCCCCAGCATTAGTGTTACAGGTGTGTGCCGCCACATCCACATCTGTACATGAGTTCTGGCATTTGACTCAGGTCTTATGCCTGTAAGGCAGCCCTTGATCGATGGAGCCATCTCCTCACAATGGTGTTCTAAAGAGACACCGCAGTTCTCAGAGAGATGTCAGCTCCTCATCTGGAGGAGCCGAGGCAGTGCTGGTGGCAGCAAGAGTGAACAGAGGGGAACCCTACCTGGCAGGAGCCAAAGAGCAGAGACTTTGATGGGAACCAGAGCTGGGTGATCGCCTTCGAAGGCCCATCCCTCGGGACCTGGGAGGCTGTGTTCTGGTCCTAATGCTTGCATGGCAAATGCTTTATCCACAGTACCATCTCCTCAATCTCCTCCCTGAACATTTTAAATATAAGGTTGGCTGATCTTGTGGATTCAGAGCCTGCAGAAGCAAAAGGCTTTGGGGAATCCCTGCAAAACTGCAAGGCCATAGTGCTAGCTCCAATGACCCAAGGGAGCTGCAGTACTAGAACCTAGACTTGGGCTCCTCGTGACTTCTCTGAGTAGGAGGGGGGAGCATATGGGACAATCTCCAGGACCATTTTGTGCTGTCCAGATTCTTTGTTTATCTCTTAGGCAGGAAAAGTGAGGGTTGCATTTGCTTGCAAATGGGTTCAAAGTCCTGATTGATTGATCAGGGAGTGAGGCCTGCCCCCCCCCCAGGATGGGATCTAAGAAGGGGAGAAAGGTGAGATAATAGAATCAGAAAAGGAATAGGAGTTAGTGTTGAGGGGTTCAGGATGAATGTGTGTGGAGGCCCACCCCAGCTGTGACAACAACATGGAAGTCCTGGCCAAAGCAATGAGATGGGTGGGGTGTCTGCTATCAGTTAGTGATGAAGTCAGGGGTGGAAGGAAATGGTGGGGTGTGAGCTACAGAGCAGAGCTTTCCTTAGGGAAAATCACGTTTGGTGTCGAGAAAGAGACATATGAATTTGGATATATGTATACATTTTATACGTTGGCATATGACAATATAGTCCAGCACTAAAGAACAGAAACGGGCTTTAAGCTTGAGTAATTACAAAGGGGGATTCTGCTCTCATAGATCTGCCCGTGTCTTTGTCATAGAAGACAGCTGTGAGATCACAGAGTGCTCATCTGCTCATCAAATGCTGGTAGCACACACCCCATTGTCACTGTAACCAGCATGGTCCTCCCAGCTTTCTACAGCATCCTACGGGGGTGGCCACTCCTGGGCAGAACTTCTGCCTATCCCTGGACCAGGGTATGGCAGTGTGGATGGAGACAAACTTCATCCCCAGCCTCCAGGGTTAGGCATCTGTTAGTAATGGATGAGATTTAATTTAGATGGTGGTACTATGCCCTAAGGTGGTGTGCTGGTTAGTTCCAAGTGTTGACTCACCTGGGAAGAGAGAATCTCAAGAGAAATTATCTAGTTCAGGTTCATCTGTAGGTATGTCTGGGGTGAGTTGTCTAGATTGCTAATTGATGATGAGGATCCAGCCCACTGTGGGCAGCACCATCCCCTAGTCTGGGCCCCGAACTTCAAAAGAGTGAAGAAAGCTAGCAGGCATAAATGAATAAAAGAATAAACAGAAATATTTTAAAAATTAGAAAAACTAGACAGGGCAGATGGTGCATTCTTTTCTCTCTGTTCTTGACTGTGGCTGTCATGTGACTAGATGCTTGAGTGCCTATCTTTGCTTCCCTAAAATAATGGACTGCAGCCTGGACAGGTGAGTCATGTCCCTTTCCCTCTCTTTGTGGCTTCTTGTTAGTGTATTTTCTTACCACTGTAGGAATGAAACTAAGGAAAATAGTATGTGTGATGGTTAATTTCACCTGTCAGCTTGGCTAGGGCGTGCTTGGACAAACATCAGCCTAGATGTTTCTGTGAAGGTGATATTAAGACAAGTTAACACAGATGCCTGGGATCCTTGAGTAAAGCAGATTGCATTCTGTTACAGGTGTGGGAATTCTGCCTCCAGCTGTCTCCAGGCTCCAGCTGTGGCTGGTGGCTTCCCTGGCTCTCCAGCCTGCAAGCTCTGGATTCCCACACTAACAGTAAGAGAGAAAATCACCCATGGCTGGATCTCAGCTCTACGCTAAGAAGTAGAACTGCATGCACTGGGAAGAAAGGTTGAGAAACAATGATGTAGATGATTTAAATGCCTTGGCCCAGTAGGATCAACCATTGACTGGGGGCTCCTGACTTTCATTTTCTGATTTTTGGGGTTGTGCCGTTCTGCATGCCAGTGTCTGAATCGTGAGTGTGATCTATTCTCTGTCCTGTATTTACAGCTTCGTCTATTTAGTAGGTGGCTTGATGGCTGAAGAAAAGTTAAAATCAATACACTCCACCTCTGTCATATCAGTTCTTCTCCTCACCGTGTGCTCCATCGGATTCACTTCTGTCCCCGCCCTGCACACCCCATGTCATTTCATTTCTTTTACTTCTAAAGCTATGACCACCTCCCAGGATCTGTAGAGAACTGACTCCAGGGCTCTTGTCTCCATACCCAAATCCACAGATGCCCAAGTTTTTGACACAAATCGACAGGTTCCTCTCCAATAACGCACACCCCCTCTGGGCACATTTAAGCCACCCCCAGATGACTTCTGCTACCAGACACCACTCAGACGACGCTTGCTCAGGGCTCGTTCGCACTGCTCTGCTGTGCGAAGGCAGCAGCGGCAAGGAGCTCTGCCCTTGTTTAGAACAGACCCAGGGTTTTTCTTGAATACCTGCTGTTTAGGGTGGTCATTCTGGGGATTTGTAACCAGCAGATGTAGAGAGCTGACTTAGCAGAGTTCATGATTCACTGCAGTCTGGAAAAACAATGATTTGGAAACTAGAATGAGGAAACCCAGAGGGTACTGTGAGATGAGGTGATACAGATGGCATGAGGGGGCTTGCAGTAGTGTGCACGCTGAGAGCCTCTCCGGCAAGCTCACTTAGCAGCTGCCAGTGTGAGGGCGCCTTCGGCCCTCGCTGGCTCTCTGGCCAGGGCTCTGCCCAGGAGCGGTCACTTGCTTAGCGGTCGAGGGCAGACCACAGCCCAAAGATCCCTTTTCACCAAGGCCTGTGGATTTCCTCTGTCTCTCGTGAAGTCTGTGTTTTCCAAGCTTCTGCTCAAGATCATGAGATCAGTTTAGTGAGCCTGAAAGATTGAGGAGGGAGTGTCAGACACTCACAGACTTGCTCTGCACATGGGCGATGAGCAGGGCCCACGTGGTGTGTGAGACCTGGTGTATCTGTTTTGTGGTGTGTAGTACATGTGTTTATCACGGGGAGAATGTGTCTATGGGGTGTTAGTGTAGTGTGTGGGCATAATACAGGATAGAATGGGAGAATTGGGGGCCCCAGGAAGGAAAAGAAGGCCCTCCTTTCTGTATCTGGTCTGCATTTCTTGCTGGCTGAGCTTGGAGGGCATCAGTGGAAGCAATAGCTAGGAAAGTGTGAAGATTTCCAAAAGAAAAGCAGCACTCACCTTTCCTAGGGACTTTAAGTGTGAAAGTGAAAACAGCAAGTGAAACAAGCTTGCCTTAAATGGAATGGGTTGTGAGCCCGTGATCTTTGACATTAACCTTGTCAGTCTTCCTCCCTCATCCCTAAACTTGAGCAACAGTCTTGTAAATTACCTTGAAATTTCATTTACAAAACGATTTAAGATAACAGACGAAAGTAAGGCATCTCATATTTATTATTAAATTTTAAATTTTTGCTTCACTTTGAAACCTGGTTGTCCACAATATCTTTTGGGGCAGCTTAGTTTCAAAAGCTACAAAATATCATTAAGATACTTAGATACTTAGACATCCCCTCCATGCTTAATCTAAAGCATGGACTATCCCCTCCCTCCCTTTTGATAACCTGACTTTGTTTCAGCTCATGCAGGCTGGAATTATTTTCTGTGGCGTAAGATCCCAGCCAAAGCTCAATTCTGGAAAAGGATACACCTCAGATTTCAGCTGACAGCTCTCTCCTGGGGCTGCAGATAGGGGTGTGTGTGTGTGTGTGTGTGTGTGTGTGTGCCACCAGGAGGAGAGATCCTGTAGGCTGCTATTGACACCTGTTATAGCTCTTACTACCTCAACTCCTCCATTTGGTGTCTCAGGAACCCTTGGATCTTCACAGAGGGTTGCAGCCACCAATTTTTGGACTGCCTGATCGATGTCCTTCTGTTTCTTTAGGTTGGTCACCTCCCAGGGTCTGGGGCTCGGGGAGCAAATCTCACGTCCCATCCCTCTGAACACCCAGGGATGTATTCTGGAAGGAAAAAGCCTTTACCTTGACGAATCATCACAAGGCAAAACCACGTGGCAGTGTCGTTCTAGAAAAATGTGTCTGGGGATAACTCAGCCTACACAGCGCTTACTCTGTAAGATCCTAGTTCAGACCTCAGCACTCACATTAAAAAAAACAAACAGACCTGGGCGTGGTTCCGTACCCAGGCAGCCTGGCCCTTCGGGTGGTGGTGGGGGGAGCAGATGAACAGAATGCTTGGGCTTGTTGCCCAACCAGGCTATGCTAATGAGAGAACCTCAGGCCGGTGAGATGTCTTATCAACAAATGAAAAAACCAAAAAACCAACAAGCAAGGTTGGCCTCTGGTCTCCGCACATGCCAGTATATACACGAACACACACACATGCACACATACATACACTCACACACCACACACACACATACATGCACACACACTTTCGCTTGCACACCTCACACATCACACACACATTTTCTCACATGCATCACACATGCTCTCACACACAGGTGCACACACTCACACACAGACACACACAAACAAAGAGTAAACAAAACTAAAAATGTTTTGACACCCAGATGTTTCTTGCTAAGCTCATTGCATGCTGAAACCACAGGAAGCAGGAGGGAAATGTGTCGCCTGTGGCCAACCTGTTGAGCAGCCCAGCTTTGCCAGGCAGTCAGCAGCTCCCTCTTGAACAGGCCTCCCCAGGAGCATGGGGAGAGTTAGACTATGCACTGATAGCCTGGGAGGATTCGGCCTCAGGGTCTGCAGAGTTCTGGCAAGGCCTGCCTGCCTCGAATCAAGCCACTGCAGCTTAGCTGTGTCTGTCCATGTCTGCAGGCTAAGAACACTGAAAACAGATGCTTCTATGCTGCGACCTGCCATCATCTCAGAATGTGACTGCATGTGGGTATATAATCTCTAAAGAGATTAAATGAGCTTATTTGTTTGGATTCTAATGTAACTTTTTTTTAAAGATTTGTTTGTTGTGATGGTACTCCATGCATGTTTTGTCTGCACATGTGTGCCATGACCTTGCCTGGTGCCCGAGGAGGCTGGAAGAGAGGTTGGATGTCCTAGAACCAGGGTTAACCCCTATGTGAGAGCTGGGAATTGAACCAGAGACAGAGAGACTCCATCCATTAGCCAATGAGAGGCCTCAGGTTAAGAAACCAGCCCTGTGCATTCCTTAATTCTAGGCTTTCAGTCCTGGATTCCGAGCAAAAGTGTTTTTGTTGTGTGAGCTGTCTAGCCTGTCTGTGGCTCTTTGTTAAAAATCATCTTGCGGCCATTTTTTAATTTAGGGGGGGGTGGTGCGGGGTGGGTGCGGGGAGAGGGATGGGTTCCTGGCTCCTTTCCTATTAGGGAACAGTGCCCTCTGTTGGCTCTTTATGTTATTGACTCAAAACTAATGAATTTCATGTGTGAATTGTAGAGAATTGAGAGCAGGATATGTTCTTTATAAAACTCCTTATGGGGCATTCATAAACAACATAATTTTTTTTACAGAATCTTCCTTCTTGGAGACAGGCTGGTATTTGTAGCCTTGGCTGGCTTGGAGTTGCGATGTAGACTTGGCTGGCCTCAAACTCAGATCTGCCTGAAGTCATGCACCACCAGGCCCAGCTTTTTATTCATCTTCAGTCAAATGTTAAAATGCGATTGCCCCTCTTCCCCTGGGTTCTGCATTGACCAATTTCCCAAATCACAGGCAGAACGTATTTGAAAAGAAATTGTATCTTGGGCTGGGGAGATAACATAGTGGAAAGTGCTTGCTATGGAAGCATGAGCACCCAAGTCGAGAGCCCAAGTGCCCTGTGAAAGCTCTCGGGCAGCTCGTAGCTATAGCCCTAGTGCTGGGGTTGGCGATACAGAGACAGGCAGCGTGCACTCATGACCTAGGGCTGGTACGGGGTGGTGTGGCAGGGACAGGCATGTGCCTGGAACTCACGGGCTGGACAGTCTTACCAAATGAGATTCACCAAGAGACCCTGTTTCAAACAACATGATGAAGAGTGACTGACACTGACCTCTGACATCCACACATGTGTACACACAGCCTCCCTCTGACATCCACGCATGTGTACACACAGCCTCCCTCTGACATCCACGCATGTGTACACACAGCCTCCCGCTTCCAAACAGACAAGCCCCCTCTCCTGACACCATGCTGTAAAACGACAGTCTTTAACCTTGTATGGCACTCAGGGCTTTCCGAGCTGGAAATGCTGACTGTGGTTTACAGACACCAACATGTACTGCCCTTTGCCCCTGAGGGTCAGGGCCCACGGTCAAGGTCTCACTTAGAATGTTAAACTTTCCTCCAACTTGAGCCTCATGCTGCTGGTGCGAGCGGGGAGCAACCAAAGCAATTTATTTTCCAAAGCCTTATGGTGAAAAAGGAAAACTCAGTCCCTTGGCCAGTGCAAGGGCGTGTCCCACGTGTTCTCCTGGATTTATTTTATTTTAATATTTTAGCAAATATCGATGAAATGAAACAAAAGGGAAACCACTCGCAGTCGGCTTCCAGATCGGAAGTCATCCCACAGTCCCGACAGCCCTGGTCAAATGCTGGTTTTTGTCTCTCGCTCTGGGTTAGGTGTGGCACAGTTGGGTAAAGGCATCGAAGAAACTGTTTTCCTGGATGCATGGGAGAAATCTGAGGAAGCAGCGAGGCCGTTAGTCTGCCCAGCCTCGGCCTCCTGGAGTCTGTCTGAGAGGGACAGCTTTGTGCAGGGCCTGTCCTGGCATACCTGCGCTGCTTGGCGGGGACACGGGGCGGTCGCTGTTGACTTGAATGTCTCATTAACTCCATGGCTTCTCCAGGACAAGTTTGAGGAGGCCATCATGTCACGTGCAGGGATGTGACAGTGAACTGGAACTCACAGACCCTCTATACATTTCCCTGCACACCTACTATGTACTGCACCCGAACAGACCCATAGCCCTGGCTAAGCAAGGATCGAAAGCACAATGAGCTTCTAAACCACCTGGACCCAGTTAAATATCTCATCTGCTTTCAAAAAAAAATGGGTATTTGAGGAAATTCAGGTTCTAAAATGAGGGAACCCTTTCTGAGAACAATCCCCAAGAATAAAAACAAGCAGCTGTGGGGAGCAGCGCTTGGCAGGCTTTGCTCACGGTTCCGCAGAACCGTTTAGTCTGTAGCCCCCAGTGTCTTACCTCTTATTTTCTGTGCAACAACAACCACCTTTGACGCTCGGTTGTCCTAACCTCCTACAGATTAGACACCGCAAAAGGGGGGCCTGGCTAGCTGAGGGCGGGGAGTAAGGAAAGAAGAAGAGAAAGGACCAGCAGCGTGGAGACGCAGGTGGCCTCACAATGGGTGACGTGGACTGAGTGCCCTGAGGCTGAGGAAGGGCTTGGTTGCAGTCGGTAGGTCAGCCTACTCCGTGCTCTCGGCACCCTGCAGGAGGCTCTGCTTTGCCACTCCACTTCACCCTCATTCCCGGGTGTGACCAGCGTGTCCCCGTGTTTCCTTCCTTCTTCTCATTCAGCCTCTGAGTTACCACAGAGCTGACACACCAGTGCTGATTATGTGTGAAACTGGCTAGCAACAGCCAGGAGTTTCTTCCTGAGATCTGGATTAGCCGAAGCTCTTCAGCCTTGGGCAACAGTTTCGCTGAGTGTAAAAATGCTCGCAATCGAGACTTTTCATCGCCTTATGTGATACAGCATTGTCATCGCTGTCCTCATTGTTGCCATCATCACCACTGTGAGACAGGATCCCGTGTAGACTGGAAGTCTCTGTGTAGCCAAGGGTGGCCTTCAACTGACCATCCTCCGCCTGCACCTACTGCGCTGGGACTGCAGAGGTGTGCCACGGCTCCTGTGTGCCATCGGGGACTGCGCGGCCTCGTACCTGCCAGTCAAGCAAGCACTCAGCCCCTGCTACGTCTCCAGACTGTGCAATGTGTTAGTACTCTTGTCCTGGCATCTGCCTTGTGCTTCACACGTCATCTCTTAACTTCTTCCCCAAAGAGTCAAGTCATTCTGGTGTCTTGTTCAATGTGGCCTTTTCGTGCCCCCGCTGAAGGCCCGCAGCACTTCCCCGTTGGGAGCAGTCTCCTTGAGGGATTTGTCCCAGAACAGCTTAGTTGCCATCTCTGCTGCACTCCACTTTATGAAGTTCCTGTTTTATGTGTGTGGAATAAATGTATATTATAAAACATATGCACATATACACACGTGTCCATGTCTTAGGGCTTCTATTGCTGTAATAAAGCCACGAAGACAAGCAACATGGGGAGGAAAGGCTTTATTTTGTCTTACAGTTCTACAGCACAGTCCATCACTAAGGGAAGGCAGGGCAGGAGCTGGACGCAGGAGCTGATGCGGAGGCCATGGAGGGTGCCGCTCACTGGCTTGCTCCTTGTAGCTTGCTCAGCCTCCTTATATGTCCTAGGACCACTGGACCACTGGTCTGGGTGGCTCTCCTCACAGTAGATTGGGCCCTTTCACATCTCTCATCAGTCAAGATGTCCCACAGGCTTGCCTCCAGGTCAGTCTGCTGGGGGAATTTCCTCAGTTTGGAAGAGGTTTCCTCTTTCAAAATTACTCTCAGGTTGACATAGAATTAGCACAAAATTACATATACGTGCATTTAATTTTTATTCCTAAGATTTCCACACAGATATAGAATGAAATATGATTGTACTTACTTCCATTTCCTCTGCCTTCAGCTCTTCTCATATTTCTCCAACATTTTCCACTCTCAATTTCATGTCTTTTTTTTCTTCTCATAACCCACCAGGTCCAACTAGTGCTATACATACGTTCATGTGCACACATTGCGCCATCCGCTAGAGCATGGGAAATCTACCAGTGACCACAGCCTCAGAAGAGAGAGAGTGAGTCTCCCTCCCCCAGAATCTGTAGCTGTCATTAGCGCCTCACGAAGGGTTGGGACCTGGGGATCATGTATCCCACTGGCCTGGCTAGCTCTGTGACACAAGCTAAAGTTACCCAACAGGAGCAATTGAAAAAAAAAATGCCTCCATAAGATTAGGCTGTGTGCAAGCTTGTGTGTGTGGGGGGGAGGAGTTCCTTAATTATTGATTGATAATGAGAGCCCGGATCATTGTGAGTGGCGCCATCCCTGGGCTGGTGGTCCCGGGTTCTATAAGAAAGCAGGCTGAGCAAGCCATGGGGAGCAAGCCAGGAAGCAGCACCCTCCATGGGCTCTGCGTCAGCTCCTGCCTCCAGGCTCCTGCCCTGTTTTAGTCTTACCTTGGGTTCTTTCAATAGGGCGTGATTTGGGATCTGTAAGCCAAATAAACCTTTTCCTTTCCAAGTTGCTTGGGTCACAGTGTTTCATCACTGCAATAGAAACTGTAATTATGACACTCACATATGTGAGTCACTCATGAGTTTGCTAGCCATGTCATGTCTAGATGACAGCGTTTTACAGCACGTCTCCTTACATTCTTTCTACCTTCTACCTTGAAATGTTCCCTGCATTTTAATAGTGTAGAAAGGTGGTGGAACTAAGTCCATTGTTTAGGGCTAAATGCCCAGTCTAACATCCTCAGCGCTTTGACCAGTTACACATCTCTCTATTCACTGCTGCAAAAAGAAGCTTCTCTGAGCAAGGTTGAGAGCAGCCCAGGTCAATGGATATAAACATAAATATTTAGAAGGCAATTTGACAATATGAACATTTAGTAAAGCAGGAACAGTAGATACTGCCCTATGACCTCTTTAGCTGTGGGCTTTTGACCAGGATTACAGTATCAGACATGGAATTTTCTTATGTGGAACAGGCCTTACATCCACTCAGAAAGTAATTGTTACCCTATAACAGTCATGCCATTATTGCGCATGTGAGCACTTCTTGTTTGGCAGGTTGCTATAGCAGCATGCAGGGGCCAGCACCATGTTTTTTCACATATGTGTGTTCATATTATTTAGTTGTTTCATATTTATGTGCCAGAACTATATAAAACAGAATAGAGGAAACAAAGAACAGAAGCCCTGATTTCTTTCCCAGGTCATTTAGGTATATGTGATTATAAACCTGAGACAAATGCCCTAAGCCCCTTCAGCCTGGACAAGAGATGCTGCCTCCTTTCTTCGCTAATAAGCAGGAAACAGTGTCATTTACATATTGGATGCACCTCCATAAACTTCATGTGCTCCTTTTTCTAACCAAGCAGGCCTATGGGTTTGGGGCCTCAGCGAAGGGGAAGTTGTAAGCATTTTCCATCAGGCATGCAGGAGGAGTCATCCCTCAGAAACAGTGGTGCCTAGTAACAAACCCGGATAGCACACAGTCTTAGCCAGCGACTCGGGGTGCGGTTCTGAGCATGGCTGGCCAACACAGAGCTGTTTCCACATGTAGATCTCATTTCAGAGAAGTCAGTGGAGCAGGCTCCGTCCAGCTTTGCCTCCCAAGTGCCGATGGTGACACTGCTGAGAGAGAAGTCCTCGCCCTTGACTCTGCTACTGTCTCATGTGTGGGTGGTCTACAGGGAGCATGTGCAAGCCTGGCTCAGCTCTGCTGACTCTGGGCCTGGGTGTCAGGTTGCTATTATTGAAAAGGGTGGAAATTCACTCCCAAGGAATAAAATTCAACAAGACAACGAGGAGTGGTATAACTTTGGACTGGTTCTGTTGCCACAATTAACACCTCTACCAAAAGAAACGTGGTGAGGAAAACGGTCGATTTGGTTTATAGGTAACATCCCATCATCAGGTGATGGCAAAGGCAGGAACCCAAGGCAGGACCTGGAGTCAGGAACTGAAGTGGGGAGGGGTGCAGCTTCCTGGCTGGCTCCCATGGCTTGCGTGGTTTGCTTTCCTATCCAACCCAGGACCAACTGCTCAGGGGAGGTTTGCTCACCGTGGGCTGGACCCTACTATGTCAATCATCCATTAAGAAAGCATCCCCGTATCAAAACAAATATTAAGACACATAACCAACCCTTTGGCAGAGTGCAGGGAATCATATGAAAGAAGGGGTAGTTAGTATGACCTGGAGAGGACAGGAGCTCTGCAAGGACCAAATATATCAGGGCACAGGGGTCTTTTATGAGACTGTTTCTCCAACCAAGGACCATGTATGGATATAACCTAGAACCTCTCCTTGGATGTAGCAAATGGTAGCTCAATATCCAAGTGGGTACACTAGTAAGGGGAACAGGGACTATTTTGGACATGAACTCAATGGCTGGCTCCTCGCCCCCCTTGCCCCCGAGGGAGAAGCAGTCTTGCTAGGCCACAGAAGAGGACATTGCAGCCATTCCCGAAGAGACTTGATAAGCTAGAGTTAGATGGAAGGGGAGGAGATCCTCCCCTATCAGCGGACTTGGAAAGGGGCAGGGAGGAGATGAGGGAGGGAAGAGGGTGGGTAGGGAGGGAAGGCGGGAGGGGGCTACAGCTGGGACACAAAGTACATAACCTGTGATTAATATAAAATAAAAATGTAAAAAAAAGAAAAAGAAAACTGCACTAATGGAAGAAAAAATGTATTGGAAGGACTGGAGTGAACTGAAAACATTGAAATGAAATCTAAAGGCAAAAAAAGGAAGAGGAAAGACTGCAGGGCTCAGAGGGGACGGAGGACGTCAGTAGAACATGGCTCACTGAATCAACTAAGCAGGGTTGACAGGTGCTCACAGAGGCTGAAATTTCAAGCAGTTGGCCTGAATGGGTCTATGGAAAGTCATTTGTATATATCTTATGGCTGTTCGCGTGGTATTTTGTAGGTGGAGGGTGTATTTCTGACTCTTTGCTCTGCTCTTGAGACTCTTCTCTTTTTGGGTTACCTTGTTCAGACACTATATGAAGGCTTTGGCATGTCTTGTTGAATCTTCTTTGTTATTGTTTCGCCGCTGTCTCTTGGATGCCTGCTCTTTTTTGAAGATAAAATAGAGGGGCAGTGAATCTGTGGGGGAGGAAGAGCAAGGCAGCCAAGAGGAGTAGAGTGAGGAGAAACAGCGATTGGAATGTATTATAGGAAAGAAAATTTTATTTTCAATAAATATGGAAAATGTAATCAAAATACAAACCTGTATCACAGTAGAATGAAGCAAATACAATAAAATGATATTTCTTTACAAAAGAAAAAGAAAAAGAAAGCATCCCCATAGACTTGCCTACAGGCTGATGTGATGTGAACGATTCTTCAGTTGCCTGTCAGATGTAATGGCCATTATAGCCAGAAGGTGGTGCTGTTTCTCAAGGGACAAGAAGCCACTGACAGATGTTATGGCCATTATAGCCAGAAGGTGGTGCTGTTTCTCAAGGGAAAGCTGGAAGCCAGAAAGAAGAAAACAAAAACAAAAACAAAAACGCTGAGGCAGTTTTGGTGGGTGAATTGACTGCTGCCGATGACAGAGTTGTCAACTCCTTCATTTTCCTGGAGAGTCACGGAGACCCAGAGATGAAAAGGGAAAACACAAAACAAAACACTCTTGCACAAAGTCAGTCACACGACAGATTCCCAACAGCAGCAAAGCTAAACACAAGAGTCTTGGTTCAGAAATTTCTGAACACAATAATTTTCCCCACAGTGAAGGTTTATTCTGATCCTAAATGTTCTCTCTCTCTCTTCCCCCCTCTCTGTCACACACATACATACACACAGCACACAACTGCACCACACCACACACCAACTAAACAACAACTTGAAAACAGAGTGAATCATTTAATACCCAAACTGATGATTTTTTTTTCAAAGAATTAAGTTGTTGAATTCCTTGCCTATCTTCAAATGTCTATTAATCTCAATCACAAGCCAGGTTCAGGCTGTATAAATAGAATGTTCATGTATTTGTGCCTTAATGGATAATCTATTTCATATTCTCACACATTTAAATGAAGAAAATTCTGATGGATGGAATTAGACACTGTATTGCCTTCCTGGAAATGTAGGCCACGTTAAAGATTCCCTGTAAATACTCACACACCAGGTGGCATCCAAGCTTTAGAAGGGGCTCACAGGCAGCAGAAATGGCCCCAAGGCCCTAAGGCAGCCATCTTTGACCTCTGTTCTTCACATAGTGAAGCCCACTAGGAATGGCGTAGCTAGTACAACTGCACACACCTGAGCCGAAACCTGAATTCATCAACTTTTATCGAGTTTTTACTACGATGTGCTTGTTAGTTTTTAGTCAGCTTGCTTCAGGCTAGAATCATCTGGGAAGAGGGAACCCCAGAAAACGCCTCCATCATACTGACCCGTAGGCAAATCTGAGACATTTTCTGATTAATGATTGCTGTGGGGGAGGGGCAGCCCACAGAACCACTCTGGCTGGTGGTTCTGGGTTCTATAAGAAAGCAGCTGAGCAAGCTATGGGAGCAAGCCAGTGCGCAGGTGCATCCTCCATGGCCTCTGCCAGCTCCTGCCTCTAGGTTCCTGCCTGATTCAGTTCCTGCCCTGGCTTCTCTTGGTGATGGGCTGTGATGGTAATGTGTAAGCTAAATAAATCCTTTCCTCTCTGAGCTGCCTTTGATCATGGTGTTCCCTCACACCTACAGAAAGCATCTAGACTAGAGTAGATGCACTAGAATATCTAGTTATGGTTTTTATTCACTTCAGGAGGTGGTGAGCACTGGGGAGTTAGAAATGGCTCCATTTTCTCTTGGTGGGCTTGGGGGCAGTGTCTGCCTGTACAGCAGGCGTCATCCTAGTCTGATGCTCATCCCACACAGGTGCTGTTCATCGTCCTTGTGTCGTTTTCCTGCGGAGCTAAGGGAGATCTGTGAGAACTGAGGGGTTCCGAGCATGTCCAATGCAGCAGTTGGGCATGTTTATACCAAGAAAGCCCCCGCTTATCTGGACTTGAGCTTACATAAGTGTGCTGTATTTTATCTGGTGGACTCCTGTGTGACAGGACTCCTGGGCTAGGCCACCACAATGGAAGTGGCCTCAGAGGGGAAACCATTTATTTCTCTTCTTGGTGGCCTAAGACGGGCTCAGAGCCAGTGGTCACCTGTGGCCTTGTTGCCTTGCTCCAGGGAGATGTCCGGGTTCTGTTCCTGTGCACCCACCATCTATACTGGATAAACTTCTAAATGGCCTGGATGGCCTTTTCTCGTTGATGAAACACAGCTGAGGGAACTCCAGGTGTTTCCCGAGCTCTTGTGTATCATGCACTGAGAAACCGCAGCTGCACCACTGGCCCTTCCTGACAGTGAGTTTGTAGACCACACGTGCCGTTTTGATGTGGGATGCAAGGCCTCTCCCATCTCTTCCTGATAGGACCTGTGGCAATGTCTGTGTGTTGTGCTTAGAGTCCAGCCATTCAGGCCAAATATAAACTGGAGGAGGCTCAGCTCCTTTTCTATATTGATGATGATGATGATAATTTCATATTGTAGCAGTGAACATCAAACCCAGGCCCTCACACTGCTAGGCCAGAGCTCCGTCACTATTCTGTCCCATAGCCCTCTGTTACCATTTTTCCTTTTAAACCACTCCTAATAGCAAGGTTGTGATGATAGAAATAACAAGCACCATGTTCCCTTTGGGGAATTATGTCTTGTAGCTCCCACGATCCACAGAATGCTCTAGAACACAGTCTTTGTTTTCTGATTGAAGAAGCGATGTCTTTAACGTTCTGGTTTCGCTAAGATCACCTTGGAGTGAGTCTGCCATCTCCCCTCTGCTCTCAATGTCTGCAGTGACACATTGAAAACACCAGGGGACCCAAAGCAAGAGGCGATTGCAAACAAGCTCCCTGCCAGAGGCGTCAGCTGGCTCTAGGGATCCAGGGCCCCCTGATGTCTGGAGAGCTCCCTAAGTGGTGGTAGTGCCAGCAAGGACTGCCAGCCTGTTGTAGTGTCTGTCGTTCCTGCAATGAAAGCAAGAACCGATTTAGGGTAGAGCAGGAGCAGACCAAAAAGGAAAATGACTTCTGCAAAAAACAAACAAAAAAACATAAAAAAAACAAAACAAAAAACACAAGTCAAAGCAACAATTGTGTTCACAGCTTCAGACTGTTCTTCTGCCTATAATTCCAGCATGGGAGAGGCCAGATAGAGGCCTGACATCCAGGCTAACCTCAGCTACCCAGTGAGTTCCAGGCCAGCCTAATCTACAGTGTGAGATCATAAACTAAACAAACAACAACAATACAACAAAACACACACATTTTAGTTTTGAAGCAGTTTATTTATTTATTTTTTTTTAATGAGCCAAAATTTTTATTTAATTCATTTCTTGCATTTGAAGTACTCCTCGATGACATCCTTGGCCTGGGATTCTTTGCCATATTCCTTAACCACTACACAACTGCAACCACCTGCAACCACTTCCCGTGGTTTCCCCTCTCGATCGATTTTACAGGGGCCTACCTATTCCCCGAGTTTCTTGTTGTCGTCAACCTTAATCAGATTGATCTGGTGCTCAGCACAGAGGGCCTCCACCAGCTCCACGTACATGGGCTCATCACAGTTGGATGAAGCACTCAGAGATGGTCCTGGTGCTTGTCTAAGGCTTTGGCAGCTTTGCGTATGCCACGTGCTAGGCCATCGTGGATGAGGGCGGTCTTCAGCACCTCCTGTAGAGCAGTGTTGACCTCGGTTACTCCTCCAGCAGCAGTGCCTTCCTCGGCCATGGCGGTGGGTCGCGGTGAGGCCGAATCTTGACCTCCATGCAACTCGGCAGCAGCAGGGGAAAATCTATTTTTTATTATTAAAAAAACCCTCTTCTTCTTTATCAAAGAATAATTGATAAAATGACATATCCTTCTGATACAGAAAGCGGGTTGATAAAACATATCATTGTGAATCAATCCAATTAACAGGTACATTTTCTCAAATTTTACCATTTGTGTATGTGTGTGTTTGATTTTTTGGAAGGGGAGGTTACCTAAGATACACTTTCTTAGCAAACTTCAGGGTTGCCATGCTGCTCACAAGTCTCGAGACAAAACATTCCCAATACTTAGATCCTAAAATATCCCTGCCATGGACAATTTTATTTCCTGCAATTAGCCGCACACTTTATCTTTGTTTCTTGTGCCTTATTTCCAGTGAAAAGCAAAAAGGCACATTCAATTGTTATGTAAATTAAATTGTGGCTCAAACAGAGACTGTCTTTCTGCTCTGCTCTGGTCCAATAGAAGCTTATTTGCTTAATTAGTTGTTCCAAAATTTTAAGGCCTATTTTGAAAATTTGGGTAATGAAACAAATTATGGTATATGTTGCACTTTCATTTTTTACATCCTGCATATGCTCTTGCTCATTAGTTATGATTTATTACTCATGGGGAGGATCTTAGGCAGCACACTGCAGTGTGTGCCTTATGGGGTTCTTGTCAATAGGAAAGTTCAGGAAACACTGGTCTTTGCCTTAAAAGGGCATCTCTACAGTAGATGGATTAAGGTATTTATGTATGGATTCCCATTTTTGAGTCAGTGTCTCATATATCCCAGACTGGATTCTAACTCGCTTGACACTGATGCTCTATCTTAGACATCTCAGATGAAAATAAATGCTCAACAATGATAATAATTACTGTAATATCAATAACCTCCCTTTCAAAGTACAAACTAGCAAGAAACCAAAGCAGCTGTATTTGAATATCTCCCTGAAAGGTGAAAAACTTGAAAAAAGTTGGGCAGGAACGTGAGTTCTTTAAGCGTAAACTATGAAGGTGAATGTTAATGGTGACTTTATTTTTTGTTTATTGGATTTCCACTTTAAGACACAAGGGGGATTGTGTATATAATTTACATGTGAGGGATAGAAGTGTGCACTTATTTTTAGCAGCTGTATTAAGAAAAATACCTGGTTGCAAATCTTCTTACCAAACTTAGCTGTGTCCACCTCAGATTTAACATCAGAGGTGTGCATTTGTGTGTGTGACTTGAAACACCCTTACAAGTTTCCTAGGCCTGAGTGGGGTTAGCTCCTCTCTCTTTTCAGCTGTGACTGTTCTCAGCACACGTTTGGAATTTTTATCTCCCACATGTGTGAACTTTGCAGCCCACAGAAGACCACGTCTTGGTTTGAGTCCAGATGAAAGCTGTTAAGCTTGAAGCCTCCTCAGAAGGCAGAATGGAGCTGACAGCTGAGATCCACACCCCAGCCTCAGGCCGCCCACGAGCCACTTAGGTCCCAAAGCAGCTTGAAAGCCGACATCCAGCAAAAGGAGAAAGACCCCCTGCGTTTGCACAGTCTCCGAAAACCATGGGAACGTGAGGTGCCAGGAAACAAATACACTCAGGCTTCATTTTCAGAGCTTTCTAGGGTGGAGCCAGCCTGAACACAGTAAGGACAGAAATAGCTGTGTGCTGCAGCAGGGCCTGCGACCATATTGCATTCAACATGAGGTTATTAATTTCACAGTTTTCACAGATAAGTTTAAACATAGGAACATG
The DNA here is from genome assembly GCA_028658305.1 of Pachyuromys duprasi. NCBI lineage: Eukaryota > Metazoa > Chordata > Mammalia > Rodentia > Muridae > Pachyuromys > Pachyuromys duprasi. Next base: position 101,607,182 of record CM053753.1, on the reverse strand, counting down.
TCACAAATAAGCCCCAATCTCAGGGAGGCTACCCCAGCTGGGATTTCACAGACTGCAATTTTTAAATTCAGCCGAGTCCCCAAGGGCCAATCAATATTGGTGACAATTATTCTTAGCACAGGGCCCAAATGCAATGGGTGTGTTTTTGTCCGTGGTATCAAGGTGGGAGAGCGTGATAGAGAAATAAGCAAATTCCCCGGTGGCCGTCGGTGGCTCCTGACAGCTGTGGCGAGGCCGCTGTGGGTCTCTGTGGCCTGTTTCTCCAGAATAGGCCCATAATGACCCCATTATTTTAACCCTTGAACATGAGCAACGTTTGATAGCCAGCTAAAAAAAGCCTAGTGTCAAACAAAGAGAGAATGGGGAAAAACACATAAACAAATGAGAACCTGAAGCAGCTGTGGGGAGCATTGCATGAACACAGGGTTTATTTACTGTGGTTTCCAAGCCACAGCCTCTCAGGGGCCAGTCCTGGGGACACAGGGCTGTCCTCCCGAGGGCAGAGTCCCTCTACATTCTAGGAGAGGGAATAGAAATATTTTTCCTCCGCTTATTTTTTTTCTGAAGAAAGGTACTGGTTTATGCAAACTGTTCTATTTTTTTTCCTTTGAGGAGTTTTGCTTAAGCATTTATTTTATTTTTGAGGGAGTTGAAGAAACAGTGAAACTGGGGAATAAGAAATAGACAGAGGAGCTCAAAAATAACAGGTAAGTTTTTTTTCACTTGGTGGGGCCCAGGTTTAAGTGAGTCTTGGTCCTAACCTTGAGGGATTTGGCTGGCCACACCAACAAGGCTGGAGTTAGCCAGGAAAACAAGGGTTAAATTGCACACTCTGATACAACAAATTAGGGAAGAGACGTGTTTGAGTTTCCTGATCCTCAATGGAGAGGCTCTTTTTGTCTTCTCTGGAACCTAATTCTGGCTTTCCACCCGCTTTCACGTCCAGCTAATTAGTCATTTAAAATGTCAGATTGCCAGAGAGCTAAAATTATCTAATGCCGTTTACAGTAATGAATAGCAAAATAGAGTGGGTCGATACCATGTGCTCTGTTTCTGTCTGTGTTTTCATGTTTGTGCTTTTCTGAAGTAAATGATGCAGAAATGGAAGATTCTAGAATGGAACCAAAGGCACAAGCAGAAAAGTCTCTGATAAAAACACTAGCCTCAGGGCTGGAGAGACGGCTCAGTGGTTAAGAGTACTGTCTGCTCTTCCAAAGGACCTGGGTTCAATTCCCAACACCCACGTGGCAGCTCACAACTGTCTGTAATGCCACTTCCAAGGGATCTGACACCTTCACACTAATGCACATAAAATAAAATAAATTATTACCCCCCCCCAAAAAAAAACCCCACTAACCTCTTGGATTTGTTACCAAACAATTCAGCAGCTATCTTGAAATTAGGAAATTTTTTGTATGACTTTCTCTCTCTTTCTCTCTCTCTCTCTGCCTCTCTCTGTCTGAACTTTGAAAGGAAAACTACAATGAATGAGCTGAGGAGAGACATTAGAAGATGTTTCAGGTCATAAAAATCAGCTTGCTTCTTTGAGAGTTCTGGGTTCCTGTGGGTCCTCCCCAATAAGAAGAATGAATAGAACTGGCTTTTAGATGGTGTTTAATGATGCCTTGCTTACCACCCAGTCTGGAGCCTGGTGTGGAGGCCTAGGCCTCTAATCCCAGCTCTTGGAAGGCTGAGGCAGGAGGATCAGGAGTTTGAAGGCAGCCTGAGATACATATTGAGTTCAAGGCCAGACTGACTGAGCTACATACCTAGCAACATCCTCTGTTCAGAACAGGAGGGCCTGGCAGGTAAACGTGTTGGCTGCATAAGCCCCACACCTGTACCCCAGCTCTTCTGCCCTGAGGTAGGAGGCAGAAACATGACTGGGCAGAAGCTTGAAGTCCAGTCAGCCTGGGGCCAGAGCCCAGAGACTGAACCAAGGGATACCCTGCCTCAAAAGGGAGAGGACAGACTCCCAAAAGTTGTTCTCTAACCTCCACTTTGGAGTTCTGGCAAGTTGGTGAACACATACATGCACTCACAATAAATAGATCATAAATAAATAATAAATAAATGGCTGCTGAGGAAGTGGGGAGATGGCTCAGTCGGTAAAGGGTCTTGCAAGCTCAAGGAGTTTGGTCCTCAGAATCCACATTAAAAACAAACAAACAAAAACTGGGCACATTTGCACACCTATTGCTGGAAAGGCAGAGACGGGAGGACGCCTGGGGCACTTTGCACCCCCCCCCCCCCCCCGTTACTTTACTTGGTAATGTCCGGGCCAGTGAGACACACACACAGGAGAAGGAGGTGTGGATGAAGTGACCATTTAACTATAGTTCTGCACGGTCTTGTATTCACAGTTCTTTTTACATTTCTTTGACACTGTGGATCAAAGTTTGCCTGGAATTGGTGGTTGAATGTGAGCATTTAAAAGCTTAAAAATACTTTGTTGTCCTCTGTTTTGAAGGTGAGTGAAGGTAAAGATTCCAGGTAGCCATGACGACTTGTGGTTAATGTCATTAGACTTCTGGTTTGGATTATGGCTGCTAATTAGTTTCGGTCCTTAACTTTTTCCAATTAAAGCACCGAGGTCTTGGTGCTAAACACCTGGGCAGATTACCTAATTAAATGAAAGAAACATACACAGTCATTCCCAGGTAATTATTTTAACATTGGCTTCTGGCCTCTAGTGAAGCGTGGGAGGAGGAGGGACTTTCTGCATCCATGGGTGGGGAAGCTGGTACCAGCAAGGCCTTCTACAAGGTGTGGAGATGTTTTCATATGCAAATGTGTTCAGAAGGTAAGGAGAGTCTTCTCCCTGCTGGAGCGCCCTGCTCATCTGTGCCCCTGCCGTGAGCCTGCAGAACTCAGCGCTGGATGGTGGCAGCATTCCTGGAGACCTGCTCTTTGTCCTGCTCCCCAGTAACCCTGGAGGAGGGGTGGAGTCTTACTCTGAGAGCAGGCACCTCTTCTTTGTAGTTCAGAACTGCGAACCCAATCTCTACCTTTTACATTCTTTGAAAGGAAAGGAAAACAAAGTCATTGGGGACCCTTTGGCCACCTGGGTGACGGCATGGACCAGCCAAGGGCACACGGAAAGCACACAGGCAGTCTTTGCCAGTGACCCGTAGGTGTCTGTAGTGAATGAGAATCTGCCCAGGGCTTGGGGACTAAGCGCGTGCAGGGTGACAGTACCAACGGGTCCTCATGGCTCAACCCAGAAGCACCCCAGCCACCACTTCCTAAGCACACTCCAGCCTTGGCCACATGCTCACTTCAGCCACATCCTCCACGGTGTCTCCATCCTCCTCCTTTAAGAGGTCTTTCCTCCTTTAGCCCCACTAAAACCTTTCCTTGAAGGGGCACCCCCGTGAAGGGAAGCCCCATGAAGGGAGCCCCGTGCTCCGTTCATGTGCCTCAGTGAGCTTCTCTGCTCACTGTCTTATCTCTGCTCTCAGACTATGATCAACCTCTTCATCTATTGCTAGGTACTGATGGGTGACACTGAAGAGCCACTGATGATGAGCAAACGCCCTCCCTCCACCTAGCTTCCAAGCCAACCAGAAAGGGAGGACAGCCTGTCAGCGAACACATACATACATGTGCAGAAGCCATGGTGTGATCCTGGCAGTGAAAGAGAGTGTACCATGAGTCAGGCAAGAGATGAGGGCCGAATCAGAAAATAACAAGTCCTCCAGAAATGTCTGTCACTTCTAGTGGTGACCTGAGCCTCCCTGCCCCCAGCCACCAGCAAGGAATCCCTGGTGAGTGGTACCTACTGTAGGGGAAAGAAGTTGATGCTCAGACTGGTCAACAGGGCACAGAGCTGGGCCATTCTCAGTCAGCAGTCTGAGGGTGTGAGCCAAGGCTGGAGGATGCTTAGGAGGTGGTCAGGGTGCTTCTCCTTTGGTCTTCAGAGACTGGATGGGTCTGAGATGAGCCTGAGTGACTGAACTATTGATATTGTCATCCTGAATGTGCTTAGTCCCCAAGCCCTGGGCAGATTCTAACTCACTAATTCTAATTCCAGCTCATGTCCTTCTGGGTGGCTTTGCTACCTCTGTTCCTTCTCGAGGCTATAATGCTGGCTTGGAAGCACAGATCAGATAAATACCAGAGGATCAAGGAAGGCTGGCATGATTGATGTGCTGGCATGATTGATGGGCTGAGTCTAGATCTAGGGCCCAGAGCCTAGGGGAGCACCCATGGAGGACATCCAAAATCGTGGTCAGAGGATCACCACGTAAAGCTCACTGAAGACTTCTGAGTATTGGGGATTGATGATGCCATGCTTTGGATTCACTTCAGGGTTCTCTAGGGACTGAGACCCAGGTCGGCTGGTGGGAAATGAACCTTAGGACATTTGACGAAGTTGTGACACAGATCCCTCAAACAGATTTTAGTTCACAGACAAATTGTCCTAAGATTGATGTGAAAGTTGAATAACTTTAGCAACACTTAACTTTGAACCTGAACATGATACATATTACAAACTAACAACAATTATCATTAATAATATTATTATATAATTGTATACCATTAATATATAACATACAATATATTACATCACTTATAACACATAACGTGATTATAATAGTTATATATTATATAAATAATATTTATTATTTATCATCATCATCAGTTTGTGTTTGAGGCAGGGTCTAGCTGTGTAGCCCTGGTGGCTTGGAACTCGCCGGCCTCAGACACGAAGATCTGCCTGTCTTGCTCCACCCTCCTCCCACTTCCCACCCCAGGGCAGAGGTCAAAGGTGTGAGCTATCACACTTGACAGGATGCCAGTTCTCGGCCAACACATTGAGCCACTTAACTGCATCCACCTTGTCAAAGAGAAGTCGTGTTTCCACTGCTCTGATTGAGATTGTGTCCCTGCTGACGTTTTCATTGAAATCTCGTCTCGGCGTGACAGTGCCTGCAGCTTCGGCTCCATAGTCAACACAGTGGAGAGCTTCCTGGACAGGGCTGGTACCCCGGATGAGAGCTTGTCCCCCGTGGACCGTCTGTCTTTGGCCACATGAGGAAAGTCATGCCCCCCTCAGTAGGAGGCAGCACGTGGTGTGTTGATCTTGGAAGCAGAGAGACCAAGTTCTAGTGTTTGAGCACCTTGATCATGGACTGCTCAGCCTCTAGAACCAGGGAAACATTTATGTTTTTTATAATGTGCTCAGCCGCAGGTATTTTGCTATAGCAGTACAATATCCTCCGAAGCATTTCTTTCCCTGACGGCATTCATGTTATAAAGGTTTTTCATGTCCTAGACACTGAGGGAATAATGGCGACTCCAGTCCCTGTTTCCTTGGCAATGCCAAAAACAGCTGTGTCTACTAATGAGTAGACACATTAGTAGACACTGTGTGACCAAAGAGACACTGCAAACTCAAGGTGTATGACGTGGGCGCCAGGGTACAGCAGCATATTGGTGTATAGTGACCTTCTTAATGTTCTTGTTTTACCCCACACAGGGGGGAAAATATTCCTTCCCCACCCGGAACCTGCAGAGGGTCACACGGAAAGCCCAGGATCCTCCTCCAGTTATTGGGTCAGAGGGAGGGGTCATCTAAGAGATTCTGGATATGGAACGGGTGATTGCTACTGCTCTTGGTTGCCTGCTAGAGCGTGAGAACAAGACTTTATAGTGAAGACACCAGAGGCTTCAGCCCAGGCTTGGGAAAGTCAAGCTGTGCTGACTTGAATACCTCCTCTTACAGTGACCGGCTCTCATGTGTTAGGCAGTGTTATGACAACTTCTGGACAAGAAGGGTTATCAACAGTCCTGTCCATCTGTAAATCCTGCTAATTACACCAATGACCAGCTGGGCAAATGCTGCAATGGTGGCATCGATATTTTATGTGTAACCAACAGCTGTCTGGGTAAACCTGAGGCCTGCTCAATAGGAGGTAACTCATTTACGGTACTGAACCTAGCCCCAAACCCACGGCTGGAGACGTCATACATCCTAGAGAATATACTACTACCATTTTACTAAACTGATGCAACATCCAACTGTCTTCTTAATCCTTACCCTTATACCTATAGACAAGTGTAGCTCTTATCTGATATCAATGAAGTAGACTATTGCAGAGAATCACAACTGTTCAAACTCACAGAATAAGTGACTGAAGGGCCTATCCCCAAAGTGCACACCGTTAACGCAACCTCTACCCCCGAGGCTCAGGAGCACACTGGAAAGGCTACAGGAGCCAGAGAGCTGGAAGGAGCGTTGTAACACATCACCTTTTGGCAATGACAGGAGCGCAGTACCCTTGAGCCCTCAATAGCTGTGGTTACCTGTACAGAACCTGAACAAAACCATTGTCAGTCAACATTCCAGTTTGGGTTGAGAGGGCCTCACAAGACCCCAGATGAACTGAGGAGCCTCCTTGCCAGCTTGGTGTGGCCTTGGAAGGGTTTAGGTGATGATACCATGGCATAGTAAAGAATTCAGTAAGCTGTATTATTGGTTCTCGGGAAGAGACTAGGGTTACCCATAGATTCCATCTTTGTTATTCTTAAGCTGCTTAGATGCCCTAGATGTTATTTCAACAGATTCAGGGACCTAGAATAAAAGTTGCTCACCAAATAGAGCAGCTTTAGGATCAAAGGATGGGCGCTCTATGGCAGCCTGGCTTCTAGAAAGGCTGCGGACACCTGAGTCACATAACCAAAGGCTCAGTCAATCATACACTGCAAGGAGAACTGGACCCTGAGACTTGTGGAGTTCCTGGGCTGGTGGCCACATCAATGTATGTGAAGGTGACGTACCTGGACTCCATGCAGACTGGGCACCAAAGTTCTGCCTCCCGTGTACACATAATGACTCCCTGCCTTCTGAAGTTTGCTGCTGATCATGGACATCTTGAATGCATCAGAGGGGCAGGTCTGGTATCTGCAGTAAGAGCCATCCTGTGGGGACCAGGCCTCTCACTTGGGCTGGGCTCACTCTGGTGGCAAGTGCTGCAGGACACCAGTGGGCATCGGGATAGTTACAAGAAAAAGCACCGAAGGTGTGTGCTTTCAAATTCCTTGGAACTGAGAACTTCAGGAAACGGAGGCAGGAAAAACCTTTCTCCCTGTGCCAAGGGCAGGGAGCATCCTTGACAAAAGTCTGCGTTCATTGTTGACTTCTTAGTCTAATGGTTTGGGGGAAGTTCTGACCTATGACTTTCATCCAGCCTATTAGGGGTTCTTTATTTTCTCGTATCAACTTCTTTTTCATAAAGATGAGAGATGGGAGAGATTCTTGAAAGGCTGGTATTTAGCTCGTACCTTTCCTGAGCTTGCATCCATTCACCTACTTATTAATTTATTCACACTGTGCCTGGTGCTAACCCTCTAGGGGACATCGATATTCCTGCCTCGATGGTGCTTACCCACTGTGTATGGGAGTCAGGAGAGACTGTCTAAATATGATATACATGATGAATTCTCTTTTGAAACAACAAAAGAGATTACTGATATATAGGCAGAAAGTTTGGAAGTATAATGGAGCGCTGTGAGGGAGGTTGCAGCTTTAAGCGGGGAAGTAGAGGCGCAGCTCATTGAGAAGATGACATCTGAGCAAAGACTTCATGGGAGGTGAGGCAGAGTTGTGAGAAAGTGTGCACAGCCAGGCCTGGAGGCCCAGTGATCTAGCTACTCCAGAGGCCAGATGCTATAGTGTGACCAGTCTGCAACTCTGTGAGACCCTCTCGCAAAACAGAGGGGTGGGCGTGTAGAGGATATGGCCTGGCTGTAGAGTACTTGCCTCTTGTGCACAAGGCCTGAATCACAAGAAGAGGAAGAGGAGGATGAGGGATTAATGTAAAGATCCTGCATATTTGAAGAGCATGGGGAATTGATGTACATGGAGTAGAATCAGCTAAAGAGAAAACAGTAGTTCTGAGGCAGTCCACGAAAGGATGTAGGGTGTAGGTGAGGGAAGATCCTACAGGACCACGGAGCCCAGGAACACTTGGGCTTTCTCTTTGAATGCTGGACAGGAGTTCTGGACAGATGGACGGCAGACATGGTCTGACTTAGGTTTTGAGAGAACCTGTTTGCAGCAGGGCTGAAAGAGCTTCATGGGGAGGCTTGAGAGCCAGCAAGGCCACTGTGAGGACCACAGCAGTGGCCCTAGTGGAGGAGGCAGTGGCACTTAAGAAGTGGTCATAATCTCCATATTTTTAAAAATTTAGGTCAGCTCTGTGGTGAGAGAGAGCAGAGTCAACGATGCTGAGCTGGGGAAGGTTTCAGCTGCAGGAGCGAGAGCATCACCTGTCTGTTCATCACAGAAGAAGCTTTATTGCTTTTCCTTTCTAATAAAACAGTCCTGTGTGTCCCAGGTTTTGTAGAGCTTCCACTGTGATGCTTGCCTTTAATTTTTTAAAAACTATTTTTATTTTGCATGCGTGGTTGTTTTGCCTGCATTTATGACCATGCACCAAGAGTGTGCAGTGTCCACAGAGGCCAGAAGGCATCAGAGCCTTTGGGACTAGAGTTATGGATGTTTGTGAACCAGTGGGTGCTGGAAATTGAACTATGCCCTGTGGAAGAGCATCAAATACCCTTGAGCTCCAAGCCATATCTCTGGCTTTAATCTTAATCTTCCGGGTGGATGAGCTGCATCTGTGCAGAGGCCTGAAACCAGTCTCGGCAGATACCAGCAGCTAGCTGCAAACTCAGGATGGACAGGGCATCGCCACATGCTCTGTGGAATGATTTGTGTAGTTAACCTGGTCAGAAGAGCATGTTACGTAGTTACTTTGTGTGCCTGAGGATGAGATCTCAAGATGGTTTTAACATAGCAAATTTAAGTATGTGTTTCATTATTTTTGACTGTTGTTACAATGTTGTGTATTCGGGCTCTGGAGGGGGTTGATCACGGTAGTCCCAAGTTTTCATTCTTTGAACCTCTGGCCCCGTGAAACCACTACCCTGTTCTCTGCTTATGTTTCTGTGGGCTTGACCTGCTTCACACAGAAGTGGCATCACGTGCTATTTTTCTAGAAATGTCAGACTTGCTCCAAGTAGCCCAAATAGTCACAGTTTTGCAAACAGCAAGATATCTTTTTTTTTTTTTTTTTTTTTTTTTTTTGGAGACATGGTTGCACTATGTGGTCCTGGCTGTCCTAGAACTCATGAAGTAGTAGACCAAG
>CM053753.1:101465312-101597927 GCA_028658305.1 Pachyuromys duprasi | reverse complement strand
TTTGAATTTGGAACCAAGGATTAAAACCCAAGGACTATAAATCACTTTTACATCTAGAATTTCAAAGTGCATATGGAAGACACAGAGCAGAGAGTTTTAGAATTGGTCAAAATTGACCCTCTGTCTTTCCCCTAGCTCTTCCACGAGGCTCCCTGAGTTCCGCTGTGGCTGTGGGTCTCTCCATCTGTTTCCATTATCTGCTGGAGCCTCTCAGAGAACAGTTACGCTAGGCTCCTGTCTTTAAGTGTCTGTAAGCATAGCAGAGTATCGTTAATAGTATCAGGGCTGGGTCTCTCCCATGGGGTAGGTCTCAAGGTGGGCCAGTTGTTGGCTGGCCCCTTCCTCAATCTCTGCCCCATCTTTTATTCCTGCACATCTTGTAGGCAGGACAAATTTTGGGTCAAGGGTTTTGTATGTGTGTATGTGAAGACCTACATAGCCAACTAACCTGGGCCTGTGAGAAACTGAAACACCAACCAAAGACCATGTATAGACTGATCCTAGGTCCCCTATGCTTATGAAGCTGATGGGCGGCTTGGTCAAGTGGGTCCCCACAATTGAAGTGGGGGCTGTCTCTGACTTGGACTCTGTTGCGTCCCTCTGGATCCCATTTCCCTAGCAGGGCTGCCTTGAAAGAGGAGGCACTTAGTCCTGATTCAACTTGATGTGCCAGGATGGGTTGATACCTGGGGTGGGAGGGTGGGGTTGTGATTGGGAGGTAAAATGAATGAATAAATAAATTAATGAAGGAAAAAAATTGAGTCTTACAAACCCAAACATAAGAGATGTTCTTTTTTTCCATGTGTGTATGTGCGTGTGGTGTAGGTGTGTGTTGTATGTGTGTTTGTATATATGTGTGTAGACCTGAGGAGTGTTTTGAAAATAGTTTATATTTTCATCCACATACCTTAGATAACGAGAAAAAGCAACAGGAACTGGAAAGATGGATTAAGGGTGTGTAAAATTGCTCTTGTAGAGGGTTCTGTTTCTAGAACTCATATCAGGTAGCTCACAACTGCCTATAAGTCCAGTTTCAGGGCATCTGATACCTGCTTCTGGCCTCCAAGGACACCTGTGCACATACAGTACACATAAACTCACACAGGCACACACAGAGACACGTTAAAAAGAAAAAAACCTAAAAACCAAAAACCTTCACCAAATCACCATTGTGCCTTAAAGACACACACACACACACACACACACACCATCCCAATATAGAATAAATACATCCCAAAATACAATAAATGGCTGTGGAAAGGACCTAATTCCAGAATTATTTTGTCACCAAGGCTTGCTTCTAGGAGTTCTGGCTGTATCCAGCAGAAGAGGGCTGTGTAGATCGCTCAGCTGGTAAACTGAGGCATGAGGATCTGATCCCAACCCTCTGTGCCTATGTAAGGGCCAGGCATGTGTGCCTGTCATCCTAGAGCTGGAGATAGGGACACAGGATCCCGGGGTCTTCCTGGCCAGTTGGCCTAGTCAAACTGGCAAGCCCCAGGTTCAGTGGAGACCTGACTTCCAAAATGAAAGTAGCATGACATGAAAGAAGACACTGGGGTTACATGTATGCGTACCTCACACTTGTGTACACACATGAATATATACATGTACAAAATAGCATACAGAGCAGGGCATGGCGGTGCATGCGTTTAATCTCAGCATTGGAAGGCAGAGGCAGGTGGATCTTTTGAGTTTGAGGCCAGCATGGTCTACAGAGTGGGTCCTAGGACAGCCAGGGCTACCTAGGGAAACCCCCAAAGAGCATCCATACATTAGCCATTCTGTTTCTATGGCCTGGGACTGTATTTGAAAGGAGAACTGATTTCTTCAGCAAATATTTACTAGTGTTTCAAGCCAGGACTGTGACATGCATGGGGGTTTCAGAGATGAAACTCTCCCAGCTGGGAGGGCACCAGGGATGTTGCCTTGATCAAACACAAATGCAGGAGGGTGGTCCTTGCCCAGCATGTCTGAGGCCCTGGCAACAACTGTGCTAAAGCAAACACATACCCTCAGGTACAAGTGCTACCCTAGCCCCTGTGGCAGAGGTGTGTACGGCTGATTTCTTGCTTAAAATCTTAAAAAAGCACCATGCGCTGGCAGTGTTCAGTGGCAGGGTGCTTGTCTATTGAATAAGGCTCTGGTTTCCATCCCTAGCATACCACACACACACTTTCTTATTTTACATATGCACACGCACAGACACACAGTTATACTCATACATCCACACACACACATGCATACACCCATGCACACTCACACAGGAAAGCACACTCATACACACTCAAATGCACATGCACACATGTTCTCTCTCTCATATACATAGTCTGAGAGTTTCACATGTATCACCTAGGGTCAGCCCCATTACCTGGGGTGTGCAGCAGTCTCCCTATGAGGCATCCTCCATTTGTCCGGTGTTCTCCTTTCCCTCGGATCCCCCGTAGGGCCTAGGATGGAGCGATGGCACTCCTGAGGTGGCCCCTCTCCCTTCAGCCTTCTCTCGGGGATGAGCTCTTCAGCTTAGCCAGTGGCTTGGGGAGCCAGCATGCAGCCATGTGTGCTCAGCCCCTGGGGGCTGTGGGTACTACCTGGGGCCCAGGCCCCAAGCTACTCAGAGTCTTAATTAGCCCTGGTGCCCAAGAAGCCCCATCTGTTCCCATACTCCAGCCTCCCTGCCTCCCTGCCATCCCTCAAGATGGTTCTGCCCTGGGAGCCTTGTCATGGAGCCACAAGCCAGTTGTCACAGGCCTAGGTAAATCCTGCTCTGTAACCCTGCTTGACAGATAGACGGGGGCAGATGGCAGGGAGGGGAAGGGCAGGCAGGACAGCTTCTGTCAGCTACTGGTGGCTCTCTCGTCACTGGCCACAGAGCCTGGAGCTGCTCTCCTCCTTCACCCAGAAAAGCCTAGGGTCTTGGATGTAAAGTGGCTTATCCAGGGGTCTCCAAGAGGCAAGGGATGCGGAGAAGCAGACTAGAAACAGGGGAGAGCCAACGTCTACTGCTGAGGTCGCTGCTGGAGGACGCAGCGGGCTGACAGGCCAGAGCGTTCTTAGGGTTCTGATGCGAAAGCCTTGGTGGGTGCACCCCTCCCCCTCAAGCTGCTGGTGGCTGTTGTGAGAAGAGAAAGCCAGCTCAGCACCGCGCCTGGAGCATTAGCTGTGGAATGTCTCTGGTCCTTGCTGCTGTGTTGCCTCCATATTCACCTGCCGCACACCAATGCGAAACGGGTGGCCCAAGCAACTGCGGTTTTTCTTACCTCCCGTGTCTGTGATGCTTTGATTCAGGAAACTCTGAGCTGAGGGTTAAGTCTTGGGAGTCTCTGGTATAACTGCAGTCAGATGGTGGTCAGGACTAGAAAGTAGAGACCTAGGCCCTCTGAAGCTGGCTGCATCTGTGCTCACAGGCCTTTCCAGAAGGCCTTTCTGCATGGGGCTGTTTGGGCATTTGCCTAAGCACTATGATCAGAAGCAGCCTGGGGAGGAAAGGATTTATGTCAGCTTACAGCTCCCATCCCTGAGGGAAACTAGGACTGGAACTCAGGGCAGGGACCTGGAGGCAGCAACTGAAGCAGAGACACAGAGGACCGCTACTTACTGGCTTGGTCCCATGGATGCTCAGCCTGCTTTTTCTATAGCACTCAGGACCACCAGCCCAGGGATGCCATGGCCCACAGTGGGCTTTGCCTTCCACATCAATCATCAGCCATGCCCACCTGCTGGGGACATTCTCTCAACTGAGGTTCCCTCTTCCAAAATGACTGTAGTGTGTGTCAAGTTGGCACAAACTAGTCAATACAGCTTCCTTCTGGCAGGGCTGCCTCTCAGCCCATTCAGGGTTGGGGTTTCTGGGTCTGCACAAATGGCTGAGGGGCCAGTGTGGAAGCTACAGCAACATTTTATGATTTTGCTCCAAGAATCCTGCAACCCATTCCCATCTCAGACTGTTGATTGCAAGTGAGTTAAAAGTCTTGATAAAATTTTTTAAGGTGGATGAGCATGGACAACTCTCTCAGTGGAAGAAGTATGAGTAGGTCAGGTGACGGAAGGCATTCCTGTACCTTCTTTGGCAATTCCACATTCATCTTTAATGATATACCATATTTATACATCCAATAATTATATGTGAATAGTTATGTATTATGTATGATTATACATGATTATATGGATAGTCTATGTACTACATCCTAAATCAAAACATTGCTATAGAAACAAACGGCTTCTGGTGGGGCACAGCGATTAACCGCAGGCGCTCAGGATGCACAATCAAGAGGATCAGAAATTCTAAGTCATTCTTAGCTACACCGGGAGCTCCAGTCTAGCCTGGGTACCTGAGAATCTGCCTGGAAAAAAAAGAAAGCAAAAGAAGATTTTCTCCTGGTCAGTCTGTGGGTGTGAGGGGAGCTCCCTTCCTTCTGACCACTCTCAAGGAGTTGAATGTTTCCTTTGTGACCCTGGGAGGTCTCTCTTCAGACACCTATCAGCTGATTTTAAGGGGTGAGCCATAAAGTACTTTTCTTTTTGCTCTTGCTTAACAGCATTGGCTGATGTGTGGGTTCGGACATAAACCTTTCTTCCCGTCTTTTGATGGGGAAACTGAGGCTCTGAGAAAACCTCCAAGACCCAGCATATAACAGAACTAAGCAGGAGTCCGAATTTGTGGTTTCTGAACTGAAGCCTCCCCCAGGGGTTCCTGTGGGGGCAGAACCCTCAGGATTCTGGTGGGTCCTCAGGACTCTCCTGTAATTCTTGGATATTGGTGTTGGTCCAGGGGCTGGGCTGAGGACCTTCAGGGCTCTCCTGAACCAGCAAGAACAGATCTGAGCTTGTAGGATGCTCAGGGCCCTCCCTGGCTGGACCTGTGCGCCTGAGCCCACACGTGTGTGTGTGTGTGTGTGTGTGTATGTGTATATGTGTGTGTGTATGTATGTATGTGTGTGTATGTATGTGTGTGTGTATGTGTTGTGTGTATGTGGTGTGTGTGTGTATGTGTGTATGTGTGTGTGTATGTATGTATGTGTGTGATGTGTGTATGTGTGTGTGTGTGTATGTGTGTGTGTGTATGTGTTGTGTGTATGTGTGTGTGTGTGTATGTGTGTGTGTGTGTGTACACACCACTCTACAAAGTTGAGCCAGCTCTGCTGGAGGCCTATAGGCATTTGGCAGAGATAATGGCTTCTGGCCAGGCCACACGCCCCCCCTACCTCCAACTCCACCCTGTTCCCCGAAGAGCTCTCTGGAGTTGTAACAAAGGAGAGAGAGCTCTGAAATTTTCTTTGTTCCCAGGAAGCTGAAAGAGGACAATAACTGCACTGGCCTGGCTGACAGGAAGAATGATGGCTGCAGACACAGGCTGCTGAGGCGCCGGAGAAGTCTTGGGGAAGTTTCCGTATGCGAGCAGTTTCTGAAAAGTCTTGGATCAAACTGTGCTCTTTTGGACCTAGCTTGTTCCTTGCCGATCCAATAGGTCTCAAGTGGCCCATAAAATTTTTACTACATTTTGTCCACCCGTGGATACTGTGACCTAACGTGACCCAGTCAGGGAGCTGTTTGGCAATGTTTTCAGAGGAGACCAGCCTGGCCCAGGCCGTGGCCGAGTTGACAGTATTTGCTTTAATCAGGAATGATGGCTTCTGGTGGGAATCCGAGGCAGGTGGTGCAGGGAGCCGTGAACTTTGTCACAGCGCAGTGACTTCTGTAAAATTCACAGCAGTTCCTTCCAACTCTTTCTGGATGAGCAGGGAAGGGGGGTTACAAAGGTCTGGTGAGCTGCACAGGATGACGGGAATGGTGTCTTATTTCAATCTTGAACTCAGGCAGGAACATTTACGTGGGTGAAACGGATTGCTGCAGTCGTTTGAAACTATTTCACTCTGTTATTTTGATTGAATAACTCAGATAAGAAAGCAGAAGTAAATTTTAAAAAAGATTATTTCTTTGCTCTTGTTGCTATAACAGAGTATCTGAGACTGGACAGAAAAGAAAGTTTGGTTTTGATTTATGGTCACAGAAACTGAGAAGAAGTTCAAGGTCAATAGGCCATGTCTCATGAGGGATCCACGTTGCTTTACACATAGCGTGAGGTGAAAAGGCAAGTGGCTGCATGCCAAACAGAAGAGAGAGGGCCAGCTCTTATTCTGAACCATTCATGACCATAGAAAACAGGACTATGCTGCACCTCTCTCCAGACCTCGCCTCTCAACACTCTGCACTGAGGAACTGAACCTCAGTAGAGTCTCAGACAGGGATCAACCATGTCCAAGCCACAGCAGCTGTGATTTTCTAGGCTTTAGCAGGGCATGACTTTCCCAGATGCCCCAAGGAACAGGGTCCATGAAAAAAACCTAGTTTCCAGAGTGGCGCTTAACTCCTAGTCAGTCTCCAGAAGCATGGAGCCTTCTCTCACTGTTGCTAAGTATGGGAACGTCCCCAGGTTTCTTGAGGACAGTATTCATTTGACTCAACCCTGGGATGGACCCTGAGCCTGCATCTGAGGATCTGGTCTCACAACAGCCTGCTGCTTAGTTACTGTGAAGGCCATGGTTCTTTGTTCTTTTCTGTCTTTGTTGGAGGCAGGTTGGTTGATCTCTAGCCAAGGTTGGCCTGGAGCACTCTTTGTAGCCCAAGTTGGCCTGAAACTTGGGGCAATCCTCCTGCTTCAACCTCTGGAATGCTGGAATTCCAAGTGTGTGCCACCATGCCTGAAAAGTTTATGTTTACACTTTGTCTCTTTCTTGTTAGCCATCAGTCAGAGCCCAGGGGTCAACAAGGATCAACAACAGTGAAGGTCTCAGTCCTAGCTGGAGAGGTGGTTGTTTCTGAAGAACTTTTTGTGTAAGAGAAGGCTCAGCAGAGTCTCTGATAGCTCTCACTGTCAGGAACATGTACACTAGACTCTTCCATCATAACACCAGCCCCCCAGATTTTTTATTTCCTTATTTAAAGTTTTTATATCAATGCTTTTTATGACAGTCTTGCCCTGGCTTTTTGACCCTTCACGTCTTTATGTTTCCTTGTGTAGTACCTGCCACCCTCTTCCTACTCCTTCCCACTGCTGTCCAAGGACAGAGGCACCACTTTTGTTTCTCAGATACCGTTAGCAAATTTGTCTTAGTTCATTTTTCTATTTCGATGATAAAATACCATGACAAAAGAAACTTAAGGATTTGTTCTGCCTCATACTTGGAAAGCAGAGTCCATTTTGGAGGGTTAACTAAGGCATCAGGGGGTTGATGGTTACATTGTACCCAATGTCAGGAAGCAGAGAGTGATGAAGGCATGAATGCTGCCACTCAGCTTCCTTTCTTCACTTACATAGCACAGGATCCCTGCCAGGCAGTGGTGCCACTCTCAGTGGGCAGGCTTCCTACCTCAGTGAACTAAAAGACATTCCCATAGGCTCATCTCATAATTTTAGAAACTGTCAAGTTGATAATTACTATTAGCCATCACAATGTTACTGATGAATATTTACCGTATGGTAAAGGTGTGTGTGTGTGTGAACGTGTGTTTCCTTTTCAGTTGAAAGCTTGGGAATACCAGCTAGATTAGAAACATGACCAGGCTTCCACTGTCACTGTCATTAAGGTCCTCATTTATATGCAGTGAGTGTTGGCTACAGAAGACTGACTGCTAGGAGTTGTCATCACCTGAAAAGCCCCTCTCACAGGTTTGCAGTTGGTGCCTGTTGTGGCTTGAGATCTTAGCTGGGGCTGTTGGCTAGACAGCGCCACATGTTTTGGGCTTTGAGAGTGAACTAGGCAAAGGCTGTGCTAGTTACATCTTACTGTTCAGAATCAGATATTATGGGCATGGCTTCCATTCTGCATTCTGCATTTTGCTCACCGAGGCAGTCCTGCCCAAGTGTAACCTGCCTCTCTCTACTTCCTACCTCGTGATTGAGAGTGACAGTATTCTGGCGGAGTTTGTAGGCATGGCGCTAACAGTGTGTCCACGCTGGGAAAAGCCACACGGGGCATCCTGTGCTGTCCAGCATTGCCCCTGCTTCCCAGCGCTCTCTTCTTGTGGGAGTCCCATCCATCTCTGCTAGTCTCTGATTATTTTCCCCAACAAAACTCTCATCTTTTATGCTAGCCCCGGAGGAGTCTGAAGGCATGCACGTTTTTGCGAACGCTAAACAATGTGGCCCTCTTTGTCTTGCCCATGTATAACTCTGCCTTTGCTCTCACAGTTCAGAACTCAAGCGCCTTTTCTAACTATTAGACTATAAAAATCATTGCATAGTTTTCAAGATGGATTTTCTTTTTCGTCATACATCTGCATGTGTGTCTGTGTCTGGGAATGTTTGAGTGATGCAGTTGCCCACAGAAGCCTGAAGAAGGTGCTGGATTCTCTGGAGTGGAAATCCAGGCAACTTGCATGTTCATTCAACAAGGGTGCTGGGAGCTCTCCTGCAGTTTTCAGGTCCTCTGTAAGAGCGGTGTGTGCCCTTAAGTGCAGAGCTGCCTCGCCAGCCGCAGCCCTTTAAGAAGCCTATAGACTAGTTACCTTTGAAAATAAAATCAATTATACAGTTATTTCTCTCATCACCATTACCAGACATTTTACATCAGAGGGTGTTATCCTTATGCCCTGAGGGGATACAGGTTACCATATGATACCAAGGGATAGTGGTGGGGAGTTCCAGCTCTGGCACTGTGGAGGGCAGCTGGTTACATTACATCGGTAATTCGGAAAGCAGAGAAGCAAAGCCAGGACTGGAACCAGACTACACTCTATTAGCTTCTTCCCCTCAGACACATGCTACTTTCTAGAAGTTCTAGAATCTTCCAAAACAGCATCACCTGCTGGAATCAAGAGGTGACATTTTGTATTCTAACTATAACATGAATAATCAGCAGACAATAGAAAATGAATGTTTTTACATTTTAAAACAGAGCTTCCCTTTTTAAGGCTGAGCTCTATGAAGCCAATGGCTTTTAGCAGGTGATGGAGAAGAGCAAAAGGTTCAGGAATCAGAGCAAGTGAGCTTGCTGTGTATTAGCTGATGCGGAAGTGAATGTGATATTCATGAGGAGTCTAACACCATAGACCTGACAAGAATGGAAGGTATGGATCTTGTTAAGCCCAAGGTGTGGATAAGAAGGATCAGAGAATGTTCTGGAAGCTGTTAATGTATAATAAATTCCCAAAGAGGTGACATTTCAAAAGCCTGCTGATTAAGACATATGTCACCTGGGGAACATGTCTTAGCAGAGAGCAGGTCTAGCTGTAAATCTGGCTTCCTGGTGTTTAAGCACATCTTAGAAGAGGGTGCAATTAGTAGTACACAGTCTCTGATCCATAACTTACAGGCGGGTCCCCCACCCTGACGGAACATGGCCTGGTCATCTGAAAAATGAGGAGGATCTATGGTCGGCTCTCCCTGGAGGTCCCACAGTCAGGTCATGTTTTACCTATTTATGTGTGGTCAGAGGACAGCTTGCAGGAGTCAGTTCTCTTCTCCCACCGTGTGGGTGCCTGGGCTTGAACTCAGCTTTTCAGGCTTGGTAGCAAGTACCTTTAGCTGCCCGGCCAATGTCACCAGGCCTGTTTGACTTAAATGGAGTGAGAGTAGCAGGGTCCAAAAGCACGGGAGGTGTCCTTGGTGCTGAACCATGGGCAGGTACATATTACCAACATCCCTCTTGGAGGACACACACACACACAGACACAGACACAGACACACACACACACACACACACACACACACGGAGGGAGTTGGGAGCAAGACAAAGATTGAATTCTTAGGTTGCTGTTTGCACAAGGGGGTGGGGGGTGTCCTGAGCAGAGGAAGCCCAGAATGAACAAGATTGTTAAAGCAACAACCTCAGCAAAGCTGCAGTGCCGGCCAGGGCACGGCTGTCTGGAAAGTTCCAAGGCTTCCGGTGTTCACATGGGCTAATCAGTCTATGTGTATCCCTGCTTTGGCATCACCTTGTGTTGACATGTGTAAGGAGCTTTGACTCAGATGTGAAGTCATTTCCAAAAGGGAAAGCACATGCTGGGGCTTCCGAGTGACGGATGGATATATAAAGTTATTACCGTTAACCTGATCCTGTTCGAAAACAACAGCATATAAAGCATGGCATCATCTGCTATATTGCGTTGCATTATCATATACACAATGTCATATTATATCGATTTGTATAAACTTAAATCCACTAACCCACATGCTTTTCATGCTTTTTATCCACCTGAGGAATGCTAAATATTATGTCTAGATTTAGAGTATTGATCCAATAGTCCCCTTGAATCTTGTTTGTTGCATACATGCTGGTCCCAGGGAATCACGAAGGACTAAATATAACCAGGTAAGTTTGACATTTATATTTAGGTAACTGCCAGATTATAAATGCATTGTTTTTTGAGAGCTCATTTGTTAAATCACCATGAGGCTTCTATTGCAAATTTCTCAGTGAAAATGTCATCCCACCCAGGGGCAGGGAGGGAGTCGTCTTCATTTCTGTGTGTCTGTTGCCTGGTGCCTCGTGTGGCTTATGGCGTGTGCTCAGTGGTGGAGAGAATGAGCGTGTTCCCCTTTAGAGATGTTCCTCTCACGCTCTCCCCTCTGGCATTTCTCTGGAGCTCCTCTGGCTCAAGTATAACACCTTCAGCAACACTCCTGCTCCTTCCAGCCACACTTGCTCCCTCCTTAGCAACCCCATCCTAAAACGTTTATCGTTAGTATGTTGATTAATATTTAATTGGCTTCATCCTGTGCCCCTAGCACAATGAATTACAGTGAGTGAGGAAGACTGTTGGGGGCTCTTCTCACCTGCTTGCTTGCCCACCCCTAACACCCTTCCCAGCATGCTTGGTACAGCTCTGGGCACTGAAGTCCTCTGACCCACGGCTTTGGCTTTTGCAGTGCCAGTGACTCATGGCCAACCTTGGTCAAAGAACATAAAATGGAAAACTCCAGAATAAGCAATTCCTAAGTGTGAAATAATTTTTACTGCACTGTATTATTATAATTGTTAAAGTCTGCTATGAGTTATTGTTGACCTTTCATGGTATCTAATATGCGGATTGAACTTCACTGCATATCTCGCACTTAGGAAAAACATCATGTATAGGGGTTGAGGTCTATCTGCAGCTTCAGGCCTCCTTGGTGGAACATTTTCTTCTTGACTAAGAGGGGCGGAGAAATATAAAATCTAGGCAAGGCCTGAAGTTCAAGTATGGGCAGAGATGTGTTCAGTAACAGGGTGTGGGTGAGGAGACAGATGGGCAAGTGAGGAGAGGAAGTGGATCTCCAGGACCAAGACAGTGACAAGGAGCTGTGGTGTCACAGGAGTCCCCAGCATGTGAGGGACAGCTGTCTGCCAGGCACCCAGAGAGCATTCAGTGGAAACCACCTCATCCTCTTCTCTGACCAAATGTGTAGTGCTTGGGAATCACTGAGTGGTGGATGTAGTCACAGAGTTGTGGGCGGAGTCATAGATTGGTGGGCAGAGTCACAGGGTGGGAGGGGTTATAAACTGCCGGGCGGAGCCATAGAATAGTGGGCGGAATTACAGAGTGATACAGTGGAGGGCAGTCAGAAAGTGGTGGGTGGAGTCAGAGAGTGGTGGGTGGAGCCAGAGAGTGGTAGGCGGTCACAGAATGGAGGGCGGGGTCAGGAAACGGTGGGCGGGGCCATCTTTTTCTGCTCCTGACACAAACGCCTTTCCTTTCTGAGCTTCACTTGCCTGTCCTCAGGGAAGTGCAGGCCTTGCTCCATGGCAGCTGTCTTAGGGCTAGTGCGAGAAAAGATAGAAAAGATGCTGCTTCTAGGAAGATTTCCTTAAAATACAAAACCCAAGTCCATGTTGAGGCCACGCTGATGACAGTGAGCGGCTGGCTCTGTTACTCCCACTTCCAGCCTCCAAACTTCCAACAAAACGAGTCAACTCTGCTAAGGAGGTTAAGCACATAGTGTTTAAACTTCTTCTCTAATGTCAATATTCTTAATGGCCACAGTGGCATTTGAGCAGGAGTTTGGAGAGGGTTCTGCTGGCCTGCTGGCCCCATCTTTGAACGCTCTGTGTTGTTTTGCATGTGGCAGGAATCAAAGTCTCCCTGGTTAGCCTTTTATTCTGCTTGGCTCCTTCGGGTCAAACTTTAAGAAGAGAACAATCTCCTCTGCTTGTGGGGAGGTGTGGGGAAAGAGAGGGATGGATGGAAGAACATATAGAAAGGACAGGCTGTGGAGGCAGATGATGTCCAGTGACGGGTGGCCGAGCGCTGTCTTGTGGCCGCGTGTCCGGCAGAAGGCCGGGAGGAGAGCAGTATCAACAGAGGCATCTGGTCCCCCAGCATGGAGCAGCGGCCATGAACCGTGGCAGATGCAGCCTCAGCTGTGATTGGGCACAAGGCAGCAGTGTCCAAGCCCGGGTCACACGCCGGGCCTGTTTTAACTGTGACAGTGCAGTGTCAAACTGCCATTCTTTCCTTTCCTTTTTTTTTTTTTTCCTTTCAAATCTGCCAGCTCTTGGAATCAGCCTGGACCAAGCCCCTTGGGTTCCTGGGCTGGAGAAGCAAGCAGGAAAGGTGGTGAATGACATCCAGGGAAGGACGGACGCAGAGGAGGGGGATTCAGAGAGCTGGGGGCCTCTAGGCAAGGTGTGAGAAGAGGGGCTTTGGAGTCTGCTTTGTAAGACACAGGCGCAGCGTGAGGACGCTCAGGGCCCGCTTACCTCTGGCTGTGTGGTCAGTGAGTGTGCACACTGGAAGAAGGGAAGCTTCCTAAAGAAACTTCAAAGGAAACCAGTGCTGCCAAGTGTTTTTGAAACTTCTGTTACATGGTGGAAGAAATCTGAAGGGTATGTGTGTCTGATGGGAGCTTTGTTTTCCCTTTCCTCAGGTCTCCCTGCAGGAGCTGGTGGGACAGCCCCTTCCTGGACCTGATGTCATGGGTCTGGTCAGTAAGAGCAGAAACCTCTGAAAACACATGACGTTTCCCAAGTTGGGGCTTCCTCTGTTGGCCCTGTTCCTCCTCCATTCCACTCCTCCCTCATCCCCTCCCTCCCTCTCTCCTTTCCTTCCTCCCTCCATCCCTCCATCTCTTCTTCCTTTATCTGTCCTCCCTCCTTCTTTTTGGCTTTCTTCCTTTCTTATATCTCTTCTCTCTTCCGGAATCACTTGGGTTTTTCCTATTTGATTCTCTTTCATGCAGTGTGGAAGATACAGTGAATCAGAAATCTCTAAGCAAACCCCACTTCCCAGTTCTGGGTGGACAGACCACACAGTTCCCTGGGTGTGGAATGTTCCAAGAGCATTGCTCTCACAGTCCCAGGGAAGCGTGCTTACAGTAGAAGAATAAAATAAGATGAAGCCCAAAGCAAAACCACTCACGCTACCTGCCACAGCCGGTCCCTGCACAGACATGGTGGCTCCTGAGCCTCTAAGCCCTTCGGTTTCAGTCTTCCTCCTTTTCCCACGGCCCCATTCTGTCCTGACGCTCTGTGTCTCAGAGCTGACATCTATCTCTTACCAGATAGGCACCGTGTATCTATATCAAAATCTTCCCAACTCTTCAAAGCAATGGTCTTTCCCGTCCCCTCCCCCAGCTCTCTTCATTTACTGTGTGTTTGACTCTCTCCCCAAGAGCTGTTCTGTGTTTTCTCCTCTGCTTTCCTGTCTAGCCTTTCTCTACTCCCAACAAGGATACTGCCTTGACATTCCAGTCTTTCATGGTTAAACACATGCACAGGCTGCAAATCTTATGCAGATACGCAAACCATATTTATACATTGTGTAGTCTGGACTCTGAGTTTATCTGGGTCTGAGGGAGGCTTTGTGTTCCCAATTCACAAAGCCAGACTGATGTCAGCCCAAAGCGTTTTTCTTCTCAAAACCTCTGGCCTCTGATAAACTGTCACCACACCCGATACTACCAGGACCCTGATTCCCACAGCGTCACGGGGGCCTGCGCGAACTTCTGAGGACCTGTTCTCAAGTTGTTTCGGGGACCCACCGTATGATGACAATTAGGGGCAGTTAGTGTGCAGATGAGGCCGGCGAGTGGCAGGTGGCAGGAACCGGCCTCAATTAACTAACAGGCACCAAACCCTCCTAATGAGGCTGGGCCACCCAGATGAACGGGAAGCATGTGTCACTGACAGTGGCAGGGATTTGTGCTGGAGGGGGTGGGGAGAGGGGTCGGCCAACAGGTACCTGGTGCAACCACAGAGGTGGCCGTTGCCTTTCAGAAGGAGACCGGTGTAGACACAGAGGTTAGCTGAGAGCGAGGGCGCAAGGTGCATAGGTGTCAGCTCTGTGCGTTGGGTGGTTCTCTTGGCCAGTTGCCTCAATATCTTTTGGTGAGGACTTAAATTTGCTCCAAGGATATGTGTTCCACGGGATGTGGCCAGCCAGAAGGCAAGGTAATGAGTGTCAGCAATGTAATAAAAGGCTGTTGTCTTGGGGAGAATTTGAATTCCAAATCAGACACTGTAATAACTCTCAGCACATTGGGCTCTGTAGTTAAGAGTGAGTGGCCATTTCCATTGCAAATCTTCTGGGGGGGGGCTTTGTGTCAATTCATCATCTGAATTTATATGGGACAAAAACTTGTCTAGCTTTATGTGTGCTTTTGAGAGGGAGGAAGGGAGAAAGGGGGAGCTTAAAAAAGTACAGCGTTGGCAGAGTAGAAAGCACATATAAGAGCCTTACTTTTTATTTTTATTTTTGATTCCTCTATTCTAAATAGCTCACTGGAAAAGTTTGGCACTTAATGAAGCAAGATGCATCGTGTGGGTTTCTCTAGGAGTTGAGATGGATCAGAATCACTGCTCTACACTCCTTGTTTTACTGATGTGCAAACAGCACAGGAGACATATGCACTTTCTGAGACGCCACTTTGTGCTGTGCACAGCCCAATTATAAAGCTCTATTATAGTTAATATGCGGGTCTGAGGTGTGCTTGAAGCTAGTTCTCTGCAATCTCTCTGCCTCTGCTCCCTCCACCTTTCTCTTGAGGCACAAAATAGACGTTTTAAAACGAGGCCTAGAACTGAGACTGGGATGTAGACTTCCCCTTTGTCCACGTGTGAAGGTGGATAATATTACACTCTGTATGTGGCAGGCTACAGAGCCCAGAAACAATAGGACAAACCCAGAAGCCACAGGGAGCACCACATGGCTTCCCTGTCTTTCTGCCACCCAAGGAGTATTGAATTGAGTGTTTTACCCTTACTCAGATTCTGTTGTTATAACGGCAAATGTTGCTGAAAGGGAGTCTCCCCCGTAAAGGGGACATTTGCTAACTTTATCCATCAGCTTCATTATTACCTTGTAGCCTCAGGGCCTGGAAAAGTGAAATCTCTAACTCCTGTGCAGAAGCTGTCCATGCAATTCCTCGAGCTCCACATCCTTTGGCCTCCTCCGTTTCCTTTGGGGCCAGTCTACCAATGGCCACTACTGTTGACCTGTGACATTCCATTCAGACTTTGTTGTCTTCTCCTTCCTACCCTCCTTTCTTACCTTCTTGCCTGCCTTCTCTTTTCTCCTTTCTCCTTTTGGACAAAATTCCATTCCACAATGGCTCTAGGTCCTTTTAGCTTTACTCTTCTAGAAGATCTCTGGAAATTCATCCCATTTTTCACTGAGGCAGCTGATATCTCCCAAACCAACTGAGAGCTGAGAGCCTTTACCTCAGGGCTAGTGGCATGAGTGCCTTCTCTGTGCAAGGGGTGAAGATGGCCTTGCAAGAGCATCTTACAGAGCAGACGAGCAGGATCCCAGACAGCTCTGGTGAGACAGCACACTCTTTAAGAATCCTGATGTTGTAATCTGGATTCTTCTAAAAGTATAGAAACAAAGATTCCAAGGCAAAGGATGTATTAGGGAGGCAATTCTGGGGAACAATGTAGGGAATGACCCATGCAAGAGAGGCAAAAGCCAGTTTAAAAAGTGGGCTACCAAGCTAGCCATAACCACAAGAACTCAGTGTCCTGGGCTTCTCTGAGGGACACTGAGGAGCAGCCAGGGGCCAAGAAGCAGAGCTCCTACCCATTGTTCATCAGAGAAGTCTTAACAGCCTAGCACATGTGCGTTGTATACCCAGGCCAATTGTGGCCTCAAGGCCTGCTGTGGTTTGATGTGGCTTGACCCTAAGGGCACATGGGCTGATGTGATGGTGATAAGCAGGGTGAAACCTTTAAAGTTGAAACTCCGTGGGAGGTCACTGAAGGTGTGGTCTTTTTGCGGGGTCTCAGACTCTGTCTCTCTGTGTGGAGTCTCACCCTCTCTTGAGAACATTCTGCCATTTGGATGTGAGACCCTCACTGGGCAGATTAATGCTGGCACCATGCCCTTGGCCCTCCAGATCTTTGAACTAAATAAAGCCCCTTTCTATATAATGTTTCTGAATAGAGTTAGCTGGTCTTACCCGACCGTTAATCTGGGGGGCGCTTTCTGGACGCCTTCAGATGGAGGGCTCGGGAGAAACTTTGCTCTTCGCCTGCTTGCCCTGATTCTTGCAAGCTCATCTGCCCTGCCGCTGAAGCAGACCCTTTGCCGCTGTTATAATCAGTTTCTTTGCAACCCATCACAGAGGTCGGCAGCTCTCCAGGAACCTTCAGGCCTTCGAATGCCAGCTGGGAACTTCGGAGACAGCCAGCCTTGTGGGGTGAATGACTGCTGGATTTTCATCCTGTCCGGTATGAGACAGCCATTGTTGGGCTAGCCGGGCTTCATCCTGAAAGACAATCTAACAGATTCCCCATTAATAAACACCCATGCTATTAGTTCTGTTTCTTTAGAGAAGCCTGATAAATACGGGGATGAAGCTGCCTGATGTCCGGTATCTGCTAATTTCCATGGTGTAAATATTCTCACTATGGCTGATTTGAATCCCCAATTGGATGTCACTAAACCTAGCTGAGCAGAGATTGCCTAGCTGCCACTGTGGTGAGCCGCTGCTTCGTCATGCCACCACTTTCTGCCCTCAAAGATGGCAGAGCTCCAGGGCTTTTGGAACCTTGGAGCTGAGGGGTCTCCCAGCCCCAAACCCCTGCTGCTCCTTACGTGGTGACCTTCCACTTCAGTTCCTCATCCCTTCCCTCCTGTAGGTAAGTTTGACCCTTTCATAGGAGTCCACTTAACACAGCTGTCCTAGCAGGAGGAAGAATGAAGTGATGTTTCTCTCTTCCTCTCTGCCTGCTGTCACCAATGGGTGTCATAACGCCTCTTTCAGCCTGCTTAAGGTCTTTTGAAGCACCAAGAATTCCCTCTCAACCTTCCTAATGCTGTGACCCTTTAATACAGTTTCTCATGTTGTGGTGACCCCAAACGATAAAATTATTTTTGTTGTTACTTTATAACTTAATACAGCTACTTTTATGAATTGCAATGTAAATATCCGATATGGTCTTACATGACCCCTGTGAAAAGGAAAATTGACCCCCAAGGGGGTTGTAACCCACAGGTTGAGAACCTGTGCTCTAGGTCTCTGTTTTCTGAACCCCACGGGGAAGGGCCTCGCTGTTCTGTCTCTGCCTTCCCAGCCAGCCCCACACCAGGAAGCCTCCTCAGAGAAGCTTTTCTGTAACATTGTCCTCCAGCTTTTGTCACAGACCTGTGGTTCTTTCCGTCAGTGAGCGGATAGGTCTGTGGAATTGCTGTGCGATCGCCAGGACCAGGCACGATGCCTGGCACATCAAAGGAATCTTTTTTTTCTGAACTGTCTGCAGAGTCTCAAGGTAGAATAGAGCTCCAGGTGGCAGGAAAGAACAAGCTCGCTATGGATGTCATCTGTCTCCTGTGGTACTTAGTAGTGACTGTCAACTTGCCCGCCCGGAGGCATCACTTTGGAGGCAAATCTCTAGGCATGTTTGTGAGGGATTTTCTAGACTGTGTTAGTTGGGGTTTACCGAGATTGAAAGATCACCCTAAGTTTAAGTGGCACAATTCCATGGGCAGTGACCGTGGACTGATTAAAAAGAAGAAAGTGAATTGAGCTTTATCACTCTTTGCGTCCCGTCTGTGGGTGGAGTGCTTCAAGCTCTTGTTGCCATGACTTCCCACCATGGTGGACTGTTCTCTCAAAGTGTGAATCAAAGCCACTCTCCATTCCTCAGGCTGCTCCTTGTTAAGAATTTTGTGACAACAACAAGAAAAATATTTCCCAGGGGTCCCACTTCCCAAGGACCCCCACTTCCCAGGGGCCCCCACTTCCCAGGGGTCCCATGAAAGCCTCCCATGCTTCTACCTGTGTAGTCACCCGGCAATTTGAGCTTAGGTGTGGCTATAGAGCCTAGTGTGGCCTTGTGACTTCAGTCAATGAGATATGAGTAGACCTGAAGTGATCCAAGATCTTAGCAGGACCTGTCAGGCTGGGCTTCCTCTCTTGTGCCTATATCAATGCTGAGAGAAAGGCATGTCTGACCAGCCTGTAGGGAGAGAGAGAGAGAGAGAGAGAGAGAGAGAGAGATACCATTGCATACCCATAGAGATTGGAAGACAATATGGTGGGGTTGGTTCTCTCTCTTTGCCTTGGCATGGCTTTTGGGAAATTGAACTCAGGTGGCCAGGTTTGTGTAGCAAGCACCTTTACCCACTGAGCTGTCTCACCAGCCCTTAAGT
Source organism: Pachyuromys duprasi (assembly GCA_028658305.1). Taxonomy (NCBI): domain Eukaryota; kingdom Metazoa; phylum Chordata; class Mammalia; order Rodentia; family Muridae; genus Pachyuromys; species Pachyuromys duprasi. The sequence continues at coordinate 101,579,357 of CM053753.1, read as the reverse complement.
TAATTTTGAAAGTTAGTTTACAAAGTAATGAATTTCATTATTATATTTTGTACAAATGTGTCACTATGCTGTTCCCCCTCCTCCGTCTCCCTTGTCTCTCCTTCCTCTTCCCAACCACGACCTCTTTGCCTCTATGTCTTCTATCCCTTTCCCTCTGCGTTCTCTTCTCTCCCTCTCATATTCCTGCATATGGGAGAAAACGTGACATTTGTCTGTTTGAGTCTGACTTATTTTGCTTAACATGTAACCTCTAGGCCAATCCATTTTCTTATACATGCCACGATTTTATTCTTCTTTACGATTGCATAAAATTCCACTATGAGTATATACAACATTTTTTAATCCATAGAATTATACTTTTAAATCCAAGAAATCAATTATGTTAAAAAAGCATATTTTAAAAAGCACGTCTGTGATAATATATTTGAAGACATTGAACAGCAGGTGCTGACAACTGTGAATAGTATTCATGGTGAGTTGCTGTGTGAAGATATCAGCAGTTCTGAGCAGTGAGAAAGGTGCAGTGACAGGAAGGACGCATTCGCACCGGAATTCAAATGTTCAGTTAGAGGTGAAGATGAAGATGTGATTTCTCAGTCTGAGGAGCCTGGGTTCAGCACACACCCACGGGGGGCTTAGGTCCAGGGTTCCAGGCCTGGGTCTAAATTTTGTCTCAGTGTGGGTTGGTTATACGTATGTGGGATGCATCTGACGCTCTCCGTTTCTTCACCTGTTAGTCAAAGAAACCGGTCATGGCAGTTACTTAAGGGCTTGCTTGCAGGTAAAGCTGAGTGAGCATTCTTTACTCTTAATTACAGGGGAGAGCTTGCTCTGAATGCTGAGAAAAACTAAAAATTGAACCACCTTTTCAAATGCATTGCCTACCAACTTTTTATGGAAATGTCTGAGTTAATTACTGATGCCCCTCTCCCCCATACTCTAAGCCTGTGTTGTAGGCACACAGTGAATTCCAGAAGCCCACACTCTCCCCGGCTTTAAAAATAAACCCTCTGGGAGGGAGCTGTAACATTCTTGGCACCAAAAAAAGAGACACTGTGCTTATTGCTGCGCTCAGGCTTGGGTTCCACAGATAGTGACCTGCTCTACATCGTTGCTGGCTCAAAGTCACCAGCTAAACATGTTTTCTCAGACACTGGTTGATAAGTTATCTTCCAGCTTCCTCAGCTAATTAGACATTATGAGTTGAAGCTAATTTGGTGGAAAACATTTCTCAACTTAATGACATTTATGGGCAATTAGGCAGTTCTGGAAGGCGACACACATGCACATTTCAGCCTCTTTCCAGCGCCTAACAAGGATCTCCTCTGCCCTAGTTGGAGGTTTCTCGTTCTCAGAGGAATACGTTCGATACAGACACACGGGTCTCCTTGTTATGCTAGAAACCGGCAGTTGTTTGCACGGAAGCAGCCACCACACGGTAATGAGGTGCAGCCAGAGATAGGATTACATTTGGCAGAGGCTTTTGTGTTCTGTTCATGTTGACAAGGAGCCAGAGCTGTATGCATTGCTCTGGAACCACATCACGGATCCGTGTGCCCAGACACATGCTCTGTGGCCTGTGGTTAGAAATGACTCCTGTCTTCCATGTCAACCCATGTAAAACACAGCTAAAGGTCTAATGGACAGCTTTCTTCACGTCAAAATTAAATCGTATTGCTGCTGGGGGCATTCAGTATGCTGGTAAAATGTTCTCAGCGTCCATCACTCCTCCTGCGTACTCAGTGCATGGCAGTTTGAGGTCAGATGAGGAGGAGAGCCATGGGTATTTCCTGTGCTTCAGTCTTCACTCACAGCTCACAGACCACACTGCCGCACCCCTCCCCCGGTCCTACTCAGCATCCATTTCTGCAAAAACAATTCTTGACTCTTTGCTTCTCTCTCTTCTTTGGGAGTTTGTTACCTGAACTCAGGAGAAATTTCGAGTTCGTTGCCGCCTTGTTGGAAAGGAGAATGTTCTTTGTGTGCATGCTCGTGCACACACACAGGAAGCTGATTAATGCTGAGTCTTCCACTGCTACCGACTGACACGGAATGATGTAGAATGGTCAGCAACTCCAAAGCAACACAGCAAGCTAAGGTTACTATCAAGATGCTTTATTGCTACCTGGATCTCCATCCCAGGACACAGCAAACTAGACCCTTCTCGGTCTTCTGCCTTTCTCCCCTCTTTGATGTGTGAAGTCAATTCCCACACCATAGGTACCATACCTCAAGTTTTAAACCTTGATCCTTTCCCAAGCTAACAATGTAAGAACAATCATCTCTCCCGGCGCTGGGTGATGGCAGGGACTGAAGCTCACAGTCAGCCATGTGATTGTGCCAGGGACAGCTGAGCCCCTCAGGCACTGAGGGCACACTACGGGGACTAGGAGGGCAGATTCATTTAATGAGTTTTCCATGAATGATACTTTTGATGTCAGAAGTTCAAGGTCATTCTCTGTTATATAGTAAGTTTGAGTCTAGCCTGGGCCTTAAAAGACCCTATCTAAAAACAAACAAACAAAAAACAGAATACAAAATAACAAAAACAGTGTCTAGCTTGCCATGGTAGTAGCAGTTAGGATAACAGGAATGGAAATTATCACCATTGCCGTCTTTATCATGATTGCCTGATGTGGGGAGCACTTGTGTTCTATGGCAAAAGTATGGAGGTCAGAGGACCACTTTGGGGAATTGGTCCTTTATTTCAACCCTGTTGAGGCAAGAATGTCTCCCCTGCCCCACGCCACACTGTGTATGCCAGGCTAGCTGGTCAAACAGCTTCATGTCAATTCCCCTGTCTCCAGCTCCTGTCTGCAGGGGTGAAGGATTTCACATGCCACCACATCTGGCTTCTTACATGGGTCCCTGGGATCAAACTCAGGTCATTAGGCTTAGTCAGTGGTCACTTTTACACACTGAGCCATCTTGCTGGCCCCAGTTGAAGCGTTAGCTTTGAGTACTTTAGTGAGAGAAAGGCAGAGAAGGGCTGTGCAAACAGCGGCCTCCAGGAACTGCATTCTAGAGCTGACTCCTGGTCAGTCACTGCTCCACACTCACTGGAAGTCACCTACCTGCCTGAGCTTCCCTCTGGCTGTAAAATCACTGCTGCTGATACCAGCTGCCTTGCAAAGCTGCTGTAAGAGTCAACCAGACAGTGTGTGGTGAATGTTGCCAGAGCTGGTGACGTGGGAGCCCCTGAGCACATGCAGCCCCTCCCCCACAATCCATGCCCCATGACAGTTATTCTTGCTTCCTACCAGGAAGGGAATGCAGCCATACTCTGTGCTCTCTCAGATGAGGAAGCCAGTGGATTCTTTTCATAGGTTGACATGAATCTTTTAGAGCAGGCTTCCTGGACATGGGGCCTGTGTTAGAAATATAACTCACATGGCCTGAGTTTGGGGTAATGCAGCAGTCACTGGTTCTGTCAGCCATTCCTTGTTTGCCTTCTCGTGAGCCTTCTCCTGAACTATATACCCCACATTCCAGTCCCACATCCTTCAAAAGCCAGGGGGGACAAGGCCTAGCTTTGTGAGCCCATTACTTGCTGAGTACTTTGTAAAGTCGTGATAATATTATTTATGAAGCATTTGGCATGTGTAATGGCTTTGTACACCTTACTTGACTTGGTTTTCATACAAAATAAAATGTGGAGTTTTTTAAAAATTAAATATAAAACTCACATACATGAACTTGACCACATTAGTCCCATTTAAGAGCATAGCTCATGGAATTAAGTGCACGCACACTGTCATGTGACTACCTGCTTCATCCAGCTGCAGCATGCTGGCCCTTTCGGGAGTCTGAAACTCGGTAACCCCGCCTCACCCCCACAGCTTCTGCAACTGCCACTTCACCTTTCTCTCTAGTCCCTGTGACTACCTACTTTAGATATCCCTGTAAACAGAACTGTAAAAGACTTGTCTTTTTGTGTCTGCCTTAATTCTCTTAGCATGGTGTCTCCAAGATGTCACCCACACTGTGGCGTGAGTCAGACTTCCTCCTACTCCCAGGCTGGACAATATCCCATCACACGCATTGACTGCCCAGTGTTGACCCATTCATCTGATGATGGGCACTTGGATTGCTTCTGTTTTTTTATGTATGTTGCTTTCCCATTTTCATGTGTGTACTCGTGGTGTGCGTGTGTGCACGTGTGCATGTGTGTGGGTAGATATTCACCTGTGTACATGCAGAGACCCAAGCCTGGTGTCCAGGATCGTTCTTGACAGCGCTTGCATTTTATTCATTGAGGCGGGGTTTGTCCATCAGGCCTAAAGATCACTGATGGTTAGTTTTGTTGGCCGGCTTGCTTTGGGCACCTGTCTTCCCTTCCCAAGGCTGAGATTGCAGGAGCATTATCACACCCACCTGACACTTACAGAGGCTCTGGGGATTTGAACTCTGGTCCTTACTCTTGCCGTTTAACCACTGAATGGTCTCCTCAGCCCTAAATTCTTGCTCTTAATTCTTTCTGGGGACATATACTCAGAAGTAAATTTGCTAGATCAGATGGTAATTGTGTTTTTGTAGGTGTGTATTTATGTGTGTGTACATGCGTGTGTCTGTTTCTTGTGTGTAGATAGATGTGTATGTTTATACATATGTGTGTACATGGAAGCCAGAGGTCAAATGCAGGTGTCATTCATTCCTTAGGCACTGGCCATCTTGTTTTTCCTTCTCTTTTGCTTTTCAGCAAGTGTATGTATGTACATATGGTATGGCTGTGTTTGCATGAGTGTGAGAACGTGTGTGCGTGCATGTGTGAGAACATGTGTGTACACTTGAATATAAAAAGTCTGACGTTGGTGCTGTGTCTTCCTCAATTACTCTGTGCTTTATCTATTGAGGCAATGGAGCCTGGAGCTTGCCCATTCTGGTTGGCCGAGCTAGCCAGTTTGCCCAGGATACCCATCTCTGCCTCCTGAGTGCTGGGATTACAAGCGGCCACCACAGCTGCTTGGCATCCATGTGAGTATTGGGCTCTGAACCCCTTATAGATGAGAATAAAGAGGAAACATAGGAAAACATTACCTTCTCCATCCTGATTATGTTAGTCATTACTGGGCCCCAAACAAGCGTCCTGCCAAAGATGCACACCCTGAGTCCAATGACAAAGCCTATAGAAACACAGAAAAGAAAATATGGAAGCCCGGCTTATAAAAAAGTCCTTCAAAATAATTGCCCCTTGATTATCAAGTCTCAAGGTCATGAAAACTAAAACCGTTATGAGCTGGAGGAGTCTGAAGGTGGTGACGGGAGATGGAGCCACTCCGGATTGTGCATTTGCTGTTGAAGGCTTCACCTAAGCATCTGGGTGGCTTTTGGAGGTTGGGTGGTCACAGGCATCACTGCTTTTCTTAGTTATGACAGAGGTTTCCATGGGAGCTACGACACTTGCGAATTTGAAAGTGACAGTGTTCCAGTTTGCATTCCGTTGCTGTGATAAAGACCATGACCAAAAGTAACTTCAAGAAGAAAGGGTCCATCCATCTTCCAGCTTACGGTCAGTCATGAAGGGACTAAAGCAGAGGCCATGGAGGAACGCTGCTTCCTGGCTGGGGCCTGAGGCTTGCTCAGCTTCCTTCTGTATACAGCTCGGAACCACCTGCACACAGGTGCACCAGTCAAGGTGGCCTGGACCCCTCATTAATCAAGAAAATGTTGTACAGCCTGGCCTCCAGGTCAGTTCCATAGAGGCCTTTCCTCAGTTAAGGGTCCCTTTTCTCTGACCACCTTAGCTTGTGTCAAGCTCTGGCACAGATGGGGAAACATGTGGGCCACTTATCCCTCAAATTAATGTACTTTTTAAAAAGTTCTTTGGGTTAGCCTTGCAACTTTTCTGTTCTTGAAATGACTGACAGGTAAACATCTTGTAAAAATATGCACACAGGCACGCTACTTTACATTCTCTGTCCCAAACCCACCGTGAATAACAGTTAAACTCCCCTCCCCCCAGAATGTGAGGATCCAGGGGATCCCCAAGTGGCATCACAAAGATGATTTGCTTTGTTCTAGTTCTAAGGGTTAGAGGGACTTTTTATTAACAGAGACATCGGTTTCTCTTCTGTCTCAAAAGCAAATGAACAGAGTCTAGGTGCTATGATCCACAGCTTTGAGGTCAACAAGAGTGTGAACCTGAGGGGCCAGAATCAACTCACCTGCAGTCTCTGAACATGCCTGCAGATTCCACCGTTGACCGGAGATGTGCTGTGCCCAGTCTACAGTGTTTGGGGTGTTTTGCTAGGCAATTTCGGGAGCCTTTGGATATAGAGTGTGGATTTCTTTCTGCCCGGGATACCAAGGTGACAGTGACTGTCTGTGTGTTTGAGAAACGAGAGTGTGGCCGGAAGAAGATGGACAGAGTGCAAAGGCTTTCTGAGCGAGGGAAAGGGAAGCGACCTCGATGGAACAGGCATCACTGACTTGGGACCAGGGGGCAGCACATTGGCCACAGCATTGGGAGGGTCTAAGAAGCTTGACTCAGGGCAGCCAACTCATCTAACTCATTTTCCGAGGGGCAGGGTAAGGCTGGGGCGAGGGGAACACAGCTCTTTTAATTAGACACATGTGGATTGGATTAAAAAATTAGTCTTCTGTTGACTGTGAAAATTAAGTGAATCAACGAACACATGGAAAAATCATAGCATGGTACTGGGGACAAGCAATATTAGACACCCAGGGACACGGTAAATGTTGGAACAAGACCTGGTCAGGAGAGGCCGCCTTCCCAGCTGCCTAAAGACCTTAGCCAACCCCAGATGCCCAGAACCCAGTTCCTGCCCATTTTCATGCTGTGACTTCTTTATTTTATTTGCAGTGGTGCTTCTCCCTCCAAGGAATTCCAAGGTTCTTAAAAAACTTTAAATTACCCAAGGGAAACACATCCTCACCAGCAAGAAAGCAAACTAGTGCCTCTACCAAAATAAACTCCCTCCACCTAGATGTCTGTCTCCCTTGGCGACACCTCCTCACCTAAAATAACTCAAGCCCGACCTGCAGCCAGCCAGGATGGCAATCCCGTGATCCCCGAGCTTTGGGCTTCGGGAGCCCTGAGCACGCGAAGAAAGGGGTTTCGCGGATCAAACGCCAGGGCTTCTGTTTTTTAGTTACTGCCCCATGACGGCTGCCACTTAGATCTCGAGTCCATCTGGCTCACAGAGGAGCGGATTCTCCGTGTTTCTGGATCTGCCGTGATCACAGTGTTTCTGTGGTTATTGGTCTCCCGGGAGACGCAGCTCCTCTGAGGACCAGTCTCGCAAAGAGAAAACCACCTCTGCTGAGATCGCCAAGGCTGCCAGGACCCCTGAGCTGGGATGGCAAGGTCTGCCCCGTTTGAAGTTCCACGGAGACAGGAACTCATCAGTTAGTTTCCAGGGTAAGGTTGGGATGTGGGTCCCAGGACCTCGTGAGTTTGCAGCGCACTGGCCAGTAAGGGGCGCTGTTGATCGGAAGAACCAGCGGGTGCTGTCGCGCCAGGGTAGCACCGTGCTGGGAAGGAGCTGCTGAGCGCTCGCACAGGTAGCTGGGCACAGAGCCTCACTCCACCTGTGTGTTCTCATAAAGCCCACCCCCGAGGCAGGCTTCGCACCTCCTCCCCGCGCAGCCAGCTCCACCAGGGCGCCAAGCCCCGCAGAGGGATAGCCGGTCTGGCTGCCCGCTGCAGCTTGGGCCTTCATTTTTGTTTTATTGTTAGTTTTTCAATCTTTTCCTGCCTTTTTTTTTAAGTTGAAAAACAGTTTCATGCAATATATTTTGATTATGTTTCCCCCTCCCTCAACTCCTCCCAGATCCTTCGAACATCCCTACCCACTCAACTTTATGTTCTTTTCACTCTCTCTCTTCAAAACAAAACAAAGACAAACACAACCCTCATAAAAACAAAGAAAGCAAAATGAGGCAAAAGGTCTGTGGAAATACCATTGAGTTTCCTGTTGGCCCATTACTCCTGGGTGCCGGGCCGGCCCTGCTGTGGCTAACATGCCCGGTCCTCATTTCTCCGGTGCTCTGTTTTCTCATCTCTGAGGACACCTGGGCTGAAGCTCCTTTGTGCCATCTCTACTCCTCTACCTGTACTGAAATCCACTAAGCACTTTGGTCCATAGTTGACTAAAGTCGCATGGTGTGTATGTGTAAGGAAAAACGAAAGAACAGAATTTTAAAATACTGATTCTTCCACTTGTGAGGGGCTCTCTAACGGAATATTATTGGTTGCACACAGCCTCTTAAGAACTGCCATCCACTGAGGATTTAAAGAAAGCATGTGAAAGGTGCTGCACCCATGGCCTCTGCTCACGAAAGAAAGGCCCTCAGAAATGCCCAAAGCTAAGGGCTGTACAGTGCAAACAGTGATATTTTATTAACTAGTAAGTCTTATTACTGAGACACGAGCTCATGTAGCCCAGGTTGACTTCAAACTCACTATAGCTAAGGGTGATCTTGGCTGTCAGCTCCTTCCTCCACTTCCCGAGGGTTGGGGTGGCCGGAGCCCACTGCCCCCTCCCATTTATGCAGCGCTTGCATCAAACCCAGGGCCCTACACCTTCTAAGAAAGCACTCAGCTGTGTCCTTAGAGCACACGTGCAAATTACTCGTAGACTCCATGTAGCAATGCTCACCCCAGCTCCTTCGCTGGTAGACGAAACAGTGCGGGCCTCCTGCTGTTTGCTTGGGTTTCTTTCTCTCCCTAACCATGAAATGTTTGAAAATAGGGGTTAACTGCAGCGTGTGTGTGTGTGTGTGTGTGTGTGTGTGTGTGTGTGCGTGCAGTGAGTCCAGTAAGCGAACCCTGGTTTGGAGGGAGAAGTACACTTTGCAGAGCCGCCAGTGAAGGAGCTACTCAGCCCCCTCTCCTTTCTTTCAGTTTTTAGTTAAGATGAGAGAGCTCTATTAATATGTAGATCAGGGTGCCCTTTGCAGAAATTAGAGTTATTTCTGATGCTGTATGGGAATCTTTCGTCCATGTATCTTCGGGGGTAGAAAGTCCAGCTGGCCCTTCTGAGATTGCCCACGACTCTCCAGATGTCAACAAATCATTGAAAGGTGTCAGAGTGAGAGAAATGAAAGATAATTATTCCAGCCATGGAGAGCTACTTTGAAAGTGAATAGAATCTGTCAGATTGTCTTTTGAAAACAGCAGTTGGCTGCTTGTCCGGCCACATTAAATGGATATATCCAGAGCTCAGTGAGGTGCTTTGAGTTGTGGCAGTCAGCTTAAGTTGGCTTCGGGAAGGGCACTGGAAACTGAGGTTTCCTGGATCAGCCCAGGATGTGGAGATTTCTATTCATCTCTTTAAAAAAAAATGGAATCTTTGCAGATAAAAAGCTATAACCAATAGGCTTTGGTAGCTTCTGGATGTGGTGAGGTAGGGTGGTGGGGGTCTCTGAGGGCATCCTCAAGGACCGGGTAACCAAAGAAAAGATGCTTCAGTTGTTCTCCAAGGTACCCAGTCACAGCAGAGGACTGAAAGACACGGAGGCTGGGTGAGAGGGATGCCCAGTGCTTTTCTACTTGAGACTGTTTTCACAGGGAAGTGTGCGCGGTCCGCGTCCTTTCTGCCATGATGATCAGCAAGGAGACGTCATAGGGAACAGTTTGCTCCTTGCCAGGCCCATCCCGTGCATCAGTGTTTCCTTGGTAGGTTACACACAAGTCCTCAATCTTTTCCTGTCTTTAAGAAATTTCACTTTTGCATTGGTCAAAGTCTTTTGTTTGAGTTTTTCTATTATTTTGACCCTTAGGCAAAACGATTTCCTAAGTAGAATACAAGATCAGGAGGAGCGAGAAGTGAGGGCTAGCTCGTCTGAATGTCCCAGGAAGCACTCAGAAGCAAGAGGGGAAGGCTGGCCTAACAGCATGAGGGGCCGGATTTGAGTTCATGCTCAGCTTTTCCAGCTCTATGACCTGGAGCAAACACCACTGACCTCTCTAGATACTGTCTCCTCTTTAGAGAGTGAAGGTGATAAAACACCCCTCACCTTTATGTTACCCAAATTAGTAGTTTTCAAATGATAGATGATGAGTCACAAAAGCCTTAATGTTCACAATAGCAACAAGACACACTGGCAAAATGACTTGGGCTGCTCTTTCCTTTGGTTTTCTTTATTTGAGACAGGGTTTCTCTGTGTAGCCTTGGTTGTCCTGTACTCACTTTGTAGACCAGGCTGAACTCAAACTCATAAAGATCCTCCTGCCTCAGCCCTCCAGAGTGCTGGGATCACAGGTGTGCACCACTGCACCCAGCTGACATGGGCTCCTCTTGTTGAGAGCTATACCTTATTGTAAAAGAGCTATGGCAAAAAAATATGCCTTCTGAGGATGGGGGAGAAGGTAGCTCAGTGATTAACAGCACTGGCTGCTCTTTCAGAAACCTGGGGTTCAATTCCCAGCACCCATGTGGTGGTGGCTGGCCACCATCTTTAACTCCAGGTGGTGCTCTTCTGACCCCTGAGGCATGCATGTGGTCTGGGTACACACACATATGCAGGGAAAACAGTCATGTACACATTAAAATAAATATTAACAAGTGAGTCCTGGATCACAAATATTCAAGCAAGTAACTGATTAAATAAAAGATTTTGCTACAGAGCCCATTTTGGCTTCTAATTCTGGACTGTCTTCAGTGTGACTACAGGCACGCCCCCCTCTGACACAGGCATCAGTATAGCTCCATTACAGAAAGCTCAGGCAGGGTGCCCTGGCCGCCCCTCCCCTGCATCCCCTGTCCTGTGCCTCCAGCGAGTGCAGGGGCCTTCAGAAGCAGCACTGACCAATCAGAAGCAGGAAAAGCCTCTTCTCTGGGTCTCTCTCTCCTCTTGTAGCACCTAGATTTTAAAATTTGATCACTTCACAGCCCGGTCCCAGCCCCTCCAGCCTCTCCTCCAGCCTCTCCTCCAGCCTCTCCTCCAGCCTCTCCTCCTGCTTTCCTCCTCAAGCCTCCCCTTCCCCCCTCTTCCTTCTCAGAGAAGCCGAGGCCCCCTCGGGTACCAACCCACCCTGGCACCTCAAGTTGCAGCAGGACTAAGTGCATTCTCTGTCACTGAGGCCAGACAAGCAGCCCAGCTAGAGGAAAGGAATCCAGAGGCAAACAACAGAGTCAGAGACAACCCCTACCCCCATTGTTAGGAGACCCACATGATGAGCAAGCTACACATCTGCTACATATGTGCAGAGGGCCTATGACCAGCCCATGCATGCTATTTGGTTGGTGGTTCAGTCTCTGTGAGCCCCCATGGTCCTAGGTTAGTTTATTCTGTAGGTCTTCTTGTGGAGTCCTTGACCCAGAGGGAGCCAGAGGGCTTAAGAACTCCATAAGAAGACCTTCTCTGGGTCCTGTTGTTGACTATAAGTGTTAGTCATGGCCTGCTACCTAGAGTTCCCTAAAAGGCTGGAAGGGCCATTGATACTATCGTCTGCTAGTAATTTGTTTCTTATTCTTCTGATGGGCACTGGGAGAGAGAGAGAGAGAGAGAGAGAGAGAGAGAGAGAGAGAGAGAGAGAGAGAGAGAGAATATTCCTGGGTGAAGGCATCAGGTGAAACAGTAAAGACAGCATGTGAGGTTCAGGGTATGTTGGCCAGTAAAGGCCAAGTATGAGTTTCAGGAAAGAAGGCAGAAGGATGGAGCCCGAGGAAAAGCGGAGACAGCATGGGAACCTACACTGGTAAACCCTGAGCCTCGCAGTCTCTTGACGTCAGTTGATTTCTATTTCAGTTGCTTTCCTTTCTGATATCACCCTTATCTAAAGAGGATAAATGGATGTCCCAGACAGAAATTTTCAGGCTCAAAAGGGGAAGATGGATGTGGAAGAAGGGAGGAGACAGAGTTTCTGATTACTAAGCCTAGATCCCATTTCATAATACCATGAACAAGAACAGATCCCATGTCCTTGACACAAAATACCTTCCTATGAGCCAGGGTCCCCAGGATCTGGTTTGAAGTATGGCAGGTGCCTTGGTTCTCCAGATCCAATGACATCGTGGCCTATGTCCTTGTGCCTGTCCCAGTGAGCGAGCTCTACTTCCAGGTGAGCTGCACACACAGATGCGGACAATTCAAGTCTCTCTGTGGATGGAGTCACCCACAGCCCATTCTTAACTAGCAGTGGGTTAGTGAGCCCTCAGGGATACAAATATATCAAAATCCCCCATTCCGGGTGAAGGGAAGTGAGTGGTTACAGGGATTAGCTATAATAGAAGTTACCATAGCGACAAAAATAACAATGGCTGGATGCGAAGGGCTTGAATTCACGGTGCATGCCCAGGACATGGCACATACTAGGCTTTGCATCAAATCCATCAAATCTGTCAGGCAAATGATACAATTATCCCGGGAAACCCAGGCCTACAATGGGCATACCCTGCCCAAAGGTCCAGGTGTTGGACACAGTGACAAATGACCTATAGTATTTTTGCAAAACCAATCACAAATTGTTAAAACCCCATGGATGGCAAAGTCGAGCCACTTAGGTCACTTATACTGTATTTTAAGCCACAGATTTATTACGTCACAGTAAGTTGCTTAAGGAAAGAGCTTGAGCTTGTTTTCTCTTTGGCTGTCATGTGCTCAGCCTTTGGCAGTGACCCTTCTCACAGTGGGCATCCAGGAAGCTGGCTGGCCAGCTCTCCCTCTCCTTTCCCTTATAGAGTCCATGTACCTTATGCCAAGTCATCTGCAGTGTGGCATGAACAGGTACTAGGGAGCACATTGTTTGAATCTGTATTACTTCTTCAAATATGAAAAAGGATTGTTATTTTGGTTTTAAAAAATTAAAATCTCAACGGGAAGCAAACTGTAAAAATGAAGAGTCTTCTTTTTAATCTTCTGGATAACTTTGTATGCATTCTTCTAGACATTTTCCTCCTCCTCCCCTTCCCTTTCCGTAGACCAGGCTGGCCTTGAACTTACAGAGATCGTCCTGCCTTCCCCCCCGCCCCCCAGTGGTGAGACTAAAAGTAGGTACCACCATGCCCAGCTTAGATCATTTTATGTATAGACAGATACAAATGGCTAATTTTCTTTTTACGGACTACACTGTAAGTTATTTAATCCTCACTTGCTGAAAATTTAGGGAATCTCCAGTTTTTCACTTTTTTAAATAATCGAATCAAGTCCTTGGCATTGCATTCTTTTCTATTTAAAAAAATGGGGGAGGGGTCTGGAGAGATGCCTCAGTGTTAAAAGCATTTGCTCTGGCAAAGGGCCTGGTTCGGCTCCCAGCTCTACTGTGTAGCTCATGGCCATGTCGGATACCCTCTTCTGACTCCCAAGGGCACCAGGCAAGCATACGGCACACACATGAAAAATAAGTCATCTTGATTGTTTTCAAATTGGATGTAGACATTTATGTCTGCATGTGGATGTGTGCATGGGAGTCCAGGTGGCCGTGGAGGCCACAAGTGTCCTCTGGCAGAGCAGCAAGTGTCCCATCCTGCACTGTTTCCAGCCCATTCACTTAAAATTAGTTATCTTATGTTTGTGTGTTTTGCCTGGATGTTTATCTGCATACCACATGCATGCCCAACTACCCAGTAGTCATTGGAGGCTGAAAGCAGATTTCAGATCCCCCAGAACTGGATTTACAGATGGTTGTGAGCTAGCCTGTGGGTGCTGGGAATGGAACCTGGGTCCTCTGGAAGAGCAGCCAGCGCTTTTCACGGCCAAGTCCCTTGTGCTTTCATTCTTGGAAGGCTAGTTCAGTAGGATCCAGACCCAGAAGGACAACTTCAGGGTCACGGGCCATAAGCCTCTCTTACCAGTGGGCACTTAGGTCACCTCTGCTCTCTCTCCTGTAAATAGTGCTGTCATAAATTCCTGTGTGCCTCCTTTCCTTGCACACTTGAAGGATGAGCTCCTTGGGAGACAGTCCCAGGAGGGTAGTTTCCGGGTCACTGGGCGTAAATATTATATATGTTGCTAGAAACTATCACAGACTGTTGTGATTCACATTGCCACCAGAAAAGTGCGAGAAGAGTTAATTATGCCTTCTCATCCCAAGATGTATGTCTAAATGTAATTCCATCATGTCTGTCCTTAGCCGCACTCCTGTAGGTCCCAAGGATCCAGGGTCAGGAGTGTTTTGCCTGATGACAGCTTCTTGGAGCAGTTTCCCATCCTTTTCAACCAGAATTCATAGAAACAGTGTGATGTGCAATTATTTCCAATTTAAATTCCAAAACAGTTACCAAAACATCATCTGAATCTACCTACAAAGATGAGGTAGGATTTGTATACCAAGGTGAGTACTTCATATACAAAGAAAACCCGGGAGGTTTTCTATGGCTCCATATGGAGATTTCTATTAGCTTTAATATTCTGGGCACACTTTAAATTTTTACTGAAAATGTCAACAAGGGTGTCTTGGTGGGAGCCAAAGTCACTAGGCTGTGACAAATTATTTCTCCACCTGTTAGAAAGTTTAATCAGGAAAGAGCCAGAATGCAGCTTGCAACTGGCCGAACACGGCATTTGTGCTCTTAATTTCTTTCTTTCTTCTTCTTCTTCTTTTTTTTTTTTAACAAAGAGTCATTCCTTATATCTTAGGTCTGATTGTGATCTCACAATTTCCCCTAATGGTTATGGGGAAAAATCCATTTTCAAATTTCAGTCTTCAAAAACAAAACCAGAAACAACAAAATCCCCTAAGCTAAAATGTTACCTCTAGAGAACAGCCTGTGATGAACACAGAACTTACTCTGAAAATACTTGCAAGCAATTAAGATCCCGAGACTGGTTGGCTCTAAAGTCAACACATCCTTTGAAGAGTTCAAGCTGTACAGATGGCTGTACATCTAAGGTGACAACTGTGTGCACAGCATCTCACTTTTTAAAAGCCCGGCAGCCAGAAGAATAACTCAATAGACAGTTTTGGCCAGCTTTATGCTTCATAAAGACAGTCAGTCCTACATCAGGGCAGAAGCCAAGTTTCTAATCTAATGCCAAACAATTTGGCTTTATACTAAGTTTTAACAATAGTAATTCATCTACTATTCTGAAGGGTCAATGTGCATTTGAGTGCATGATGGGTGCTCAATAGGTTATTTTTCTACTAAGATTGTCAGTTTCCATTTATTAAACTCATACTATATGGCCAGGCATTTGTTAAGGACATCTCTTCCCATTTTCTAAATATGTGAAGTCTTACTTATGTCGTGGCACACATGCGTGTGTGCACATGCACACATGCACTTGCATATGCACACACTAAATAAGTAAATGAAGAGGAGGAGGAAGAAGAGAAGAAGGAGGACATTATGGTTTTATTCCTGTTGTCACCTCAGATGTTCTGGCTGCAAAATGGTCCATTTTGCATGGAGAAAGGATTTAGAGATGCTATTTGATGAGACAGCCCATGCACAAGCTGTTTTCGGCCTAGAAGTGGTTTCCTCTAAAACTCGAAACAATACCGAGAGGAGCTGGAGTGAGGCACAAAAGCTGAGCCAGCTCTCGGGTCTGTTTCGCATATTCCATTTCTGTAGTGAAAATTTCCCACCATGGCAACAAATGTGTTGTAGTAGCAACTGGATTCGGGTCTTTCCCAGAGAATGACACTTCTTCCGTTGAAATAGCTCTCTTCTTGGTTGTGTGTGTGTGCGCACTTGTTTGCTTCATGAAGCAAGCATTCAGGTGGCACAAGGCTTTGGGTGACTTGTCCGGCTATTTGTGAAGAAACTGGCAAACTGGGCCTTCTCCCTAGCAGGCAAGAGAAAGGGCTGTTTGTTTGTGATATATCAGCGAAAAGGCTGGTGCAGGTGGGGCCCATCAGTGACACGTTGTTGGAAGCAGAGAGTGACTGCAGGTGCTGCCTCTGGGACACGGATGTGTGCTTCCTCGGCCTGGGGCCGGGGAAAGAGGACTGCCAAGCCCCCCGAAAAGAACCGCACTGTTGTCCTCGGGGTGAATGAAAAAGATGTTTCAGTGCTGTGGACGGATCTAGATGGTTTGCCGTGGAGGACAAAACGTCTCCTATAAACCCATTTACACAGTCCTACCTCACTTGGGCTCTTGGTGACCAGATTCAATTGTGCTGGTGTCCCCGTGCAGCGTGATATCATAGCTTCAGAGGAAGGCTTTATTTAGAGGTCACACTAGTTTGTCCTAGGGATGTAGTCATTTTTTGTGTCATGGACAATGTTTTACTGTGGAGATATGAGCCAGATGGCTCAGCCACTTGCAGTCCGGGGCTAAACAGTGTCGGTATTGTTGGTGAATAAACAGAATCTATTATCTGCTGCTCATGAAACTGTAGTGCCCAGCACTGTTTGGAGATGAAGTATTTAACAAATTGTTAGGGCTTGCCTAAAGCTGCCATTGCACGGCACCTCAGAAACCAGAAATCTCACATAGTCTTAGAAGCAACTGCTGCCTCCCATCTGGCTTTCTTCTCTCCCTGCCCCCTCCATCCTGAGAGGCCAGTCACGCTTACAGTAGGGGAAGGCCTGATTTCTGTTTCTTTCCCACCGCAATCCATATGCTAATATGATCTGTAATCCTTGCGCCTCCGTGCAGTGGGGGAACACAGCCTCCTCCATTTTCTCACCCCCTCAGAGCCAGGCCACCTATTTGCCCCCCTCAAGCAGCACAGTGGGGCTTTATAGGACAGTGTGCATGACGTGGAAATTCACTTTGCAGGAGTGGCTTCTTCCTGGTGCTTTGGCTATGGAAGGTGCAGTGTCTAGAGGGGTCCTCTTGCATGGCCACTCAGTGTCCATCAGTGGGGTGAGCTGTCTCCCCCCCCCCACCCAGAGCTGTAGCACAGATGCTTGGAAGAACTGGGAAATAATAGCTTTTCTTGGAAGAATGTGTTTGGATTCTTTCTCAGCATTCACCCACTACCGCTAGTCTTTTTCTTCTCCCTTTGTTTGAGCACACACCTTCTCTTTCTAAACAGAGCACACTTTTCCATTTAACTTGGCCCAGCTGTGGCTGGGTCTATTGCAATGTCAGAAGTATTCGTTTCCTGTTTTAATTGCAGCCAAAGCCAACCTTGACTGGCAAGGAGAAAGCCATTGACAGGTTTGGGCTGTGTCCAGACCTCCTCAGACTCTCAGTCAGCCAACTGTTTGACAGTCTATGCAAATGCATGCAAATGCAGGGACACTGGCCTGACACCTGCGGAAAGTGACCATCCCCACTCAGGCTTGGCCTCCCCTGTAACTGGGGGTTTTGAAATGCTGCTTGGTTGCTTTCTGTCAGTTTATTATGCATTTGTCAGCAGAACGTTGGGCTGGTGAGAACACTCCTCTTTGTCCCGGGGAGCCACACAGCTCCGTGTGGTGCCAGGGATAGTGGGATGGCTGCTGGCCAGCTCTTGTGAATCCTCCCCTCTGTCCCCAAGACCCAAATGCAGACTCGGAACTCTTGTGGGCTCGCCCACACGGAGGATGGGAAGACATAATGCTGGTCGTGAAAGGCCAGCTCCCCGGCAGCTGGAGCTTGGTGACTTTGAGCGAAAATGCGTCCTGGATCTTAAAAAGCCAAAGCAAGAGATGGGCCGGAGCTGTCAGAGAATTGGAGATGGCGAGAAGGCTGCCGGCCTCGAGTGGGAGTCGGATCACACGCCACCTCCAGACTGTGGGAAGAGAGCCAGGTGGCGAGACTCTGGAGGGTCGGCCATCCCGGCTCCCATCTGCTCGGGCCTCCGCTGGCCTCTCACTGCCCTCTCTCAGAGATGCTGGCACTGGTTGGGCAGCTGTTCCTTCTGAGTCCTATGTGAGGGTGCGGAGGTTCAGAGCTGCCTTTTGGAAGATAAGTCAGGCAGCACCATCATCACAGTCCCACAGACACAGGCTGGAACAGGATCTGGATCCCAGCACCTTCCTTCAGCCATGGCTGAGGGGAATTAAGTCATCAGCCTGTAGACCCCTTCAGTGTTAGCGACCACCAGATCTGGAGAGAGCATTTGTTGTTTTTGCATGGCTGGGCTTCAGTCTTCTAGAAAGTGCCATTTTGGGAAAGATTATGTAAAGCAGAACTTCTAGGGTCTGAAGAGATGGCTCAGTGGATAAAGTGTCTGCCGCTCTCACATCAGGACAAGAGTTCGAATCCCTAGAGCACAAATAAGAACTGCACAGTAGCATGTCTATAGCCCCAGGCTGGATGCTATTGTGAAGTGATAAGCAGCCTAGATATCCTGGACATACAAAGGGCTCTGGCAATGTCTGGTAAATGGCTGGGATTGCTTAGAGGCAATGCTATAGGCTGGGCCACAGCTCAAAATATATGATTTTGGCCCAGAGATCACTCTGCCATTCATACAGTTTAAAGCACTCCTCCTTGTATGTTAAAAAGAAGCGATGACATGGTGGTCTTCTCCAGCTCCAGAAGGAAACCCTGGTGGAAAGTACTGTGTGTGCGCTGCACCTCAGCAGGCAGAACAGCCCTGGCTTAAGACCCAGAGTGTGCAAGCACCACAGCTCAGAGGTGCAGGCAGTGAGAATGAAGGGTTCATAACTTTAAAACTGCATTGTTGATCAGCGTAGCACTGGTACCAAATGCTCAATGCACCAAGTGAGACATGGGGTAAGCTGAGATGAGAAATATACCTACAGAGAAGGCTCTGTAAACAGCATTGGACAGCGGCTGCTATGGGTAAACTGAGGCACAAAGGGATTGGTAAGAACCTACCCAGGGTCATATAGTCGATCTTGTCCACTGTCTGCAATAGAGCTCATTTCTTGAACACTTAGCACATGCAACAGGGAAAACTCTAGGCACCAGATAAACACCCACAGAACCCCAGTTCCTCTGAATCTCTGTGAGACCCATATTGTCTGTGGTTGTCATAACCTCAGCAAGGAACGAAAGCAGGAATGTCACTAGCTGGGTTTGGAGATAAATTTCACCAGCCCCAGTGCCTGGTACAAGGTGACTAGACCCAGTCTCTGCTCAGTGCCAAGGCTAGCCCTTGGCTACTAGTCTAGTTTGACTAAAAAGGGAGAATTGTATCTTATTGGCCCTGGTTCCTGGGATCTCTTTTTTAAATGGGCTCATGCTTTGCCTAAAATAAAATAAAATAAAAAGTCTAGGTCAGAATGAAATTCCACATAAGCAACACTGCCTCTATTTTCTTGAGCACTCAATGTCTCTCCTCTCTTTTTAGAGAGACACTGTGGAACCCAAGGTAGCTGTGTTTAAGCAGCTTTAATGTCCTTTCAGAGCTGTGCGCAAGGTTGTGGTCACTCAGGCAGCAGTAACTTTGAAAAAATGACCCGTCTACACCCAAACAATAACAGAATCCCCCTTTTTATGTTGGAAACGCCCACGGCTTTCTGCGCACCCCCAGACTCCCCACGTAGATGCGACTGTTTGACCAGCCTTCCACTGAACAAGTTAATTAAGCAAAAGAAAACGTGTCAGTTTCTGCCAGCCTCACAAAAACAGAGCTGTGGGGGTAAAAAGGGTCGGCCGAATTAACCCACATTCCTGAACGGGTTCACTAAAGCGAGGCCTGGCTTTGCGGCAATGCCAAGGGGAGCTACGCGCCGGATCGCCATTCACATTTATCAAGACATATTGTTCGCCAGATCATACTGAACACAATTAAAGCTGCAGGGCCTCGGGGGGCCGAGGCTCGGGGTGAGCTTAGCTTAACTTTAAAAAAAAAGAGAGAGGGGAGGAAAAAAGAAAAAGAAAGAAACTTGTCACGACACAGTGCCCACCACTGGCGTTCTGCACAGCACAGTGATGAGGACAAAGCAGTTTTCGGTCGCCCATATGCAAACAGCAAGTTGTTTCTAGTGCCCCCTCTTTCTCTACCCCCGCGCCCTCCTCCTTCTCTCCCCTTCCACGTCCATGAAAGCACATACCATGTGCAAAGCGACTGTATATTCTGCATGCCATTTGTCTCAGCCAGACCAAACCTGGATTACCCCCACCCCTTTCTCTTTTGGTGCTGGGGGCGGGGAAGAATCCCTTCTTAAATCCTTCTCTGGAAGCTGGGGAAGCAGAGGCCCCAGGAATCCTGTTTCCTAGCCAATTAAATTTAGTTGTGCCCCCCCAACTGCATTTTGGTTTTTCTTCCTTTATGTGGAGCCAGGATGGAGCTTAGTGACCAGTGCTCTGCCCCAACCCCGCCCCATCTGAGCCTCCTGCCGGCCCCAGGAAGAGCAGAGGTTTTCAGCAGTAGCCAAAGGGATTTCAGAGACTTTGCCCGTTCACTGGGGGAAAAGTTGGACCTGCACCAGTTTGGTACTGAGGCCAAGCAATCCTGATGTCTTTACTCCCAGTGAGTACAACCCCCACCGTGTGTGTGTGTGTGTGTGTGTGTGTGTGTGTGTGTGTGTATGTGTAAAATCCTTGTAGCCTTGCTCTCTGAGAAAAGCATCCTACAGTTAACAATTACATGGACCTACATTCCAGCCAGGAGGAAGGGACTCAGGCCAGTCTTCCACTGCCTAGTAATATAGGCAAGGAGTCCCCCAGGGTTTGTGAATTGGATAAGTCTTAAAGTGACACATTGGTAGCAATGAGCTCTCCAGCCCTATAGGAGCAGAGGCAGGAAGCTCCTCAGGGGACAGCCTAGGGTTCTTGGTGTCACAAGGTCCCATTTGATCTGGAGGTGTGGCTTAAAGGGTTTTTTTCCTGCATGCACACGCTTCCAGCCAAAGACTGCACATACCTCAATCACAGAATGAGGAAGGCAGGTTTTGTTGGCCCCCTTGAGCACATGTGTTTTGGGGGTGGAAATAACAAATAACCTCGATCAGATTAGCTGTTTAATCTAGCTAGAGGTTAGACAGATAGACAGACAAATGGGGAAAGCAGCAGAATGCAGTGGTGATCATACTATGCACCCGTGCAGACACACTGGCTCAAAAACATTTTTAAGTGCACAACCCCACAGAAAATAGTTTTCATACTAGGTCAAGAACCTTTTGAAGCACATGACCCCAGAGAGAACAGTTTTCCTTGAAGTGACTGAAGGAAACAGCAAGCACAGAACATGCTGGAAGCAGAAACCTTCAGAAATGAAACGTGCCCTGGAGCTTGTGGGACGTCCCCTCCTCCCCCCAACACACACACACACACACACAGTCACCTCAATGGCGTCTTCCTCAGTGTGCGGGTGGTTCGGTTAAAGGAGTGAAAACTCGACAGGTGTCCCCTGCAACGTCATCTCTTTCAGAACTCTTTGCTGGTGACTGAAAACCTGCCAGGGTGGGGTGGGCACTCTAGGATTGGGATCTAGCCTGTTCTAAGTGATTCGGTCCTGTTGGGAGGATCTTTCTGCGTTTGCAAGGGCCAGCTCTGCCTGGTTGGCACTCTGCAAAGCCTAGGATCGCTGGGGGTGGCATAGGCCCCAAGAGTTCCTGTGCGGTCCAAAAAGTGTTCTCTGGGACCCGCTGGAAGATCTGAGTCAAGCTCCAGGGAGGCAGAGTGCCCTCAAGACACACCCTCTCTTCCAGGGCTAGCAGACCGGCTGTCTGGGCCCCTTGTCCTGCTCACTGTGCCCTCCTGCCCTCTGCTCAGGGCCTGCCGCTCCCTCTGATGTCTACTGCCTCCAGTCTCCACGCTCGGACGTCCACACTTTGCCTTTCTGAGCACTGCTTGGAGCATCCACAGGGAGTTCAAGTCTCTCTACTTTGGGAGTGTGTGAGAATGTCTAGCGTGCTCTGCATCTGGGTGTGTATGAATTTATGTGAGTATGTATTGTACATGCACACGCAGAGGCCAGTTGTCCGTCCACTCAGGTTGTTTGCAGAGACAGTGTCTCATTGGCCTGAGGCCTCACAGATGAGGTCAGGCAGGCTGCCCAGCAGACCCCAGAGATCTGCCCATCTCTGCCTCCACTACACTAGAATTGCATGTGCGTGCTACCACACTCAGCTTCAGAAACACAGCAAACTTTATTTGCATGCACGCACGTTGCGCAGGCATGTGTGTGCTCATGTGTGCATGGAGGTCAGAGTTCAGCTCTGTAGAGTCAGTTCTCCCTTTCCATCTCTGCCTGGGCTTGGGGATTTGAACTCGGGTCCTCTTGTTTGCAGGGGGAACACTGTTGACTGAGATGGCTCCCTGTGTTTTGGGCAGTGTTGGGGACACATGCCAGGCAACACTGTGCCAGTGAGTGATGCCTCTAGCCCTGATTCTTCCTCTGCTTCTCTGACAGTGATGTGAGCACAGGCCCCTCCATTCACCTGTCTGTAAGAGAGGGCTGGGGCATGAGGCCAGGAGCTCAAGTTGTGACTGTAAAGGAACCTGTGGGCCGCATGGCCACAGCCCCCATGGCCACCAGTCTTCAAACCCCTGCATGCCCAGAGTCCCTCCTCGGTATCTGCAGCAAGCAGGCGTGGCAGAACCGTTTTGATAGATCTGGGCTGAATCTCTGAGGCTTTCCAGCCAAGCCTTAGTATCAATGGGTTCCTTGGGCAAATCTGGCAGGACGAAGCCCCTGAGGTCCTTCCTTTGCCATCTTCGTTCTCCTGCACGAGGTGGGCCTCAAAGGCTATGAGCAGAACATGCCTCAGACATGGACAGACTTAGAGCCACACTTACCCTGTTGGTCCAAACCCCCACTCCATAGTGAGGAGTGAAGGTCAGGGGTGCCAGGCCAGCCAGCCCAGGGTCACACAGTAAGTTCTGGAGAAGAGCCCTGGTCCATAAGCTGTTGGCTCTCAGCTGACGAGATGCTTAGCAGGGTTCTGTACACGTCCTGATATTTACCCAAACCTGTGACATTCGGCCTCAACTCCAGGGTTAGACCATCCAGATGAGCCTTACCACATGGTACCAGAGCTATGGGAATCACTATCACCCTCTCCCCAATGTGTCCTTGGGTGTGGGCTTTGCTCATGAGGGTTAGCATCCGAGGGCTGCCATGTAGCTGAGCAGTTCAAAAAGACTTGAGTCGCCCAAGCATGCCTGCCATTGAGACACTGCAGAGGAGCGGCTCCAGAACTCCCTGCTCTCGTCCCAGCTTCGCCCACCTGCGCCCAGGCTCCCCAGCACTGCCCCCCCAGCAATTAGCAGCTGGGAGTTTTCCTAACAAGCCGAGGCTGAAGGGCCCCTCTTGTTGGCTGAGATTTATGAGCCTGCACTTGCTGGGGAGGCTTCCCACGTTGAATTGTGGAGCACTTCTGACCCTACCGCCCAGAACAAGAGAGGGGTGGGGAAGGGAGGGACGGAGGGCACAGGAGTCAGGGGAGAGGGGGCACTGCTTGGCTTGGCCAGATGTCATCAAATGGGATCTTGCAGATACACCAAGGGCTACCTGCTGCTGCAGGGACTGGGACCAGATTGGAGGGGGTGTACATGAGTGTGTGTCTGCACTCCTGTGTGTGTGTGTGTGTGTGTGTGTGTGTGTCTATCTGTCTCCTTCACCCTCCCACCTGAGTGAGCATGGGTATACTCAGAATGTGGGTGGACTGGGGGATGGGAAAAGAACCTACCCTAGGGCTGGGTTTGCTTCAAACACCTTCTGGAAAAAAAAATTGCTAAAGCTGAGACACTGGTGGGAGTTTTCAGGTCCCTTCTGCGTTTAGTTGCCACCTCTTCCTCTGCATGCTGTGCTTGGATGCTGCTCTCTCTGCCCAGTCCTCCCTTCTCTGGCCTTTGGGGGGGGTATCATTGCTATCTCCCTTTCTGGTTGGAGCGGGCAGGGGCCTCCCGCAGGACTTTGAGTCCGCCCTGCATGAGTTTGGCTGCACATTAGCAGTTTAGCAGAGATGTTTAAAGTATGGATGGCTGGGCCCTAGCCCCACAGGGCAGGGTGATTGGTTGGTCTAGGGTGAGGCCAGGGTGCAAGGATCCCCCTTCTCCTGTGTCCAGGGAAGCAGACTGTGGAGCCGGCTCACCATTAGCTGCCGTCCTCTGTACTGACAGTCTATCTGGAAGGTAAATTTCAACCCGGGCCTTAAACTTACAGACCACTGAGCTAATGTTGAAACAGCTTCTTGGGAGGTGCATTCCATACTAAAATGGCATTGAGCTGAACCACATACTCTTTATAGCACGGTTTCCAAGACCAGGCTCCTCGAGGCACCAGCTGGGGTCTGGCATGGCCACTGTGCTCCCATAGTTCTTGGATCAGAGGCATGTCCTTATCGGATCCTTCCTCCGGGCATGGTCCCAGCTCCCTCCATGGCTTCATCCTAGACCCCCCCATCCCTGCAGGCTCCACACCACAGGGCATTCCTGAGCATAGGCGCTTCTTTGGGTTGACAGCTTTCCATCCGCAGCTCCTTCTTCAGCTTTTATGTGACACATTGTCTCTTCCCAGCAGCATCCGGGACCCTGCCCAAACTTCCTGTTATCCACGCTGCCCATTAATAAGAGCATATTCTCTGGCTAGTTGCTTACTATCTGACCCGCCCACCCCTCCCGCCAGTGCTGAGATGTGAGCCCTGCAAGGATGGAAGCATGCCTGTGGAATTCATTGCTTCCACTCTGTGTCCACAGCAGGGCCCACAGTGATACAGGCCAACAAAGCTGGGCTGTCTGATCACTCACAACTCCCATTGTTGGGATCTAACTCTGCATTTACTTTCATCCCTTTGGTATCATCCTGGTTGTATATATCCTGGTTATGTTGACTT
The DNA here is from genome assembly GCA_028658305.1 of Pachyuromys duprasi. Taxonomy (NCBI): domain Eukaryota; kingdom Metazoa; phylum Chordata; class Mammalia; order Rodentia; family Muridae; genus Pachyuromys; species Pachyuromys duprasi. The sequence goes on along the minus strand of CM053753.1, from coordinate 101,554,821 downwards.
TTCCAGGCTCCCCCTCCCCCCACATAATTTGAAGTAATTGCACATTATAACATAATTAATAAATTACTATTTATTAAATAATAATAAAGCCAATAAAAGGATTGGGGGTGAATGTGGATCTCATCTTGAATGCAGAAAAACTCACCTTCTGCCCTTAAAATGACTTTCCCAGTGCTCACCAAATCTTCTTAGATATACCATTCTTGCCAAAAACTAATTTTAAACCACTTTTCTTTTTTGATTGTAAAATAGTAAGAAATCAGTTAAGAGTTGGGGGTTGGTAAACCCCAGGCTGGGGAGATGTGCCCTCAGTAAAGTGACTTCCATACAGTGTGAGGGCCAGGGTTGGAGCGTCAGCGTCCATGTGCAAAGCAGCTGTGGGGACATTTTTGTGTGCCAGCACCGGAACATGAGACGGGGGGTCTTTGGGGCTGGTTGGCCAGGCAGTCAGACCTGACTGGCAATTACCACATCCCACTGAGAGACCTTGTCTTGACATACCAAGGTGGAGGGGTCCTGTGAAAAACACCTGAGGTTGGCTCTGGCTTGCACATATGCACCTATGCACACACATGTATATACCCAAGTACACATGTATATACACATGTGCACACACACACATATATACCATGTGCACACCCATGTATGCACAGACACACACACGTGTACACACACTTGGGTACACACATGTATACACACACAGAATAAAGCTCTAATAAATGTTCACTATCTACCACTATCCAGAAATAAACCGCCAGTACTTTTTAGGAGATTCTTACCTCCCCTCCCTCCCTCTCCCCCTCCCTCATCCTTCTTCCAGACTCCACACCCACATGTATATAGACATAACCCTCTACTTGAGATGATCTTTTACACGACTTCTCTGAAACTGCTGTGGTGTCTTTCTCTATCGACCTGAGGTTCTCGAACATCGTTTGTGGTCGCTACCGACTATTTCGAATCCCTGGCTGGCCAGCCCATCTCCACCCCCACCCCAGTGCTGAGCCTGCAGGTGTGTGCACCCACACTTGGCTTTCCCATGAGCGTCGGGATCCAAACTCGGGTCCTCGAGCTTGTTTGAAATAAACTTCAACCACTGAGTCTTCTCGGCCTCCCTGCTTCCTCTGCCTTCTTCCTCTGTCTCTCTTTGTCTCGATCTCTCTGTGTGTCTGCCTCTCCCCCTCCCTTCGCACTCTGATTCTGCGGGTACCAATCTGATTACGAACTACTCTGTTCTTACTGACCTCTTCAGTCTTTTTCATACTTTAAGAGAATTAAAAATTATAGCATCCATGAATAAAAATAACTCTCAGCTCCATCTTATTAGCTGAATGAAATGGGGGGGGGGGAAATACAGTGAGTGTTGGGGGGGAAGTGAAGAATAGAAAATTGTTTAAGTGGCCAAAGAAAGTTGATCCTATTGTGCTGCCGGCCAAGCTATGCCAGCTATATGTAAATGCAGGCGGTGGCCTGTGCTCATGTGTCCACTTTGAAGTTGCCATCTGAATTTAATTCTGCCTTTGTGATTAAATCAGGCCATTACGTTTAATCTCACTTAATAGTGAGACACGGCCTTTGTTGTTTTCTATAGGCAACATATTCTGCCCCTAACATATACAGCTTGGCATTCACACTTTACTATTAATCCCCGATGGCTGGTAATTGCTTCATCTCCAAGCCCTCTGTCCAATTCACAAGGGCTGATTGCAACTATTCTTCCCTATACATTAATGCACGGTTTGGGCCTTGCTTCTTTGCCTCAGTGCGCCCTATCAAGCTGTCCACATTTTCTGGGCATGTGGATGTATTGTGAGATGTTAAATTAAATTCGGTGTTGACACCCTCCACCCCGCCCCAAACACCGGAATCTATTAGCCCGTGGAATTTAGCTGATTGACAAATGGGACTGCTTTTTTACTGAAAACCCTTCCATAAAAACAACAACACACTAAATATTTTGTTTCTAGGCGAAGACTGGGGTCTTGGGGAAGCTGCCTGGCTTGTTCTGTCACTGTAGGAACAGGGCCAACTACGTTCTTGCCTCGAAGACGCTCTCATGTCATGTTTGTCTATATTATCATTTCTCTGGGGATTTAACACAAAGACATGGTGCTTTGCTACTTTAAGATTTAAAATTATTCTCTTCTTTCTGATTCCTGTCTCTAAGAATGTTTCAGATGGCAACTCTCCTGGCCTCCTCCACTGTTCCCTGCAGTGTGGATTGCTTGGGCTTCACAAGACTCCAAGGAAAACAGCAGCCAAGGGACCGCCTGCCTGCTTCATGCTTTGCACCTACGGTAACAGATACGCTAATTTTAATGTTTAGCTTTACAAAGACACAGGCTTTCCCGCGCTGTTACCCCCTCATTAGGTGGGTCATGCTTAGCAAGCTTTCCATCACTCTAAATTAAGAATGCTATCATTATCACGGTGACTGTTGGTTCCTGGAGCATAATTAGCTGTTTCCTCTAATTCATATTAACCACATATAGAACCTAAAATTTGCACAGTAGCAGGAACACACTCAGCCATGCTGCCTGCTCAGCCTGGCTCTGTGCAGTTGCAGCCCCCTGCCTGTCACTGGGGATCCTGGAAAACAAGTTTTAACTTCCTGAAGGATTTTAGAAGTGATCTTATTTAACCTTATTTTTATACAGGATATACTAAGGTGAATGCCAGCTTACAGTTACCACAGAAAAATCTTCAAAGCCAGAAAAACTATAAGAAAACACCAAAACCTCAAGCATCTAGAGTCTCCAATGCCGCTGTTATCCTTTGGACCATTTTCTGGATACAGTTTCCCTGTTTAACCGACACATACATATGCATATAAAAGCACACATAAAATTTTCAACATTTCCAAGGCATTTTATTATATTAGTCTCAAAACCAAGGTGATGAGAAACACGCCTTGTAAGGTTAGTATTTGTCTTTAAAGCAATATTTAAAGAATGTGATTTTTTTCTTCTTTGAAATAATTTCAGATTTGTAAGAAAGCTACACAGACAGTACAGAAAACTCGCATATGCTTTTCGCTCATATTTTAAGTTTAAAGAATTGCTTGCATCCATAAATCCACTTATTTCGGTGGGAGTAGTGTGTGCCACAGTGTGTATGTGTGTGTGTGTTCCCTCTTACCATTGTGTAGATTTCAGGGATGAAGTTCAGGTCATCAGGCTTGGTAGCTGATGAGCTATCTCACCAGCCTGAATAGTGTTCATTTTTAAAAATATCTTGCATAACTACAATCTTGTCACAACTAAGAAATACAGCATTAAGTAATATGTGGAGGTAACATAGTCATTTAGTCAGGTTCTTTTATCATAGAAATACACGTTTTCCTATGCCATTAAATATTCTTATTTTTCCAAAGAGAAATGAAGGTGATGAGTGTGACTGTGGAAAAAGTTAGATTCTATGTAAAATGCTGATAGTGTCTAATCAGAAAACTGTTGCCAGATACACCATCCTCAGGACAGAGGCTGTACCTAGGCTCACTCCACTCTTCTGTGGTACAGAAACTCTGAGAGCGTCAGCTGGACACCCAGTTTTGGTTTTTGCATGGGAGATTCTGAGGGCAAAACGAATCCTGCCAACCAGTGTTTCTAGCTCTCCTTTAAAGGTATATGAATACATTCTCACTGTAGGAAATTTGGAAGCTACACAAGGGAAGAAATCCATGAGCAGAACTGCTAGTCATGCAGACGTGACTGTAAGGGATTTGCAGGCACGGCTGGACCCCCACTGCTTTGCAGTGGTGATTTCACGTACACCCTGCTCAGTTTTCTAGAACATTTACTATTCTTATAAAATTTCTCCAAGAATTACACAGTTCTCTCCTATGGCAGAACTCTAGCTGTTTAGTGTCATCTCATGTTTGGGATATGAATGCTATTTCCAGAGAGGCAGAAGCAAAACTCTGACTGTGTGCGAGGAGTGGGGGAGTCAAGAATCAGCTCCTGAAAGATGTCCTCTGGCCTTTCCACACCAATGCTGTGGCGCAGGTCTGTGCATACCCACACCCAAACACACTGGCATATACAAAATGATAAATATATTTAAGATGTTTCAAGCTTTTTTACTACTAAGTTTCTACCTTTTTCATTTTTCCTATTTTATATTCATTTTTCCTGTTACAAGGAAAATAAGTAATATGTTCTATTTTTGTCTTAGGGATAATATCTTCAGCGACAGGATGCACAGCTTTGACTAAGGTCTCCCCATGTGTACCATTCCTGAAGGTTGTTTTTCAACATCATTTTTAAAAAGAAGTCACCAGTAAACCCAAAGATCACTGCATTTATGAGGGACAGCGATGAAAACTTGATTCTCAGAAGATACTAAGTAGGACTTGGTGATTTTAGTTTGAGATTACACCGAGCAAGATACAGGATTACATATGGGATTTAAAAATATTCCCAGACATTTTATGAGGTTAAAATTTTTTTAATTGTGATGGAAAATAATAGCCAACCTCCCAGCTCTGATGGTTCTATGGCTGTGAGTTCTATAGTCATGGATTCAACCAACTCTGGATTAAAAAAATATTTGGGAAAATTATGTCTATAGCGAATCTTTAGAGACCTTTTCTCATCGTTATTTGCAAGGCAGTGTAGTATCTGCTCTGCTTTTATGTTGACATCATAAGGGACTGAGAGGTACCTGGAAGAGTATAAAGAATGTGTACAAGATGGAGGCCAGCACACCAGGTGTTGGTGTCTAGAGGCCCTGAGGCCAAGCACTCAACCTCAGATATGTCCTAACCTTTTCCAACCCGGTGCCAGCCACAATTAAAACTGCCAGCTCTCTGCAGCAAGACTCAGAAAAACTGGGACTCATGGAGTCAGGGTGAATTCTGGGAACTCTGCCTGGTGGATATTCTAAGTCAAGCACGGAGTGGCTCATCACCTTTAATTCCTGGGAGAAAAAAGCCTAACGATGAGTGTCTTAACAAGAATGAACGAAAGCAGGCACCAGTAATCAGACAAGAAGAATTAAGTTCACAAAACTCAGAGCTGGGAACTTCCCTGCGTGCCCACATGGCCCTGGGAAGCTGTGCCTCTTGAGTGGAAATACAGAGCATGAGGCCTTTACATTTCGTAGCCCTGGCTTTCCTAAACAGCAACCAAACATTATTTTTTCCTGTTCTGGACCTTTGGATCAGTAGTCAGAGAAGATACTGGCGTTGCGTTCTGAGCTTCGAAATTCCGTACAGAAACACCTGTAGTGATCTTTTGTCTGGAAATGTGACGGCCTGCTGGTGCAGTTTGCTTGTCAGAATGTTTGTCTAGCATGGTTGGGGCTCAGGGTCGGATTCCCAGCACTAAGTGAGCAGGGCGTGGTGGCACATGCTGCAACCGTGCATTTGGGAGGTGAAGGGACCCTGTAAGTAAGGGGTCGTGCTCCACTATCACAGAGGCTCAGGCCAGCCTGGGCTGCAAGAGGCCCTGTCTTAAACATCAGCAATGGAAGGGAAGAAGGAAGGAAGGGAAGAAGGAAGGGAGGAAGGAGAAAGAAAAATAAAGGAATATGATAGAAGCTGTTAGATTAAGACCACACTTTACTAGGTAGCTCTTGTCCTCTGTCTCCCTCACTCCTTCCTTTCATTTCCCCTCCTCCTAGAGAAGTCAGGCTTGGAAGCGACCCTCACCCAAAGGAATGAGAAGGAAAGAGAGAGAGGTCACTCCGTCTCCATGGCCCAGTGAGGTGTGAGGCAGGAGCTGGCATTTGAGCAGAATCTTGAAGGGTGTGTTAATGGAAGTGATTACTTGAGGAAAGACGGGTTAGCTGACGGCTGATGGGAAGAAGTGGAAATGCTGGCAGTCAAGAAGGCAGGACTTCAGGTTGGCAGGTACCTGAAGAACAAACAGTACAGAGAAGCCTTGAGGAGGCCCCGGGCATAGGCAGGACTGTTTAGACACTCTGACCTCCTGAGGTTTGGCTTGTCAAAATGGTTAAGTGTTGTTCGAAAACTCTCACCGGGGGCGGCCCTCCCTTTCGGGGTGTGCTTGAGGAGACTCAAGCTTTCAGGAGAAGATGGGGAAACAGAGCAGCCTGCCTACCAGAAGCATTAGCCGCCTAGTCCAGCCCATCTGGGAAAAATCCCCATTGGGATGGGACTCCTGGGCCACAGCTTTATTTTGGAAAGACAACCTTGTGCTATCCTGAGCCTGTTTGTGTTGTTGAAGTGACATTGCATAACCTAATCTGGCTTTGTGATATAAATACATGTGCTTGTCCCTGGGCCCGCTGGGAGCCTGGGGTTCGCTCCTGGGACTTACCCATCTGGCTGTGTAAGTGATAGGAGATAGAATCAGAGAGAGAGGTAATTGTGTTCGAGCAAACACGAGTGGCTGATTCCAGAATATCCCGCAGACTACTTGTGAGTGGTGCTGATCTTAGGAAGACTGAGGGCATTGAAAGCATCACTAACAAACCCAAGCTGTTGCTGCTGGCAGGCCTTTCCTCCTAAGTCTCTAGGTGAGCCAGGAAGGCAGATGGGACCATGTCAGAGGGGCAACTGAGAAAGAAGAAAATATCCTTGCTGCCCACTTCCTGTCCTCATGTTTCTCCTTTTCACCTAAGCCAAAATAACTAGAAATGCTTTAATACCATCAAAGGACAAATACCATCAAATAACACCTGAGCTGGGCACAGAGGCTCCTGCCCTAACCTGGGGCAATTCCCTGATAGGCTTCCCAATGAGGAAAGAGCTTTGGTTCTCATCTGCACTCATGGTGTTGACGTCATTTTAGGTTTGCTTTGCAAAAGAAACAAACAAGTCTCATGATTTTTATATCTGGTCTTGAAAGCAACCTTCTAGAACGGCTTTTTGTTCAGCATGTGGAAAGTTTGTGAATTCTAGACTTCTGTGAATTCAGGTTCATTTCAGCCTTGAGAGGTAGAGATTAGAGCAAGTATTAAGTATTGAAGACACAGCCCGACTTTAAAGCTTAGTAACAAGCGTGTTGTCCCGGAAGGCGAATGAGAAGAGCAGAGTATTCCCTTTTAGTGTCTGTCTTTATTACTTCGGCTCACATAACTGCTGCCAGCTTCCTATTAGTAGTAACAGGCATGTCTCTAAGCATACAACAAGTGTGGCTTGCCTGCTTGCACATGTAGAGTGTGAATTCGGAGCCGAAAGACCTCAAATGCTATTGAAATGGGCAAGGGGTAGAGGAGAGCAGATCCAGGAGTGCAGACTGTGGCCTCAGTGGACACCTCCACTCAGTGGACACCTCCACTCAGCAGAAACTGATCCTGCCGGGTAGAAAGCTCTCTTCTGTGGCAAAGCTTCTCATGTTGCCAGAGAAACGCTATAAAGCGCTAAAAACCTGGGATTTCAGGTGTTTTCCCAGTGAGTTTATATTGAACCAACAGCAGCCTTCACCTGAGGGCTGCTCTGCCCTGGCAGCCAGTACAGCAGTGGCTGTCAACCCAGAGGTCACACAGGATCATCTGGAAACACAGATACTTATGTTTCAGTTCAAAACAGTAGCAAAATCACAGTTATGAAGCAGCAACAAAAATCATTTTGTGGTTGGGGGTCACTGAACTATCTATCTTAAAGGGTCAAAACGTTAGGGAGGTTGCGAGCCACCTCAGAACAGTATTTCACACGTGTGTCTTTGAAACCGAATACTCATGAATAAGTCTCTCCACACCTTCACAGTCATTCTCAATGATATACCCTCTGTTGTGGGGTTTTAAAAATCACGTTTAAGCCTAGCCTCTACCCCAAATAGAACCTTTTGGGGAGTATAAACTAGACATGTGTCTGTTTCTTGAAATGATTTTCATTTTGATAAAATATTCACAATGTGAAGCTTACTATCTTTTAAAAATTTGCTTTGCTTTATTAATCCCATATATTGCTGATATTTGTGGTTGCTATTTTTTAAATACAAGATAACAGAGAGTTTAAAAAATAAGATCTTATATAGAGAACTAAAGGAATTTTTTTCTGTTAAATCTTTTCTTTAGCATAGTTGATTAATATTATCAATTTAGAGAAATTCAGCTGCCAAACTATTGTTAATACTATATATATATTTATATATTTATAAATATATATATATTTGAGCTGTCAAAAAGGGGGAAATTTCTTGATGTACCTTTTCCTGTGTGTTAAAAGGTATCTTAAATTTTAATTATTTTTAGTTATTTTTTTGTTTTTCAAAAACCATACTCTGTGTGTATACAGTTTACATATGATATAACACTATAGTCAAATGCTTTGGTGTAGATTTTTATTATTTTAAATTTATTTATTTATACAACATTCTGCCTGCATGTGTGCCTGTGCACCAGATCTCACTATAGATGGCTGTGAGCCACCATGTGGTTGCTGGGAATTGAACTCAGGGCCTTTGGAAGAACAGCCAGTGCTCTTAAACTCTGAGCCACCTCTCCAGCTGCCCTGGTGTAGCTTTAAACAGAAGGAAAAAAAGGATTTTTGTTTTCTTTTTAAGACAGGGTTTCTTCATATACCTCTGGCTGTCCTGAAACTTGCTCTGTAAACCAGGCTGGTCTTGAACTCACAGAGATCCTCCTGCTTCTGCCTCCCGAGGGCTGGATTTAAAAGGTGTGCCACCACAGCCTGACAAAAAGGGAAAATTTTAACATTACAAAACCCCTCCCCAGGATTAAAAAAAAATTTTTTTAATCCTCTTTTAAAATGAGACACTGTTACAAATGAGTTACAAATGTGTTCAGTGACTGGTCACCGCTGACTCCTATTTAGCTAATGGTCCTTTGAAATCCCGACAGACATTCGCAATCACTGCCTCGAAGGAGCAACATTTTAGGTTCATTTGGAATGCAGACATGACTCTTGCTGCTTCAGTTCTTCCTCAGGCTGGCTTGTTATACTCAGTTCTTCCTCAGGCTGGCTTGTTATACTCAGTTCTTCCTCAGGCTGGCTTGTTATACTCAGTTCTTCCTCAGGTTGGCTTGTTATACGTGTTGCGGAAACAGCGTTGTCACCGCTGTCTGAAGGGGCAGTTCGATGGCACTGGGAAAATGTGTGCTGCTACCACCTTAATGCTCTTCTCGTCTGGCCACCCCAAAGCTATGATCAGAAAACAGCTCCTCGCCTCCTCTCCCCCAGCTCCCAGCAAGCACTGTTCTCCTCGCTGTCTCTATCTACTCTGGCTCCCTCATAAAAATAAAAAGACACGGTGTTTGTCAGTTAGTGTCTTTCCTTGTCTCACTCAGGGTCTTAAGGCTCTTCTCTATTGTAGCATGTAGCAAAATGCTCTTCAGTTTTAAGGCCGACCAACACTTCGTTATGATCATACACAACATTGTGTTTATCTGTTCCACTATGGATGGACACTTGGGTTGTCCTAACTCTGCCCTAATGGGAACAGGGCTACCATGGACTAGGGTCTACATATCTGTGAGTCCCTGCTTTTGATTTTGGCAGTCCCTGTTTGTAAGGCTCACCGATGGCTTCTTAGAGAGCTACTGTCTCCCCCGCAGGGGCAAGGTGGACATGGTCCATGCATGTACTTCATACCCCGCCTGATTGTGACAGGTGAATGCTTAGTGTGGTGTTTCACTCTAGTTCAGCTAGCAGAAAGGAAGTTAGTGGAAGGAACTTGATTAGCTCATCAAATCCACAAGAAGACAGAATAACTGGTTTCAAATGGAATGGAGACAAATGAAATCTCGCCTCTGGGAGGGACATACGTAACCTTCGTAGTGGCAGTGAGAGCCATGGGTGTCATGTGGCCAGGAGCGAGCACAAGGAGGAAAAGTATACGCCCCCAATGCTGTGCTGACCCATATGCCAACTTTGGGGAAACCACACTGGTTTCCGGAACTGGCCATAGCAGGAATGTTTACATTACCAATTGGAGCCTTGTTTTTCCCTCAGAGAGCATTTTCCATGCAAAGCATTGATTGCTGCACCGACGAGGCCAAGGGACAGGTAGCTAATAGGTCATCTGTGAAAATCATACTGAATGAAGCTGAAGTGAGGAAATGGGGGAAGGGGTGGTGAAAGAGGGAGAGAAAGAACTCAAAGAAAATGTGTTTCTACACAGGCACAGACAGCTTAGGGCGGAACTGGCCAGTGAAGATATCTTCAAGCTACACCTATAATTCTAAATTTTTATCATGGACATACTGAAAGTTAAGTGGGTAAAATCAATCTTAGTAATCCATTGTATCTCGCATCTTTTACATATAATATATACAGTGATACATATAATACATAATAACATAATTATTAATGAGATTACTGGTCCTCTTTCTTTGCGCCATGCTTTCAGGATGCAGGCGTGTTTCACCCCTACAGCATGCTCCGGGTTGGTGGGCTGTATTCCCAGTGTTCAGCAGTGCCACGCGGTAGAGCAGCACACTGGACAATGGAAGACTAGATCATCTGAGGAATGGCTTAGGATGACACTCACACCATCCTCCTGTTGTGGACTGTCAAGAGCATATATTGCTCTCCTCTCCTATTGGAAAAAGAAATCCAAACATTAAATTGAACCAACTTGATTCAATAAAATCGAACCAAGCCAATTAAGCTCCTGTTTTACAAGTATAACATTGCTGAAGACGTCAGCTATGTCCCTGAGAATGTGAACAGGGATGGTCAGGGGGAATACATGGGAAGGAGGGTTTGGAGAGATAGAGCTGCTCTTCCAGAGGACCCGGGACCCACAAGGTGGCTCAGAACTGTCGATATCTCCAGCCCTAGGAAATTTGACACCCTCTTCCAGCCTCTCTGGGCACCAGGCACACATGTGGTACACAAACATACATTCAGGCAAAACTGCCATCATGTAACAAGAAAATGAATAAATATCTATTCTTTTTATGAATAACATTAATGAATAGACACTAAATTCTGCTGAGAGAGAGAGAGAGAGAGAGAGAGAGAATCTGAAGATCCTCACAGATTCTGGACTGGTTCCCCCATCTAAATAGAAAATGTACCCATAACTTACAGCTGCCAAGGGAACATCATGGTCCTGCTAAATGCCTTACTGAAATGGGTGTCTTCAGGGGTTGGGGTGCAGCTCAGCTGGCAGCGTGCTAGCCTAGCAAGTCCTAAATCCTAAGTTTGATTTCTGGCTCCACATAGACCTGGTGTCATGGAATAGTCTACAGTCCCAGCACTTGGGGCATGGAGGCAGCTTCAGAAGTTCAAGGTCACCCTCCACTACATAGTAAATTGGAGGCTGGCTTGGGATGCGTGGGAGCTGTGTCTACGTGTACATACATGTAAATGCATCAATGTTAATCTTGCTAGGAGCTAACTGGGAGTTTTTACTCTGGGAGTTGATGTTTGAAAGGACCAAACTTAATGTGACTGTTAATTCCAGAATGGCTTTTCCCTTGCCTTAACACTTTCCTTGAGTCTTAGCTGAGTGGAAAGTTCAGTGCCTACCTTTTGGTAAGGAAGGAAGGAAGGAAGGAAGGAAGGAAGGAAGGAAGGAAGGAAGGAAGGAAGGAAGTTCAACCTCCCACAGAGGTTTGGGAACCATCCTTACAAACACCAGACCAGGAACTTTGGAAACCAGCCCCTAGTTTCCCTCAAGCATATACTAATTCTAACCTGTTGTGAGTTGTTGTGTGTTTATAGGGAGATTAGTATCTTTTTGCCCACTGTCTATGGAGAAAGAATATTTTTTCTCTCATTTATAGTTGGTATTCATGCGGCATAGATATCTGCCTCCCAAGTGGATACCAAAGATACTTGAGTCACTATGTAAAATGGTGTATTCACCATAATCCTACACAATCATATATTTCAAATAATCTCTAGGCTACTTGCAATCCCTAACATGTACTTATAAAGCTATGTAAATATTTGTTATTCCACATTTTTAGGGAATAATGACAAGAAGAAAATTTCTTGCAAAGGTTCAGTATAGATACTTTTTTCCCTCTCAGTATTCTCTGCTCTAGTTGCTTGGAACTTGTGGGAACAGGGCATCCTCATAATGAACACTCACTCTGAGGGAAAGCTGGCCTGTGGCTGCTCACCTCTGCGACAGGCAGTCTCTGGCATGAGTGTTTTGCTAGATGCACCCAAAGTCCTATATCCACATAAAGATGTATATAAACAAGGATGCTCACACAAATATTGAAAAAAAACCCTAAAGTGTTTGGCCATAAAGGATTGGTATTGTGACTAGCCAGTATGTCTGCCTGTAAAAAATAAAAATGGCAAACATTAAAAAATAATTAGTTATTTATAATCCATATGGATTGAAGGTCACAGTATGTGCAGAAACAGAAAGAAAAATGCAAATTTTTGTAGGAAAGCAAAAAAAAGTTTTGGTAGAGATATTGAAAGGATATTTGACGAAAATCTGACTGGAGAGATGGCTCAGTGACGCTTACCACGCAACTATAAAGACCTGAGCCTAGATTCCCAGAACCTACAGAACCTACATGGATTCAAGCCTGGCACAGTGGTGCACGCCTGTAATCCTAGCACTAAGGGAGGCAGAGGCAGGTAGATCTCTGTGAGTTAGCCTTGTCTACAAAGCGAGTCCAGGACAGCCAAAGCTACACAGAGAAACCCTGTCAAAAAAAATAGCTGGACTCCATAGTGTGCACCTGCAAGACCAGTGCTCCCATGGCCAGAGAGGAGACAGAGACCAAAGAATTCCCTCAGGCTCACAGCCCAGCCAGCTGGCATATGTGGCAGAAAACATTGCAAGATCCGATCTCAAACAAGGTGGACAGCAAGGACTGACGTGAACATGCACACACGCATACACACATCATACATATCCACAATCTACACACATACACACACATCATACATATCCACAATCTATACACACACATACATCATACATATCCACAATCTACACACACACACACACAAAGACAAAACTAAACAGAATCAGGCTATGTGTATGTGTGAGAATGAAAAACCAAGCTTTCTTGAGGGGGGTTTTATTTGTTTAAAATGTTGATAAAGCTTTTACAAATGATCTTGGGGAGTTTATATGATGATAAAAAGATCCAAAAACAGGGGCACAGTGACATGCCTTAAAAATGTCCCTTGTGTTCTTGAGGCTACAAGGAGACATGGCCCCAGGCCCTAATGGTGTGGCAGAATCCAAGCCTTTTCAACTGCCAGCCTCCAAGGTCTACCTCTTGGGGTTTACCAGAGCATAAGTGTGTGTGTGGGGGGGTGGGGGGCAGGCAGATATGTGTACAGGGATGCTTTTAAATGCCTGACTTGTGTGAAAAATACTGAGGGTGAAACAAGATGTTCTTTTAAAGGGAATTAACAAATTCCAGAGTAGCAGCAGTGGCCTCCCAGGTTAAAGCTGTAATGGAAGCCGTTGTGACACACCGATAAACAAATGAGCAGGTTACCACAGCCTTGGCAGTCTAGCTCGGAGGACCTCGCTGATACCCAGATGCCCGGGTGCTCTGGTCCCTCATACGTGATGCTCACTGTTTGGACATAGCCCAGGAACATCCCCTGTGCAAGATGAATGGTCTCTATGTGACTTAGAAGGCTTAACATCGTGTAAAAGCTTTGGGTCCAGTTGTGCAGTGGTGTTGTGTAGTAATGGTTAGAAAGGTGTGTGCTTCACACAGGTGCAAGCCAACGCATTCTGCGTCTGGCTGTGGTTGATCCGTGAGTATAGATCCTATGAACATGGAGGCTGATTGGAACCTATGTGTCTGGAGGCTGCCTGTACTTAACTACAGAGATAAAAAGACGAGGGAAAGGCTGTGCAGTAATACTCCTCAGGGTGAGGGTTAGTAGCAGCCTCTTCACAGCAGCAAAGTTACACACCATTTTTGGCCCCCCCCCATATGTTTTTGAAATGGTCTAATTTATTTACAACAGGTAAAAATAATCCTTTTAAAATTCAAACAATATTCAGGTGCCGTGGCACACGCCTGTGATCCAGCCCTCTGGGAGACAGAAGCAGGCAGATCTCTGAGTTTGAGGCCAGCCTGGTCTACAGAGCAAGTCCAGGACAGCCAGGGCTACACAGAGCAACCCTATCTCGAAAAAATTGGGACTTTTTTTTTCAAACAGTAATAAAGACATTTCTTTTTAAAAAGCTGGGGCTGGGGCTGTAGCTCAGTCGGAGGAGCGCTTGCTTAACACCACTCAGCTGCAGCTCTGCATCAAGGAGGCATGGTAGTGTGTGCTAGGAGAGATGGGAGGAGGAGCTCATAGTCATACCCGGGCTACTCGAGATCCTGTCTCAGACAGACAGACAGACAGACGACAGACAGACAGACAACCTGCCATTTCAGAACATTCCTGCTTCCCTCACAACGCATTCAAGAACATCCCAGCAAGCATAGGCCTGGGTTGTGCTCTGGAGGGGGTGGGATGCCGAGCAAGCCTTTCTCCTTCCCACAATCTTTATGATTAAAGGTTTTGTGACCCATTTCTTTGCTTTCCTTGTTTCTGCCTCCTCTACTAGACTCAGGTGTTATAAAAAAATAAGATATATAGTAAAAATCACTTAATTTGTGGTATGCATGTGGTGAGTGTGCATGTGGGGTGTGTGTACATGTGGTGTGTGTGTGCATGTGTGTACAGGATATATGAGCACACATCCAAAAGCCAGAGGCCCTGGTGTCTTCCTCCATCATGTCCCATGCCCTTTCCATGAGATAAGGATTCACTTAACCTGCTCTTGCTCTCAGTCCTGTGGTAGGCGGGACTGCCTGAACCTGTTAGAGTCACGGGAACACATGGGAACACGTGGCCAGGCCTTGCTTTTGCACATTCAGACCCTTACGATTGCTTAGCAAGTTCTCTTACCCACTAAGCTGGCTCTCCAGTCACTTTTCACCTCTGTGTTGAAGCTCCTTCTCTGTCCCTTCACCCTCCTGTGCCTCTCTGTCTCCTCCCTCTCTCCTTTGTTATATGGGGGCAACCCCTCTGAAATTCGTGTTATGTTTCACCCTCCAAACTCTGAGGACCACAGTTCTACTTTGAGATATTTCTGTGCACTGTGCTGGGTGTCATGGGTGGGACTGTCCCTGAGAGCTGGCCAGAGGCAAGGCTCTTGAGTCGGCTTGCCCAGGCTCACTGGCAGGGGTAGGTCCCAGGTTGCTTGCTAGGCCAGAGTTCTCCTGGGCTGACTGAGTCCCATTCATCTTCCATGTGCGGGTGACTCAGCCAGTGACTTCAGCACCCGCCTGGTGTTTACGCCCCTTGCCACAGCCGGTGGACACTGTTTGCTGCTGTCCTAGGCTGACGCTGAGCTGGCGGAGAATGACATTGAGTCAGCTTGTAGCCAAACAGATGAAATGCTGCGGGTTCTGAAGAACCTATTGTTTGTGGGCCCCGAGGAGGAGGAGGGGAGTCACTGTGGAGAGGAGAGGACCATACAGTCCTTCTCCGGCTACCTCAGAGCAGCATTTGGTTTCAGGTGAGGTCAGCGGGCATCCAAGAGAACAGGGCAGACCCTCATGTGGACTTTCTTAGACCGCTCAAGCAGACCCGAGCAGACTGTATCCACTATGTGCTTGCTCTGAACAGGTTTTTGCTGGGCACCCTCTGGTGCTGCTGTGGACCCTACTCATGTGCAAGAAAAGATGCAGATGCTGAGGACATGCTGTCCCTTAGTGGCCGTCATGGGACACAAAGCCATGCAGTTAATCCAGTTCTGTGTAATGGAAAAGATGCTGGGTGTGGTGCTAAGTCCGCTGCAGCCAGCACAGAGCTGGGCCTGTTAGGATTCCCGCCAGAGGGAGCGGATGAGTCCCAGAACTCATCGGCCTGTCTGAGACCACTCAGCTTCGATGCTCAGCCATAAGGACGTGCTTGGCACAGCAAGCTGGAGGACAGAAAGAGGAGAAGAGAGAGGAGGGGCTGGGAGGAGGGTGGGAGATGAATATGGCTTGGAAACAGCAGCAGGTTCTCAGGACAGAGAATTTGAAGGGATGTGGAAACCCAGGAAGTCCTCTTACCCTCTTTCTTGAGTACCATCTGGCCCTCATAGGGGTCATTTGTGATTGACCACTGACATGTCTCTATCTGCTTTGCTGCATGTCATCATGAAGACAAAACACAAAAGGAATCTCCCCCCAGCCCCTCAGGTACCATCGCCATCATGGGGCATGGAGATGCCTGGATTTGTATTCCTTCCTCTGAGGCAGCCAGAGGGTTGCTCACTATTACTTCTGCCCAGGCTGTGCTAAATAGTGCAGATCCCTGGGTCTGCAAAGGGATCATGCAACTAACACCACCAAGAGCCAGCAGACAGCCACACAGTGTCCTTTTGATTGGTAATCTGGGTAGAGAAAATATCACCCAGTCAAACACTCTTTACCAATCTTTATCTTCCTGGTGAGATCTTCACGTACTTAAATTGGACACATTTATTGATCCCCTCCTGAGAATTCTTTAGTTTTGTGTTTAGTGCTTTACCTAATGCTGCAACCCTCTAATACCTCATGTTGTGCTGACACCGCCATAAATTTATTTCATTGCTACTTCATAACTGCAATTTTGCTGTTGTTATGAATCATAATGTAAATATCTGTGTCTTCCGATGGTCTTAGGTGACCCCCGTGATCAGGTTGTTCAACCCCACCAAAGGGGTTGCAACCTACAGGTTGAGAACCACTCGTAGGTCAGGAATATGTACGTCTTGACAGGAGTGTGGAATGCATGTCTACCTCCCATACCATTTGCACCCCTAGTATCTCTGAACTGCATGTCCTGATGTCGGCCATTCTTCTCCCAGACCAGGGCACGTCCCAAGTGAAACTTAAAAAGTGGGGCAACTTTCTATTCCTCAAGAATGCTAATAGTGACCTGAAGTAACCAGCACATGGCCCCTGGACAGAGAGGAGAGAGTGCGGGCTGCTGTGGGGCTGCACGTGGGAAGCTCTGGGGTCACAGTGACAGAACTTTGAGCAGTGGGAGCAATCACAGCCAGGCCTGAGGCAGTATGGGAGCCAGGCCTGAGGCAGTATGGGAGCCAGGCCTGAGGCAGTATGGGAGCCAGGCCTGAGGCAGTATGGGACAGTCTACCAACTTGTCCCAAAAGCTGAGGACAAAAAAGAAAAGGACATCTCTCCACACTGCTCAACAGCACTGGGTGACACCCCCTGCAGGCTCCCCTCCCCCAGGCTTCTAGAAATCCCTTGACCAGCCTTTCTGTCTGTCCTGCTCACCTCTCCTCTACAGAGTGAGGTGAGCCATGGGAACGCTCAGCCAATAAGCTGAGCCAATAAGCATAACGGTGGCTCGTGGGTACCGTTATTTCTGTTGGTAACAGGTGCCCATCAGCCATTCTTACTTAGAGCTCATCCTCTTCCTCCCTGCCTGCACATCTCCAGGTGAGCTGGAGTCCATCTGTCCTTCCTTCTTCCCTTTCCTCTTCCTGCATTCCTCCACCTCTCTCTCTTTCTCTTGAACCTATAGATGAGTGTTTTTAATCTTGTCATTTTGAAGTCTCTTGGTTGTAGAATTTGAAATTATCCACATGGCCTAGAAGCTTTGGGGACCAGTAGCTTTTCCTGGGACCTAGGGTTAAACTGTTTCCTGGGCCCCATTGCTTACCTCTGCCTCATGTGCCAGGTCGGGGGTCCAGGTGTAGCATCGTGCATATCTGGGCTCTGTCCCTGGAGGGCTGGCTGCAGCCTGGGCTTCCTCCTATGAGAGGCCTCTTGGAGAACTCCTCTTGTCCGTGAGAAACATAGAGTGAGAGACGCCCACTGTGTTGAGAAAACGGTCCCCACCAGGATCAGCACCCCGAAAGGAAGCTGCTAAGGACAAGTCCTTGCTCTATGCCCCAGCTGCTCCCCCCCTCCCTGCTGCCCTGGCTGCCAGCGTCTGCTTCTTTGTGTCCTCAAGTTGCTTTCTGAAACCTCGATGACAAACATGTAACCATCAGAGCATCTCCCAGGACTTGCCTCTGCCACTCCCTGTCACTAATCTGGGTGTCTCTGGGGACCAGGAGCACGGCTGACACAGAGTCCGGGTGACTCAACTGCAGCCAGGTAGGCTGGCAAGGGGTTGGCCCGAAGCCTGTGTCATGGATACCACTCACAAGGTCAGGCCGAGGGCAGCATGGAGAGGCTGGGAAAGGTCAGAGGTCAGAGATGAAGGGACTCCAGCCAGCCTGGGGCCTGGCAAATGCAGCTCTGGCAGGCCTTGCCCTTATCCTCTTTCCCTGTGCCTTGCTAAAAACAGATCACACTTCTGAAGCAAGCCAACAAGGTCTATTCCCTTATGTAGCCACTTCCTCCTCCTGAGACTGACTACCAAGGTCCAGCTATTAACATATTGAAGTCCAGCAATCAAAAGCCCCCCCCCCCCGGCTCACCTAATTAACATGCCTAATTAAAATTAAACACCTCACATGGTGTTTCCTCTTTACCTTTATAAACTGCCGTTTGTCTATGGGCCATGTCTGTCTGTCTCTGTATCTAGAGGCAGTGCTTTGTTCCTCTGGGGCAAAAATCCTTCCCTCTCTCCCTTGTCCTCTCTCCCTTCTCTCCTCCCCCCTCATCCTCTATCTCCTGTCTTTGTCTCTTATTTCCTGCCCTTTGTCCCCCAGGGGCAAATAAATCCTTCGTGCTAAGAACTTGGTCTTGGGGTCTGAGCTGATCCTTCCCAGAGGAATCAAGAACGATATGCCGGCCCAGAGATGGGGGCCTCTCACCTGGAGCCCATTTTCTCCATGGGACAAAGCAAGGGCATAACTTCTGCCTCTTCAGCAGCAGGCACAGTCCTTGACCCTCTGTGACTTTAGTCAGTAGGAAAAAGAATGGATGGTTTGTGGGTCCTCATGCCTGGAGCCATTCTGTAGGATTCAGAGAATACGTTGACACTTGGCATCCTTTGACCTGAGCCATGGCTCATTTTCCACCTCTTTGGTCACTGTGGAACACCTGGAACAGTAGGCGTGAATGAGAAGGGTACCCCCTTCTACTTTTAATCTAAGCACCGCTCCCGAAGACTTTCAATATCTTTGGCCTTGACATCTTTGAGCTGGTTATCCTGAGCTTGCCTGACACCGCACTGGAAGGCAAAGAAATTTCTAGATGGAGCAGAAAGCATGCCTTGATTTCCATCAGACATTTCCAGTTTGGATTTGGTTAGGGTGACAGTCTGTTGCTTTAAAAGCTCACCTTACACAGCACCCTAGTTAGCATCTCTGTGACTGCCATAAAACACCGACAAAGGAAAGAAAGAAAAGAGGGAAGAGAGGGTTTATTTGGCTTCCAAGTCACTGTCCATCCTACACAGAAGCCAGGGCAGGAACCTGGAGGCAGTAACTGAAGCAGAGGCCAAGGAGGAAATGCTGCTTGCTGGCTTGCTCCCCTGGCTCGCTGGCTACCTTTCTTACACAGCACAGGCCCACGTGAGCCCAGTGGGAGGGGTTCTCCTGTGTCAATCAGCAACCAAAACGCCCTCAAACCAATCTGATGGAGACAGTCCCTTTCTTGAGTGTGTCTTCCCTGATGGGTCTAGGTGTGTGTCAGTTTAACAAAAACTAACCAGCAATCAGCATTCATGTAATAGCGCTAACGTTTATAACCTAAGGGATACTTTGCTCTTCTGCTTTCAAGCCTTGTATCCTGTAAGGTAAACCCCAGATTTCTCCTTTTGTTCTGCGCCAGGAACCGAACCCAGGGCTTTGGCCATGCTAGGCAAGCACTCTACCACTGAGCTTCACTCACAGCCCTGGAATCTTTTTGAAAACAAGATCCATGCCAAATGATCTCCTTACTACTAAAGTCTAATCAATTCCTGTTAAGGAAAATGTCATTTTCCAAGTTTTTGCTTCATGAGCTACTTCAATGGATATGGATAAATTTAGTGACTTCTGATGGTATGGAAAACAGAGAGTCAGTGAAACATCAAGAAAATGCTTGTTGGAGAGTTCCAGTCAGTGCCCTGGAGCACCCCCTTGGCCCTTCCTCCGGCTGGCTTCCATTACCAACCACAGCATGTTCCGGGATCTTTAGCAAGCAAACTGAATTCCAGGCTCACTGCACCTGTGGGCCATCAGTAAAGTCTGAAAGGGAAAAAGAGTCAACCCACAAGGGGCCAGAGAGATGGTTCAGTGGTTAGGACTTCGTTCTGCACTTACAGAGGACCCAAGTTCAATTCCTGGAACCCACCTTAGGTGGCTGAGAGCCCTCCTATCACTCCAGCTTCAGGGAAATCCAGCACCTCTGGCATTCGTGGGCATCTGAACGCGCGCACACACGTGCATGCCGTCAGGAAGGATGGCTTAGAGGCTAAGAACACTGACTACTCTTCCAAAGGGCTCAGGTTCAATTCCAGCACCCACGTGGTGGCTCACAACTATGTGTAGCTCCAGTTCCAGGGTATCTGCTGCCCTTTTCTGGTTCTCAGGGGCACTGTGTGCACGTGTTGCACAGGCATACATGCAGGCAGACACTCACCCACATACAATGAAGAAAAATGTTTAAAAAAATTAAGAAAATCTAAAACAAAAATGCCCCATTAACTAAACATGGGCCTGGAAAATGCCAGTGGGTGACACACTTGCTTCATTGGTTGTGAGAGCCCTGGCATGGAGGTCCAGAAGCCAGGATGGGCCTGGAAACCTATAACCAGCGTTCACTCAGACACAAAAACAAGGGATCCCTGGGGGAAAGCTGGTTGCCTAGACCAGCTGGATTAGTGAGCTCATTCAAGAGACTCTACCTCAGTATATCAGACGGAGAGTGATTCAGGAAGACCCCTGATGCCAAACTCTGACCTTCATACATAGCCCCCTAAACACACACAAATGAGACCCTAAATCATGTGGGCATCACGCAAGACCTGTTGCTGATATTCTGAACTTCAAGGAAGCGCAGTACTTCCCATGTTTGAGTGGAGCCTTTTTGTTGGTGGAACTACTAAATTAGATGGTTCATAAAGCAGCATTTCCATACTGGGTGTGATTCCCTGGGGGAGATCACCTGTCAGTAGACATTGTTGTGCTAGGAAAATCCCATGATGCTTTTCTGCTTCTCATCTGCTCTGTCTCTGACTGCTCACTGACCTTCTACATATAACCCAGCTTTCTTGGCCTGTGTGCTTTCCTTTCTTCCATCCTGTTCTTTAGGGCTGCTAGGATTGCACACTCATGTGTGACTGGATACAGGGCCTTTCTCTAGGCACCGAGCCAAATGTTCCTGTTCTGTCTCAAAGAGCCTGTCTAAATCCTCCCTACTGTCTTGCTCCTTCAAAGATTAGCTTAAACTGTTGCCTTAGACCACTCCATCTGAAATCAAGAGAGGTGGGGATTCAGCATGTTCCCTTGCTAACAGGATAGAGCACTGCAGAGTCCAAATGCCACTCTGCTCTGTAATGCTCTGTAATGTATCTGTGTAAGCTTAAAGGGTTCACATCCACAGGGCTGCTGGGAGATTGCTTTGCACTCTTCAAGCTGTGTATGACTCTGGTTTACCCAATGAGGCTCCTGAGTGCCTGCTGTGGCAGTTCGCTTCTGATATAAACTGCTGAGAAGGCGTCATCCTAGAAACCTTGTCCAGCATGTGGCTGATAAGATGCTACCTGCAGGCAGGTGATGTAAAGGTTTTGACAACACCCTGTTCTGGTTGTTGTTGATGATGATTGTTACTATTATTATTCTGTCAATTTGATACAAGTTAGCATTATTTGAGAAAATGGCCCCACAAGACTGGCCTGTAAGCAAACCCATATATGTTTTCTTGATTAAAGATTGATGGGGGAGGGCCCAGCGTGGCAGGTGAGCCTGGAAAGTATAAGAAAGCAGGCTGAGCAAGTCATGGTGAGTAAGTTAGTCGGCAGCCTTCCCCATGGCCTCCTCTTTGGTTCCTACCTGGAGTTCCTGCTCTGACTGCCCTCAGGGATAGGGTATGATCTAAGAGTTAGAAGATGAGGTAAACCCTTTCCTCTGCAAGCTGCTTTTGGTCATGGTGCTTTATCAGCCACACAGATTTCTATCCTGACCAGGACATAACCGCAAATCAACCCTGTGGAACCTTGTTGAATTCACTCATGATCTTTGGCAGTTTGAGGGCGTAATTTGCTCAGTTTGAAAATCACATACACTATGCGTTTTCCAATAAGGGTCTTGTTCAGTTTCCAACAGGAGAAAGGAGATGTGACTGTACTTGTAACCATGGACTGTTTCTACTCTGTAAGCTTTCCGCTCCTACAGGTGACCCTAGGATGACAGTGGCATCCAGTGACCCCGTGGTGCAGAAAGTGGACATGGAAGAAGTGTTTCTAACCCAGCAGTGTGGTTCTGTGCTTTTTTTCACAGGTAGCCTGATTTGTCTTTAACACCTGCTTGTTTTCCCTTCCCATCAAGTTGTGAGGTAAGCAAGAGTAGGCACAAAAAGAAAAGAAAAAGAAAGGCTAAAATGTAAATAATTAACCCCTCAGTGGCAAGGTCTGGGAGAGTGAGCCTCAGGACTCCTTGCATTGGCTGGCATGCAGAGATATTCCCTCTCTGTGAGTCTGGGTTCCCTGGGGACAAAAACCACCAGCAGAGAAGGCAGCCATTCATCTCTCCAGCTGCTTTCTCCTCTGTTCTAGGCAAGCCCCTTCACCTCTGTCCTTGACCATCCCTCAGCTAACGGGGAGGGAGGGGGGACCTAAACAGCTTCCATGTGAACAAGTCAGCATCCTAATGTTTAAATTTTCTTTCTTCTCTTGAGGCAGGGTCTCATGCCTCCCAGGCTAGCCTTGAACTTAAGGGTAACCTCCTGCCTCCATCCACTGGGATGACAGGCAGGCACCACCAACCTTGATTTACAGCACCTAGAATTCTTAAAAATCAAGTCGATGGATCCCCAAGGCTTTCCTCGCTTGGAATCAAATTATGTCCAATCTCTTATTTTTTTTCATGGAAACAACTGTACTTTAAAAAATCCTGCAGGTGGGGGAAGCGCTCTTACACCTGATCGTGATTCTGTTTACTACAAGATAGAAAAAAAATGGATTTCAGAAAAAAAGCTGAAATTAAAAATATAGTAATGTATGGCCTAACTGTCTTTTTCACCGGGAGGATGCTGTATTTAAAGGGGACCCTATACTTAAAGGGGACCCTATCTCCTATACGTGGCCAGACACTAGTCTCTGGAATTTCCCCTCTGTCTCTAACCAGCGCACCCTCTGCCCTTCCGTTTCTAGTTGATGCCTGAATTTGGATTGCAGTTGCTTCCCAGTTAGGTTATTTTACAATTCAGGAACTCAAGTTTTAAAATGTGGGAACCCAGCCACTTAACTACTAACCTTCACCTTTACCTGGTGACTCCAGCAGGGTACAAGGACATTTTTATTTAACAAACGGACGGGGAAAAGTAAAGATTCGGCTGTTGACGGTTTATTTTGTAGTTTCTGTACAGTTCAGGGCAACAAAGCTAGAGGTCACATAAAACGCCAGTTAAATTCGGCTACTGTTAACAACCCAAAGCTTCCAGCATAAAATAAAATCAAAGCAAGCTGATGAAGACTATCAAATAGTCTTGGGCAACCTCCTAACGCTAAGCACGGGCCGAGACGCGGCGCCCACGCGTGCACGGGTGCTCGGAGTCCCTCCTGCGCGGCTGTGGTTAGAGACGCCTTCCCGCCTGGCGCAGCTGGCTTTGTCCAGCCGCAGGCGGTTGGGGAGACTCGCCCGCCGCTTACTTCAATGAGAACGTTAAGTACTGAGTTCACAAGCGTGAGCTACGGCATGCCTTGTTACCTATTTTAGTGAGTCCGGAACACCGATGGCGGGAGACGTGATTGGAATTTTGCTTTCAAGCTCAAATGTCGGCTAAGCTACCTTTAAGGACGCAGAGTCTAAGTCGGTTTCCAGGATTTAAGGAGCGGAAACAACCACAAAACACCAGAGGAACTTCCCCACCTCGCCCACCCAGCCACTGTGGCGCTGTCACCTCCCGCACCCGCGCAACACCCCACTCAGAAACTCTGGGCCTCCCGGGGCGGCCCCTCCGCAGCACCCTGGACTTTCCAGACCTCCTAGGCCCGCGTGGGCTTGGCTTGTAGGAGCAAGGGAGCCTGCGCCCTCAGGCTGGGACAAGGAGCGAAGGCCCCCCGTGTCGACGCTGCTGGGGAGCTGCCCCTCGGCCTGGGAGCTGGCGCCTGCCAGGGCACCGAGCTTGCGGGCGGCCTGTTCGCCGCACGCAGGGCAGCCCCGGCGCCCCGCCCCGCCCCGCCGGCTCCTGTCCTCCGGGCCGCGCCGCGCGCACAGCTACAGGAGCCCGGGGTCACCCCCGCCGCTGGGTGAGCTTAAGGTGAGGCTGCGGCGGCTCCTGGCTCGAAACAGGCGAGGCCCATCTAGAACCCCAAGCAACTGGGTCTCCTTGAAACACCCGCTCGGGACACTTGAGTTGCCGGAGGGGCGGGGGAGGGGAAGAAGGCGCCCCGCCGTCTGCGGTCTGGGCGAGAGGTCTGGGAAGGGCCTTCTTACTGGGGCCCGCTCTCCCTTCCAGGACGCGAGGGCGCGGGAAGGTGGGCTGAGGCCGCAGCCCGCCCCGGGCCCAGCCGGCCCTCACTTGGTGAACTGAGCCTGCACCGCTGCCAAGCCCAGGCCGGCGGGGACCAGATGCGGGAACTTGCACACGGCACAGGAGCAGAGGCCGGGGCCGCCCGCGCCGCCGGCGGGGAGCGCGAACTGGCCGCACGGCGGCTCGTCGAGCGCTAGAGACAGGTACTTGGCGGGGCGCAGCGTCTCGGGGGGCCCCACGGCGCCGGGGGCCAGCAGCACGGAGCCCGGCGCGGCGGCCAGCAGGGGCAGGCCGGCCAGGAGCAGGCGTGGGGCGGCGGGCCCCGCACCCTCGCCGAGCGCGCGGCGCAGCTCCTGCAGCGAGCTGCCCAGCAGCAGGATGTAGTTACGGGCGAGCAGCAGCGTGGCGATCTTGGAGAGCTTGCGCCCCGGCGCGCCCTGGCAGTGCGCCGCGGAGTAAGGCAGGATCACTTCGCGCAGCGCGTCCATGGCCAAGTTCAGGTCCTGCATGCGCTTCCGCTCGCGGCTGTTGATCTTGCGCCGCAGCTGCTGCTGCTGCTGCTCCTCTCTGGCGTCGGCCCGCGCGCCCCCGCTCTCCGGCGCTGTTCCCAGAGGCTCGGCGAGCGGCGCCTCTGGCTTCTCGCGCGCAGCCTTGGGGTGGAGAGACGCAGTGGGAGAGGAGGAGGAGGAGGAGGACGAGATGGGTGGCTGCCTGAAACCCACCAGCTCGTACAGCGAGGTCCCAAGTGGCACGTCTCCGGGCCGCTGTGGCCGCAGCATGGTGGCGGGAGCCGCGTTCACACGCGCCTGGGGAAACGCATAGTACATCAGGGGCGGGGGCGGCGGGGGCGAGCGAGGGCGCCCTTCACCAGCGCCCGAGGGCGGGCCGGTCGGCGGTCGATAGAGGGGCGCAGTGCGCGCCTGACACCTTTAAACCCGGCTTGGGAACCTGAGAGGGCCGCGGTTGGTGGGGTGCAGCCAATGGAGGCGCGAGGTTGGCCACAGGCGAGTGCTCATTGGCCACCAGCGCTGAGGTACGGCCAGGGTTGCTAGAGACGGTTCCGCGGGTAACAGCTCCCGCCTCGGGAGAAGGGAGGGAGCTCTTCAGAGTTCTTGCTCAGCTGGCCCGGCTAAACTGGCTTCCGCCACCCCTCTGCTCCTCCCCTTCTTATATTCACACTTATAACATGTGAGCAACCAGAGGTCTCAGCACTGGGGACTTCTACATCAGAAAGGAGACCAGCCTACAGTTACATAGCAAGTTCCAGGCCAGCGTAGGCTACAAATGACAGCCCGTCTTCTCTAAAAATAGAGTTAGATATTTGTAATACAAAATGCACCATGGCTCAGTCACAGCTCCGTCGTGTAAAAGTCTGTTTACGTGGTTTTGCGACTGCTCTCCAGGACCTATTTGTTTTTGCAGAACTTAAACCATTAAAACAGGAACTCTGTGTTACCCTTGATGAGCATGGAAAAGAACAGCCTCTATCAGCTCTCTTCCTGCTGCTGGGATATACACTACCAAAAGCAACTGGGGATGAAGGTGTTAACTTGGCTTACAGTTGCCAGTCACAGCCCCTCCGAAGTCAGGATGGGAACACTAAGGAGCAGGCCAGGTGAGCAGGCACAGAGGAACAAGAGCCCAGTAAGGGAAACTCTCACCAGCTTGCTTCCCCCGGCTCTCTGTTTCTTAAGCAGCACAGGCCTGCCTGCTTGGAATGGGCCAGCTCATGGTGGCCAGGGCCTCCCACAGCAATTATTAATACAGAAATGCCTCAAGGACGTGCCCACCAAACTGATGGAGGCAGCTCGCTCACCTGGGTATATCAAGTTGACAACCAAGACTGGCCTCCCCCTCCACCGCGGTGACTGCCACCCCTCCCCCATGATTGTTTTGCAGTGTCACAGTATTTGTCCCGGGGTGGCGGCTCGGCACGTGTTCAGGCATCATCCATGCTGAATACAGCATGCCTCTAAGTTCTTCCTTTTTTCTTTTCCTTGAGACAGAGTTTCCTGTGTTCAAGGTTGGCCCCCAAGTCAGTATGTATGAAAAAAGTTTAAGCTTATGACTCTTCCCTCCCCCTCCCAGATGCTGGCATTACAAGCATTCACTAGCATGCCCAGTCTATGTACCCCAGTTTGTGTACCGGTGGGGGTCTGAAACCAGGGTCTTGTGCTTACTAGACAAGCCCTCTACCAACAGAGCTGCAGCCCGACCTGGATTCTTACTTGTGAAAAAGCCAAAGAGCATACTACACTTTCCAGCAATATATGGCATTTTCTATAGCCACTGCCTTTCCTTTATCTGAGTTTACAGAGGGTGGCTTCAGCCTCTTGGCTATTAGGACAATACTCCCACAAATATGGTATATTCTGGTTTTGCTTTTTTTTTTTTAAGTACAACATTGTCCAGCAGGTCCAGAGAATGAAATGTGTGGCTACCCAGCCGTGGCGATAGGATGGTTACTCCCCATCACTCTCACCACATCTCTCTGATCCAAAGGTCTGTAGGGATGAGGGAGTCTTTGAGGTTATAATGGTGTCTTCCTTCCCCAAAGGGATGTGAGCTCTGTTTATCAGTGACCTTTGCTTAAGCAAAACCCACTTTGGCTTCTTATCAGAAAGAAAACGACACGCCTACATCCCTAGCTGTTAAGGGTGGGACCAAATATATCTCTTCCCAAGCACAATAGGATTGCTAGAGAAAGCTTTCATCTCTGAGCACAAGTGGGACACACTCCTGAAACTTGTCAAAGTCAAGAAATGTCCCGGGGGAGAGTCCTTTGGTATCTAAAGTTCTGCTGTCCAATATGACAGCGTGGGTGCTTATCTAAGTGTAAAGCTAACTGATAAAATGAAGCTCAGGATTGCAGACCCAGTTGTACACGTGTTGCCTCGGGTACACAACAGTTGAACCTGCTGAGCAGCAGCTCTGACAACACACCTCCCGTGGCTGAAAGTGCAGATCTAGGCTGTAACCGAAGATGGGCTTCTGCTGCTGTGATGCTTTTTGTGTAAGACAAGGAGTCTACCATGAGAACTGATGTTTGCTGTGAGTGCTGTTGGCTGTGCTTGCCTGACTGTCCTTCCAGGGCTGCCGTGCTCGTCCACCGATGCCACCATAGGCCACTTGAGTCTCTGCCCCCGCCCCCAGCCTCCAACCAAACCTGTAACCTCCTGTGCTCGTGCGGATTAACGCAGCTTCTTTGCCTGGGATATTTTCCATCTGCCCTCTCTCATCATGCCTGACCAACTCTGGCACCATCTCTCCAGCCTGGATTGTCTTGTGTGTGGATATTGTCTTGTCCAGCTGGGATGGTTTTCAGAGCAGGGAGTCATCTGTTGGTGTCTGCATCTGCTTGAAGCCCAGCACCATGCTTTTGTGTCTCCTGTATGTCCATGGAGGTGGGTTTGAAATCACCTCTAGCTCACAATAATAATCTGTCCCTTAAAATGTACAC
The DNA here is from genome assembly GCA_028658305.1 of Pachyuromys duprasi. Taxonomy (NCBI): domain Eukaryota; kingdom Metazoa; phylum Chordata; class Mammalia; order Rodentia; family Muridae; genus Pachyuromys; species Pachyuromys duprasi. Next base: position 101,526,920 of record CM053753.1, on the reverse strand, counting down.
ACACCCAAAGGTGCTCATTCATGAGTGCGCGCAGGTTTACAGAGAGAAGGAAGTTGGTGCTAGGAGCCCGCTTGGGGAGAGGGGAGGTGGCTAGAAGAAGAAGAAGAAGAAGAAGGAGGAGGAGGAGGAGGAGGAGGAGGAGGAGGAGGAGGAGGAGGAGAAGCAGCAGCAGCAGCAGCAGCAGCTGAGTTTGAGAACAAAAATCGTACCAGACAGGAAGCAAAGCAACACCAAAGAAATAGCAAGAGACCGTTGCTAGTCAGGTTACCCTTGGGCACGGCAGTCTGTCTGAAACATTTGCATGGACATTTGTATTTGGCTCTCCCAGGACCATGGTAGCTGGGCATTTTTGATCCCCATTGAACACTATAAATCTGAGACTTGAGGGAGTGCCGGACTACTGAATGCCTTCAGACACAAGAGGTGAAGCTTCTCTATCAGCAGATGGCTCTTTAAACCTCTCCTCCTGGCCAAGCTTCCAGCAAGCTAGGACAGAGCTGTAAGAGAAAGAGCTGCAGAGTGGACTAAAAGGACTAAACACCCAGTCAAAGTCTAGCCAGTACTGACAAGGTTGTGGGTTCAAGCCATGCTCCCACAGAGGGGGTACCCAGGAAGCTACCTCCAGAAACCACACACTGTCTTGGCCTTGTCCGGCCTTTTCCTTTTGGACCCCCTAGTACAAAGTACTAAATTTGGGCAAGCCTCGGTGTCCTCTCCCTCTGGCTTCCTTTGTCCCATTCCCTCAGCAGAGACCCCCAAGCAGTGAGACAGAGAGGCAGAACCCAGTCTTGAGTAACAATGGCCCAGGGGGTCCCCTCTGTGTCCCCACCCACTGGCAGGTGCACCAAGAATCTTCCCTCCAGGAGGGCCTTTTACTTGGGCTCCGGAGGGAGGTTTTTGCCCTTGGCCTCACTTTGTCAATCCCTTCTTAGAGAAACAACCCCTCCCCCCCCCGCACCCGCCATCAAAGATACATGGTAGTCAGCATGCATTTAAGTGTTCCAGCGGAGGGCCCCAGAAGAGAGTTCCGGGTGGCCGTACGGTCCCAACATGGGCACAGGATTTGGCACTCTTTGGAGCTGGTGACTCGGATGGCCCCTTGTGCCAGGCCCAGAGCTCCAACAGCATGCAAAGCTTGACAGCTGGCAGAGGCCAGTGAGGTATTGTGGCCACTGGCAGGGACCCATGCAGTCTGTCTCAAGGGGAGGCAGCTGCTGTGGCCTCCCGCATTCAGGACATGCCTGGGGAACAAGTTGCACTAGCCCTAACAACGCTCTTGTCTTCACCCAAATGGGCTGTGTCTCTCTGTCTGTCTGTCTTTCTCTCTGTGCATGCATTTGGTCGGGGGAGGGGAGTGTGTGTGCATGCTCACATCACTGATGGATTTCGGCCTGAGGTGTGTACCTCAGCCTCCCTTTTCCTTACGTAGGAACAGCTGTCCTGCCCACTGTGGCTTTGAGCTAAGGCAGGAAGCTGGGAAGTGGCAGGAGATGGTGCTGCGGTGCTGTGGCCCTGAGAACGAGGGCGGCTGTGACTTTAAAGCCTGGTGTGGCTGGAAGCCTCCTGTTTTCCCTGAAGACATTTTCCTCCCACAGCAGCCAGCTAAGTGTTCAGAGGTTGTCTTTGCTAAATGTGCTGTTTAAACTGCTGGAGCTGAGACCTGTGATGGTCTAAAGCAGTAAAAGCTTATTCTATGGGCAGTATGGGAAGTGGCAGCCTGTCGAATGCCAGGGTCCTCTGCTGCCTCCAGACACAACCTGCCTGGAACACAGGAGGCAGGGAAGAGCCATGGAGAGCAGCTCATGCTGGATTGCTCCCTTGTGGGAGAGGAGAGTGAGAGTAAAGAGAGAAAAAAAACATTCTTCTCTATTTCTTCTTGGATGGAGAGCAAGTCTGTGAACCACCTCATTGGAATTAAATCCCTCTTAGAAACAATGCTATTCAAATGATGGCTCCGTTTGGAACAGTGTCAAAGACCGTGAATTGAGTTTATTTTCAAAAGTCGGTGCAATCGACCAAGTGTGATATGTGGTAACTGACCACGTTATTTTTGAATCTAAATGGTCACGTCCATCATAATATGGCCAGGCACAGGCAGAAACATGGTGTTCTCTTTTGTAAGAATTACAATAAAGATTATCTAATGTAGTAAGTCTCGTTTGTGAATATTATAGAGTTTATTTTCTTTTTATGCGTGTGTGCGTGTGTGTGTGTGTGTGTGTGTGCGTGTGCAGGCACATACCTGCCGTGTACCTGTGGAGTCCAGAGGTTAATGAGAGGTGTCTTGCTCTGTCATTCTCTACCTTAGTTTTTGATACAGAGTCTCTCACTGAACCTGGTTCTTGTTGGCGGCTGGTGAGCTCTGGGGACCCACCGTCTTCACACCCACTTGTCTTTCTCTGCCCCAGGACAGGGTTTACACATGTGCACTGCCATGCCTGGGTGATGGAGACCCAGACTCGGGCCCTAGTGCTGCACAATACAAGCTGCTAGCAGAGGCAGCTCCCCAGCCCTTATTTTATTTTGCATAAAGCCCTGATTTAAATAAAGTTTACTACTTCAGATGATTTCCGAGTTCAAAAATGATCATATGACATATTTTGGGAAACCAGAAAAATAAATTAGGGAGCATCTGTGTGTTTGGGGGTGTTCCTTAGACCAACAAAAGCTTGATTCAGCTATTGGTGACATAATTCAAGCAGATGGCCCGTGCCCTCCTCCACTTTTTTCCTTGATTCAGGGTAACCTACCAGAAATGGAGTTCTCTGCTGGTGTGGAAACACTGAAAATCCCTTTCTTAAGGTGGGCTGTGTAAAAACATCTCTGTTTATCTCAGTCTGTGTCAGAGAACTATTCAGAATGATTCTTAAAGAGTGAAACATTGTGTTTGTTTTCGTGATCTTAGGAGAAGGTTTCTGCCAGTTCAAAAGCAGATCAGTGGCATGCTGGACACAGAACCTGGGGGTAGCTAAAAGATGTGTGCTGAATGTGGTAAGGATCACGCTGTGAAGATCTGTGTATAGTTAGCACCGGATCTGGTATCTGAAGCGTTGGTTCAGGCCTCAGCAAAGATATTTTCTGAGCTTCTCTGAAACTCAGTAACTGAAGCCAAATGTCCTAAAGGCTTACACCAAGACAACGAAGAGACACAATTTGCTGGGAAGGCTGCGGCTAATTTATAACACAATGGCCAATGTCATGGTTAGTTTTGTTGCAAAAATTTGGCAGTTTAACCCAGAGTCTCAGGCAGCCTGAAAAGATGCGAGAGGGATTCTGGCTGCAGAGTCTCTCACTTGCTGGATGTTCCAAATGGTTCAAACAAGCCCTTTCATAGAGACGCAGGGCCAAGTGTACTCAAAGGAATGAGGGAAAACAAAGGTGGTGTGAAGTCATTTCCCTGCACTGGGTCCAGCCATCCGGTTTCACTCTTTCCCCATTGAACAGGCAGAATGCAACAGGAAGAGAGGGGATGAAAGGAACAAACCCACTGATGTGTTTGGGGAGAGAATGGAGAGGGCCGGGCGTCGGGCTGCTAAACTTTCATTCTAGGTTTTCAGACAGGAGTGAATGATGAATTAGAGAGACCTGAAAGGTAATCAAATGTGGGTCACTGAAGCGTTGAGGCCAAGTTGCTAAAACACCTGCAGATACAGGAGGCTCTGGAAATGAATGTGGGCCCCACAGTTGCTTGGGCAAGCCACCCCTGGCTGAGGCACAGAAGCTCTGTTCACGTGCTCACCTGTTGTTTGCTCTTGGCTCCTGGCTCTTCCCCTGTCGCAGCCAGAGCCAGGACCTGACTCCAGATTAGACCACCAGCGGGAGGAGGAAGGCAGGGCAAGACTTCCCAGAGTGCAGCTGAGGTGACCAAAGCCTCTGCCTCCCCACAGGGAGCTCTGACCTGGAAATATTAACCCAGCCGCTGCAGACATCTGAACAACACACAGACCTCAACTGTAATGTCCTGAGAAGTTTTTGGTCAAAGGCTCAGCACACTTGTGTCTTACAGAGTGGAGTCCTCCGCCCTGAGGGCTGATAGTATTTATGTCCTAGGGCTATCACAAGGACTAGAAAAAATGTAATGTGCTGCCTAGAGCCTGGCATACAGGAACCGCTCAGCGAAATGGCACTTAACTACCAGACAGAAACCTTGGCAAGACATTTTATTTATTAATTTTCTTCAGACAACTGTAGTGTCCGAGATTCATTTGCTTTAAGAAAATGTTTGCAGCCAGGTGCCTGTAATCCCAGCATTCAGAGAGGCAGAAACAGGCGGATCTCTGTGAGTTCAAGGCCAGCCTGGTCTACAAAACACGTTCAAGACAGCCAAGACTACACAGAGAAACGAACAGTGTTTTCTCTGTGCCAAGCACTTGGAGTTCCCTGTCTCCTGGCATGCATGCTTCCTACCCTGGATGTCCCCTCCATGAGGCTGCATTTCAGGGCCTCTGTCCTGGCCTCACTAAACGAAATCTGCAACAGTGTGCAAAGAGAGGTGTGTGGATGTCGTGCGATATGAGCCTAGGCACTGACAGAGCTGTAACGAGAACTCTGAGGCAGACACCTAGCTTTCACGCCTGGCTCCCTCACTTACTGGCTGAGCAGCTTGGGATAAGAGACTTCACACGTCAGTGTCCCTGTGCTAAGGAGAATTAACTTGAAATTGTCATAGGGTCTTGGTGAAGATGGGGTGAGCTGAAGGCTTGGAGAAGAAAGCATGTGGAACATTCCCTGTTGCTATCATCTTATGAACCTCAGTGATGGACTGACTCCTCCTGAAATGTGCGTTGGAAGCCTACCCAGTACCTCAGAATATATCAGAAAGTGCTCCCTGTAGGTTCAACTGAAGGGATTAGCTGCAATGTGTTCACTGGAGCAGGTCCCTAATCAGTGTGACTAGCATCCTTATGGAAAGGGAAAAACTGGACACACAGACACATAGATACAGACACACACACACACACACCCTTAGAGAATGCCTTGTACACGTGAAGATGAAAACAAAGATTCAGGCAATTTTGTAAGCTAAGCTAAGCAACAGTGAAGATCTCCAGCAAACCAGCAGAAGTTAGAGGAGAAGCAGGGAACAGATTCCCCTCACAGTCTCCAGAAGAAGCCAGTCCTACTATTACACTGATCTTGGACTTGTGTCCCACTCCCTAAATAGCAAGACAATAGATTTCCACCAGGCGTGCCTAGCCTGCTGCCTCTGGGAGGCATGTGCCCCAGGGGACGTGTGAATGTGTCTCAACACAAAACCGTGAACTTACTCAAAACATTGTGATATGCTCTCTCTCTTGCTCTCACTCTCTCTATCTCTATCTCTCTGTACACTCAGTTGTGTGGTTCTTGAGTGTGAATTTTGTACATGGAGCCATATCACAGTGTTCAAAGGTTGGGCACCTCTGAAAGGCACTTAGTGGCACATTGATTTAGCAGCCGGAGCTGACGCATACAGTCTCTGAGCTGGCTCCTCCATGAGGCAGTGACTGACTGGGCAGACTCAGTGGTCAGAGTCTCAGTGTCCAGGCTCATCCCTGCCTCGTGTATGCAGCACTGCCTTGTAAAGGTCTGTGAGCTTGGACGGGCCACGTGACCTCTCTGTGCCCAAGTTAATCCATGTGTACAGTGAAGCTCATAATTACACTTGAATTTATTAAGTACCTTTGAAAGCAAAGGTACTTGGGTAGAAGCTGACCGTCAGCGCTGGGATGTTGCTGCTGCTGCTGCTGATCTAGGACCAGTTTTGAGGACATTGAGATTTTAGCATAGCAGTTAAAGTAGCTGGAGTCTCTTGGTCTGTGATCAGGTCACAGGTCAGGTGTGAATGGCTAGGCTATTACGATTGGTAACAGCATAGAAGGACAGACAGGGAGGTTGCCAGAAGGGATAGGTAAAATAGAAATAATTCCATCACCACAGTCAACAGGACCTAGGTTATTTCTGCAATCTTGTTCTCAACAGCAGTTCAAGGAAAGATTGAGACATAGGGACCCAGCCTTCCTTTGGTCTGTCAATCAGGCAAAACATGTTTTCGGAAATGTTGTAAGTGTTGGTTACCCAACAGTGCCTTGCAGATGCATGTCAAGTTCCTTGCAAGATGTGGCTCTAAGGCCTGGGGTTTGCAGTGGGCAGGTGCTCTGCCTGTGCTGTGCTCACATCTAACCAGCTGTGGTGGGGATGGGCTGTTCCTGCAGATGAATGGACCATTTATTGTTTTGCAAACCACTTTTTCATCTTTCATCTCACTAGAGCCTTCCTCAACCTCTATATGGTTGGAAAGCGAAGGCCCAGAGAGCCTGGGGTGGGAGAGCATCTCAGCAGCTCCCTGGTGCAGAGCCTGGGGTAAGAGAGCAAAGGATTATTCCTAGTGTCGATAATACTCTGCCTTTCTTGATGCCCACATGTGTGCATATGTGGTCAGGACTGGAAGTCTGAAGTTCTCTTATCTGAAAAATCACTCCTCCCTCCAATGTTTTCAGAATGATGAGTTCTGGTGTCAAGAGCTCTCCTGCTAGGGTGGCACCTGGGCTAGCCTAAAGCCACCAGGATGCCAGAATATTCTAGATTTTTCTAGTGGCCATGGCTTCCCATCAGTTCCCCCTGGCCATGGTAGGGGAAAGGAGGGCAGCTGTGGCAATTGCCACTGATTCCCACAGCGCTCGGAGACTGAGGTCGGGCCAATTTCACGCTCTCTCATCCCCTATTATGACCTCCAGGCGCATGGCAGCTGCTTTGACTCCAGAGGGGAAGACAGGAAGCATTATATTGTTGTTAGCAACACACTCAAGAAGGGACTAACTGTACGATGAACTCAATCTATTCTTCCTGATTTTAACGGTGGACCCATTAGAATTATACTGAGTGCTAAGGACACTCCATCTTTTTTATTTGCTTCTGTCGAGACTTGCTTGTATTATGAGACCCTTGCCAAGAAAGTGGGTCTCATGTCCCTCAGCCAAAGGGAAGGGTGGGTGGCTGTCACTCTGCACGTGTGTCCGTCTGGTACATGGAGCATACTGGACATTTGGATTAGCTTGGGGAGAAGCTCACCTCTGGTGAGGGTAGAACATGTCCATCATGTCTCTTCCTCCATCCTTCTCCTGGGCTGACTCTAGCTGGCCCATTATCACTGATGTCTCTTGGACCCCTCTGTTCCAGGCTCTGATAGCTCTGAGCTGGGGTAACTCAATAAAGCAGGGAGTGGCTACTGCTGGAGGGGACCCTGGGAGGCACTCGTCACCGCCACCCTTCTTCCTGCTACTCAGAGCCTCCTGTAGTCATGTGCCCTCAGGGTGTGTTCCTGGACTGCTAACAGTCTGCGCAGCACCCCATGCAGCCTGTCAGGCAATCCCCACTCTCCAGTGTAACAGAGTCACTCGGCACAACTCAGGCAGCCCCAAAACTTGTCCACTTGACCCTGCCCCTAAAAGTTCATGCATTAGAAATGGTTCCCAAGGGCCTGTGCTGATGAGATTTGGAGCAGAGACCTCTGGAAAGCAACTAGGATTAAAGGAGGTCCCGGGGTTGCTCCTGGCTCAGGAAGAGAAACCTGAGCTACTCTGCCTGCTCTGTCTGGTACTGGTGTCCATGTGATCCCTTTTCCCATGTTAGATGCTTCAAGAAGAAAGCCAGATGTTAACATCATAGGCTCTTGGACATCTCAGTCTCCATGATCCCCCAAACTTCTACTCTTTCTCATTGTCCTGGTATTGGGTATTCCGATACAGACAGAAAATGCCCTGTAGTCAACAGAACTCACCCACCACAGAAGACTCGTTTGTTGATTGAGGATGCCCAGGAGACTTGTGACCTACCTTCTAGTTGAGTTCAGAGAGTTCCCTGCAAGAGCCCTTCAGGAATAGGCCAGTCTTTGTATTATTATGATAAGAACAGGTGCCAGGAACCCAGAGAAAAGGAGGCAGCCTGGGCTAGACAACACCTTAAGTGCTCACTGTATGGGCTCTTCTGTCTGTGCCCGTGTCCTGTATTCATCCCTCCCTCTCCTCACACCTACCCCCCTCCTGCCTGCCCCTTGTCAGGCAGCATGTGGAGATGTGGGAGGAGCCACATGTGTCTCCAGTCATCTCAGTTGGGTGTCTTCCTACCGCACCGCAAGAAGTCATGATCGCAGTGCAAGCAGGTTGAGTACGGCTCCTGGGCAGTCCTATCTCACTGCTGCTCTTTCTGTCCAGTATCATGATGCTGTAGATGTTACAGTTATCATCCCACGTTCAGGCTACCCCGTGGTTAGACTGTGCCAAAAAGGTTGTGTGTGTGCTAGGCTGTGTGCTGGGAAGTTAATTGATTATCCTGATGGTGGCCCAAGAGTCAAATCTTGATGGTCCAGTTCTTGGGCCATTGCTTTGCCCTGAGTGTTGGGCAGCTTACGTATATCTCTAGAAGGAAGGAGTGTGTATGTCAAGATCTTACTTCTTTCTTATGTGTGTGCCACTCAAGATGGCTGGCAGGGAGGGGAAAGCAATGGGACAGACACAGACTGTATTTCAACTTTTCTTTCCAAGTCTCATAGTGATGGATTTTTAGGTTTTACTTTCTCCTGGACAGGTGACCAGCACCCAGGGCTTCCTCAGACAGATGTAGGAGACAACCCCAGCCATGATTATTAATAAATAATAATTTAAACATGAGGTTCTCCATCTCAAAACTTTCACAGCACCCCAAAATATTTTTAATTCAACCCAAAGGCCCAAAGGCCCAAAGGCTCCGCACAACAGGGCTCTAAAGCTTGGGGCTTTTGGAAAGCATGGGCCTTTTTGGAGGTTCAGGGACTGCCCAAGGGACCACACAGACAAAGAGCAGTCTTGAGACTGAAGTGCGTGCATCTGCCCATCTCCTGGCCTCTCACGGCAGCACACCCAGCCACACCTGAGCCCTGAGGTCACTGCCTCAAGCCTGTGCGGGTCTCTCTGCAGCCTCAGCCTCAGCCCTGGCTCACAGCTGTGCGTGTCACCCCGGAGCACCTGCTGGCCACATGGCCCCAATGCTGCAAATTTCTTTTCCGGTCATCTTACCCTACCTTGACCACAAATTCACAAAGTCACTACCTTCAGTTCTTTCCTCCTTTCCTACCTATAATTATGTCATAAATGTGATTGTCTCTAGGGCCAAGAACTCTTTCTGGAATTCCTGCAGGAGCATCCTTAAATGAACCGTAATCTCACCCATGCTACCATGAGGCCATCTTCGTCATCTGTCTTTTCATGGTTGCTCCTGTGGCTACTGGGGAGCAAAATATCCCCAGAGCCTGCAGGAACTGACCCATTCTCCCTGCCTGGGTTTTCACAGGAGGGGAGATCCACTTGGCTGCCTTTTCTCCTGGGTTGTTGTATAGTCATAGGTGAACACAGCGATCTCTTGTTTATCACTGGACAGTAAATTTCAGGGGAGGCTAACTCTAGCCTGCTGGACACAGCTAGCCAGAGCCTCCATTCTATACCACTGGATAGAAGACTCCCAAGTCCCCACTTAGAGTCTCTTGAGGCCAGACAGCCTCCTGCTTCTCATCTTACACTTCTTCCCAAGGCTGTTCTTGGCCTTGAGCAATTGCCTGCATACTGCAAATAGCTTTCCTGTACTTCTGCATTGGGAACACTCTTTCCTCTTTGGTTGGAGAGTGCCAGCCTATTACCCATGCTCGCCTTGGGTAAGAAGAATTGCCCCGGGGCACAGAAGACCCAGCTTTTCTCATGTTGCCCTGTGGCAGTGCTGTTCAGGGATGGAAGCTGAACTGTTTAGAGCTGGGAGGTACAAAGAGGCACGAGCTGCAGACTGGCTGGTCTCCAGTGACAGTTCCTCAGGCCTGTTGCCTCCATGTTCAGTACCTATGGAGGTACCCTCTGAGAACAGAGTAGAAGGGATGCCACGGTGCTCTGGCCTGAGCCGTGTGGGGCTGCTGTTGCTGTTGTCCTGTGTCCTCCTTTCTTGCTTGGTGAGAAAGCAGAGGTTTAGCAAAGTGATTTACCCCCAGCCAGTCTTACCCACAAGTCAATTACTCCTGCCAACCTTGGGACACAAGGTAAAAACTCCGGAACACTGCTGGGCTCTCCTCTGCGTCTAGAGAAATCACCAGACAATGGATCTGTTCTCCAGAAACATAATCAAAGCGAAAGGTAAGAGATGGTTGGGCTCTGTTTTTCGCCCATGAGTTCCCGGGCCTCAGTTTCTCCAGGGCTTTGCAGGGCTCCTTCTCTACCATCTCTGTCCTGATTCCTGACTTGTAAATTCTTCAGTTTCTCCTTCATGAAGTTCTAAGTGCCTAAGAACAGTTCTTGACTTTTATTCTGCCAACACTTGGTTTAAAACCCTATGGCTATTTGAGACATCCAAGCAAATAATGTGTTTAAAAATTATTTGGGAAGTAGAAGATGGCAGCTCTCCAGGTAACCCCAATAGAACCTCATCTGGGGCCCAACCCACTTTCCTTTCTTGCATTTCAGAGATTCAGAGGGGTATTGATGAGGTTTAAAGTAGGCAGAAACCGATCTTCATTAATAACAAGGGAAAACGGCTTCAGAGCACTGGTTCTCAATCTTCCTGATGCTGTGACCCTTTAATACAATTCCTCATGTTGTGCTGACCCCAAACCATAAAAAATATTTCATTGGTACTTCATAAGGTAATTTTGCTAGTGTTATAAATTGTATTGTAAATATCTGTGTTTTCAGGTGGTCTTAGGCAACCCCTGTGAAAAGGTCGCTCAACCCGAGCTTGAGAACCACTGTTTTAGATGTTTACAGGCCTCTGAAAGCAGTTTCCCTAATTTGGGCTTTGGGATATAGATGAAGCAGTGTGGGAACATCGGGAAAGGAAGCTGCCCTGATTTTTGACTCTACTCTGCTGTGACCTGGGAATCTTTGATCCTGTGAGCCTTAGAGTTTCCTCCCTTGCTATAGGAGAGAGCCATCTGTCATGACACCCTGACATCACAAAGACACATAGTTGTAGGAGACCTCACTCCTTGCCTGACAAAGGGAATCAGACTTCTTAAGACCATCAGTAGTATCCTAGGCTGGCTCTGACCTCATTATGTAGCTGGGCTCCAATTCTTAGAATCCTTTCTACCTCAGCCCCCCAAGCACTGGGGTCACAGGTGTATGGCACCAGGCCAGCCAGTTTAATCATTGAATCTGGGAGAATCTTCTTCTGGAGATAGATACTTACATTGGCCCAGTGCCCCAAGAAAGCAACTGTCTGAGACTGATTGGCGCAAGGAGTCCCTTGGGGTCCCGAAGAGTAGCACTCTGGAATTGTTCTAATCCATCAGTTCTGACAGTTTATGGCCTAGAGGGCTAGAAGGAAGCAGTGGCTGGGCCAAGAGGAAAGAAACAGCCTGTTTACAGACGCTTCCTCTTTCCTATTTATTCTTCGCAATCATTTTGGATAAGAGGAAAGCAAAGCCATAAGCTAAAGACGTAGCTGGGCAGGTGGGGAGTCTGAAGCCAGCCTGGGAGCCATGAGACCCTGGCAAAGGCATGAGGGTGGCATAACTTTGTTTCTTCATGTTCTTGACCATGTAGTTAAAGTTGGCCATGAAATTGTGATCCTGGCCTCGGCCTCCTCCTGAGTGCTGGGATTATAGCTGTTTCCTACATTCTGGGCTTATCTTGTTTTATTTAATATATTTAAAAGCAAGAATCCATCCTGGACCTACCAATGCATTTCTACATTGGATAGCAAGTAGTCACTAACAAAACTAGCTAGCAAAGTAAGGATGACTGGTCAGGACATTCTCAAAGGTCTCCTGAGCTTTGGCTTGTTCCTAAGGAATGCACTGTTGGTGCTCATCAGCATGGTCACTCGGACAGGGGCTTCCCAGAATTACGTAATGGGTGCCAGGTTGAAAGTCGGTAGATGGGAGTGCTGGCATTCATATTCGGCTCTGCCTAAGCCCAAGAATCCAGGTGTTTCTCTGCATCTTGTACTTGGAGTCACATCACAAGAGCCCGGACTGACCACACCATGCTGATATGCGTTGACAATCAGAGCCATCCTCTAGAGATCCAGGCTTCCGCTTCAGGAGGGCAGAGAGCACAGTGTCTGTGTCATTAAGCCGAGGCTTTCCCCCTCAAGCTGGCCTCATAACTTCTAGCTCCTTGTTACAACCATAGGAGGGGTTCAGTGCCACATGGATCCTCACTGGCTGGGTGACCTCAGGACCCAGTTTACCCCCATGTCCAATGCACAAATGGCTTCAACTCTTCTCCTGGAGGTCTTCTAAATTTTGAAATAGAACTGATGAATTTTTAGGTTTTCAAATTCCACCAGAGTAGCCCATAAGTCACAGCAGGAGATGAAAGCCCTCTTGCTTGAAACTGGTTTATTCTAAATCACCTTAAAGAGCAGAATTTATTCTTGGCTGAGGCCCTACAAAACCAGTTCCCTACAGTGTCTGTTTTTCACAGTGTGAGGACACTGACCATGACCTCTTCCAGTGTGCCACTCTGCAGCTGGAAGGGGGGTGAATCCTGTTTCGAGTTAGGTTCCGTAAGTACTGATAGGTTTAAATTGCGTCACCTCCAAAAGATGTTAAGAGTCCTGGTCCCCAGTGCCTCAGAGGAGACCTTTTATGGAAATAGGGTCTTTATGCTAGTAATCATGCTATAATGAGGTTGATCCTAACCTGGCCCCCAGGATACACCTGGACACACTGAGCATGTGGAGGGAGGATGGTTGAAGACACAGAGGAAGAGGCTTGGGTCAGAGTCTGCGGCCTCACAGTATGCAGAAGGAGCAGGCTGCCTCCAAACTGTGGGACAATCCCCATTTGCTGTCGAGGCCACTCAGCCTGGCTCACACGTACAAGGATGCTTCTAGAGGGAACCGGGAAGAGCTCCTGGCCAAAGTGCTTTACAGCTGAAACAAGGAATTCTTGGCCCTGAGAGGGGAAAGGAAGCCCACACCCCACTGTTGGCTCCAGAAGTCTCCAGCATCAGAAAGCAAGACCTCCAGCATCCTCCCCACTTTCATATTTTGAATTTTCCACAGAGATGGTGACATACAGGCCAAGATTTATCCCCAGGTGTTGTCCATTATAACTTCCACTCCTATAATCTTTATGAACAGCGTATCCCACCATTGCCATTAGTTGGAACGTATATCTAAAACTCAAAATTATGTAGATTTAAGTGGCTTTTAAAATTAGCCAAGTCTTGGAGCTGAGGCTGCAGCTCAGAGATGCAGCCCGTTGGGTAGCACGCATAAGGGCCTGGCTCCATCCCCAGCGCCAGAAAACAAAACAAAGCCCTAAATACAGAGGCTGCACTCCCATCACGGTATAGTTCAGAGGCAAATCATCTGCTTAGCACATGTGAGGTCGTGGGTTCTATTCTCTCTCTGTGTCTCCCTGTCCCCCATCAGCCAAGTTTAGTTCTGCTCATTACTGCTGTCTCTGACTGGGAAGACTAGCTACTGGTATAAAACTAAGCACACACTGCTCTGTATTGCCATTTCTGACACAACTCCCAAAATACACGGCTCCTTGTGTTGGAGAAGACAGTATATCCACCCCAGCAAAGCCAGCTCATCCTGATTCTGGGGACTGGAGGAGCCTGCCGGGGGCTGGCAGTTGCAGGTGACAGTCCGAACCAGTCCTGGAACAGATGAGAAGTTTATGGGCTGTTAATAAACTGGAACCAATCAGTGCCCATGGGCTGATTGTGCCTAGCGGCTGGGGACGCAGGTCCTTGGGAGCGCTCACACTTGTGCCGCCTTCTCTGCATAGATCAGAGGCGCTTGCTGCTGTTCGAGTTTGTTACAGAGAATAGACATATGTCCCTCACAGGAGCCCAGGGAATAGCTAATGAAGCCACACAATGATTGCTTACGCCCTGGGCTGTTGCAAACAAGGCTCTGTCACTCTCCCACAGAACCACGAAATGGTAGTGTGTTTTTAATGGACAATAATGAATATATTTGAAATATATTAGAATTGATTTAGCTCATGCTGTCCACTTTACAAACAAACAAAACCCACTGTCTTGGAAAAGGACTTTGTCCATTTGAATTCCACTGTGGTGGGCTAGCAATGATAATCAGCTGACAGTAAGAAGTTGGATGGCATTGTCTGTTATAACTTCCTCTCCTACAATTTTTATGAACTGATTATACTCTTTGTGGTGGAAGCTGTGTTTTGTGCAGTATTAGTAGAAATAATGGCATTCTCTGCGGCAGTTTTCAGCATATTCTTGGGCCAAGGACTTAAGAGTTTTAAGCAGGGAGTCCTTTTTATTGTGCTGAGCTTTGGATTCCTTACTTTAATGTCAGTGGAACTCACAAGGAAATTTTTAATTAAAAAAATAAAACCTAAATCACAGAATCATTTAAGTACATTGGGGTAAAGCAGATCTGAATTTGGATACCAGCTCTCAACCTGGCACCCTCTGCATATGGCTTAGGTGTTCCTGGAAATCTCCTCCTTTCCCAGTGTCATGGAGGTGAGCACCAACAGCACACTCGTGGGAACAAGCCAATACAGACTTGAGAGGACCGGCTTGAATGATGAGTAATAATTATCTATTAGTGATAATATTAGTGATAAGCGTTTTTACTACTGTTATTCTCCTGGATGCCTTGGGTATGTGATGGCCTGGGACTTTCTCAGGGAAACAAAGCGTGAAGGGATTCTCTTTTCCATGCTTTCCGCCCTCTCATGCTGCTGGCCAGGCTGCAGTATTGCTTGTTGGAAAACTGGTAAGAATTTCAAGATCTTAACAGCAGAACACGGGCCCAAGCTCGTGGCTGTTCCAGGAAGGTGATTCTTTGCTGCTGACACAGCAGGTGGTATACCTGTCAAGAGTCATTTTATTTACAATGGGGACACGAAGAAAGAGGAGACAAAGGCCAATATTAAGTTCTATCGGCTATTTTGGACCAGGGGCTTGAAGAGGTGCTCAGTTGAGGTGAAATGAGTTAAAAATGGGAACTCCAAATTTAATTTGTTCATTTGCACCAGATTTTTTCTTCTTCTTTTATGTGTGTGTGTGTGTGTGTGTGTGTGTAGGTTAAAGGTCAATGCCTGCTAAGGTGATAAATAGGAAACAAGTATCAGACTATACAGGGCTGGTGAGAACTGCAAAGACTCACGGGAGAAATGCTACAAGGAAGACAGACATGGACAGTAAGCTGCTTAGTCACCCAAGGCATCCAGAAACAAACCTGTGGCAGAATGGGATGGCAGCTTCTTTAGGGATTGTGTACTTTGGATGGCTGAAGCCAGGGCTCCCTTGGATAAGGGATCAAAGGTATTCAATTCCCTTGTATCAAATGCTACAGTGTATTTAGCCTGCGCATATGCACTCATCTCCTTTATCATCATCTCTAGATTGCTTATACTATTTAGTACCACACTGATGCTGAGTAAGTAGTTGTCGTATTATACTATTTAGGGAATAATGACAAAAAAAACTGTGTTAATTTTCCCTAAAGTATCCTTTCTTCCTTTCTTCTTTTATTCATAAGATAGAGTCTCATGTCGCCCATGCTGGCATTGATCTTGCTACGTAACTCTCAGAATTCTGATTCTTCTGCCTCTGCCTCTTGAGTGCTGGAATTATCAGTTTGTGCCACCATGCTTGGAATATAGGGCACCGGAGACAGAGCTCCAGGCTTTCTGCATGGTAGGCGAGTATCCTCCCAGAGAGCCACACCCCCAGTCTCTCCATTTATATACATTTTAAATCAGTGGTTAATTTAGTCTTTGAATGTTGATGCTAAGGAGACCCTAGAGTTTGAGAATATGATTCTGTTTGTCCATTTTGGTCAGTCGTGACACACACTTTCATGACTCGTCATACATATTCCTTCATACAGAGGGAAAATGACACCCAGAACCTCACGTGTCTGCAGCACCATTCACAACAGCTAAGAAATAGAAACGACCTAAGCGTCCATCAACTGATTTAAAAAAATGAAATCCTGCCTGTTGTGACAACATGGATGGAACTAGATATCACTGTGGCACCTGAGATAAGCCAGGCACAGCAAAGCAAAAGCACCATGTAAGTTGAGAGTAGAATGGCAGCTACCAAAGGCTGGGGATAGTGGTGTGGAGGGAGAGATGGGGAAGGTTGTTGGTCGGGCTCAAGTTCCCATAGACAGGAAGTCTGGTGTTTAAAAGAGAATGCTTAACCTGACTTGAACATTATGCAGTGTATATATGATCCAAAGCATCACGTGGTACTCCATAAGTATATACAGTGTGCTCATCTTTCCATCATCAAAAGAAGGAAATGTAACCTTTAAAGGAAGAAAAAACAAAATTAGACTTGGGAGACAAGCCAGAGGTACAGGTGAGAAAGCATCTTTTACTCAGTGGCAGGGTGCCTCTGGTGGGGGCAGGCCCTGAAGCTGAGCCCGAAGGAAATGCAAGAAAAGGCAAACTATAAGCCGCCAATTTTGTTACTAACCCCTGGCTCACTAAGATTGAATGGCTTCCTTTCTGGGGTGGAAGGAGCAGCTTTCTTTTCTTATGGATGTGTGGGTGGCCAGGATGAGCTGGGGTGAATAGTCCGAGAATCATATCTGGGCTGGACCTGCAGGTGGAGGTTTGAAGCACAGGGTTGGTGATGGATTGGGGAAAGACTGGAAATTCACCTGTTGACTGAATTAATTCACAGGATGTGCCCATTCATCTTAACTGTCGACTTGAAGGGATTAGAATGACCATACACACAAGCCTCTGGCCAAGCCTGTGAGGGGGCTTTTAGATTAGGTTAATGGAGGTGGAGATATCCACCCTAAATGGCAGTGGCGTGTTTTTTTTTTCCATGGGCTGGGGGTGAGGTGGGGACTAAATCCAAAAGCAGAAGGTGAGCTGAGCACCAGCACTCACGTCTCTCCGCTTTCCTGGCTGCAGATGCAACACAACAAGCCACCCACCTTCTCGACACCGCAACTCCAGACTCCCGTCACGATGGACTGCACCCCGCAATTAGGAGCCAATGTGGCACCCTAACTGCTTCTGTCAGTCACTGTATTCTAAAAATGAGAAAGGTAACTAATTCAGCCAACGTCAACCAATCACATCCTTCCTCTGAGCCTCTTCACCCTCCTCTCTGAGATGACAGCATTTTGGATTAGCTCATTGGATTCTCCATCATTGAATTGGAGCCCTCCCAGGCATCTGAATGCACAGCCTGGTGTGTGAGCCCGGAGTTGAGCCTTTGCTCTTGCATTAGTCAAAGGACTCTAAGCAGAACGAACCCAAGGGTGGTCTGATATTTAGCTTTTCTCCATCCCCTGTTCCCACCTGATCCATCTTCTAGGGCCAGTTTAAATTCTCAGGCTTCCCCTAGCCTTCCCCTACTTTCAGGTGCCATATCTGCTCAGTCTCTTCCAATCTCTGGAATCATCCAGGACCCGGGAGCGTCCCCTCTGTGTACAACAGCAGTGTTCAGTGTTTCCTGCCTTGCCCTAGCTGGTCCTCCCAGAGAGACGGGCACGAACCTCATTGGGAGAGCCGTGTATCCTCCTGCCCGGATGCTGTGGGCCCTGACTTGCACTGGGCTTCTCGGGGCTGGTGTTCCACCAGGTCACTGAGTCATCTCAGCATGATAATCGTTCCTCTGCTCACTGTCACCTCAGCCCAGTGAGCATCCGTGTTCTCTTTCTGGTGGGGCAGGACATGGCTTATTCATCGCGGTCACCTTCATGCAAATCTCCTGGGCATGTATTTCTTGTGATTTTATTAGCCTGGAGGTTAGGGTTCTATTTGTTTCAGGACACACTGTTAAATATTTCACATTATAATTGTTTTGGGCAACTTGCTGTTTTGATTTGGGGAAGACTGTGAAACAGCCACTTTCCTGGTCAGTCATGCCTTCTTCCCCTACTACTTATTAAGCAGTCTTGTCCCAGAAAATAAAACGAAAAGGTTGAATTAGCACAATGGGGAAAGACAGAGATAGGCTCATTGGGGATGAGAGTGGGGAGCAGGATCATATGCCAGGTGGAGAAAGTCTGATTCCTTGTATTGGGTTTCCATGGTTTTCACCCTCTTGACCTCACCCTTTTGGCATTCGTGTGAGTGCGCGCGCGCACAGACACACACACACCCCCTTCATAGTAAACACTGGTTATGATGTCAAGGGGGGAAGCTATCAGTACAAACAATTCTGGAGAGAGAGGCAAGCTTTGTGTTCAAATGTGGCACTTAACCATGGTTTTGCAAAAGAATCTGGGTTTTGAGGTGAGTCAGCCAGGTACTGGGTGAAGATTCCTTGTGCCCCGGAGCCAAACAGGTAGACACTAGATGTGTGCAATGCTTGTTTAGCAGGCTCATTGTAATCGGATCCAGGTCTGAAGGACTGCGTCTCTTCGTTATGTGCAGAGGCAACTGTGCAAGATTCTTGTCTCTCTCTGCTCCTCTCCACCTTCTTCCCTTGTAAAGCCCTAATCTCCCAGCAGTACAAGACATCAGGATGCGTAGACCCCTGCTCAGAAGCCTTCAGGGGAAGGGGATTCTCTTTTCCCTGGCCACCTTGCAGGGTAGTTCCTTCCCGTTTCTCAGCTGTGCTTTGCACATTTTCTTTTTCTTGCTCCATCCTCTTCCAGAGGAATTGTCATCGGCTACGCCATAATTACAATGTCCCTTAGGGTGCTGCAGCCCCTTTTCACTCCCTGGGATTTTAATACTTCCTCCCAGAATACCATGCTCTCCCGATTTCTCTCTAATCCGACAAAATCCCTCCACCTAACCTTAATGCAAAGGTGATTAGTTTTCTCTGCATCTGATTTTCCCAGCGGTGGGCTGTGTGTGGCATCTCCTTCAAGAGCAGCTTGCTAACTGCTGTGAGTCAGAAAGGTTTGTGAGGGGAGCAAATCTTTGGTGGAGACCATCAATGATTAATGACAGACATGAGCTAAACATGATGTGATGTCCTGAATTAAATACACAACTTTTCTCTTGAACAGACAGAGGACACGAGTTCCTGTGGTTTAGTTCAATCATGATAACTGGGTTTAAGGATGTAGCTCCTTTGATAGAGTGCTTGCCTAGGATGCAGGATGCCCTGGGTGTGATCTCCTGCCACACATAGGGAATACCTAGTGGCTTATACTTGTAGTCTCAAATCTTGGGGGGTAGAGGCAGGAGGATCAGGAGCTCAGGGGCATCCTTAGCTACATAGAAAGTTTCAGGTATGCCTGAGACACTGTCTAAAAACAGACAAAGCAAACTAGAACAAACAAAAAACCACAATGAGCATGTTAATGTACTAAGGAAGCTCTGGGCATTTCTGTGAATTTAAACTTGTTCCTAAGTGAAAGAAAAATTAAAAATCAGTATTGGCTGACCTGGTACTCACTCTGTAGACCAGGCTGATCTCAGAGGTACAGATATCTGCCTGCCTCTGCCCAGTTGCTGGTATTTAAAGGCAAGTGCCACTACACTTGGCAATATTTCCAAGTAAGGGAACATTTAAAGGGAACATATGTGCTTCTCGGATATCTCCACGTGATGCTATCTTTCCTAGCTTGGTGAATCCTCTCTGGCTCGTTGCTGCCTTGCCGTCTCTGTGATTTTATCCTCTCCTGGGTAAATAGAAATAATGAGAGATCTTGAGTTGGTACAACTGAAACAGTGGCTAACACTAATGTGGATTTTTCTTGCTAAAGTTTTACTGAGTTAAGTCTATAGTAGATGAGGCAAAGAAACTTAGATTATCTTTTTATTTTAAATACTTCCCATAAGGGAAACCAAACTAATCAAGTTCTTGCCTTTTCAGACTTTTCAAAATATACCTCAGAGCCACAAAGATGGGGTAAAGCGGTACCCATGTGTCAGAAGCAGAAAATCAACTGCAAGATATCCTCTGACTCTCTGCATCACATCAGCTGTAGTTGCCCCCCCCTCTGTCTGTCTGTCTTGTTCTTGTCTTCCCCTTTCATATAAACATAAAACAACAGAAGCAATGCAACATGTCCCAGAGCTGTCTGAGCAAAATCACCATGTCATGGTTTAAGTTTGAAGTGTTCCCTCAGGCCTGTGTGTGGACATCTAGGTGGTCAGCTGGTGGTGCTGATGTGGACGATGCTGGAAGCTTGGGAGGCAGGGCTTAGCTGGAGAGAGAAGGCCCTTTGGGACATTATCTTGCCTCCCATGCTCCTGTATTTCTCTCCCTGCTTCCTGTCCACAATTATTTGAACAGCCTCTGTTTTACCATCCTGATGCTACTATGTTCTGACCCAACCTAGGCCCAGAAGCAGAGGAGCCAAGAACAATGCATTGAGACCCCTGTAATCATGAGACAAAAATAATTTCTCCTTTTAAATTGCTGGTGTCAGACACTTTGTTACAGCAACCAAAGTCTGACACATTCTGTGTCTTCTTCCACCCTCTCATATATTAGAGCTCAAGGACAAAAGCCAGTCACTAACAGGAACTTCAGATAAGAAAGAAATGCATGACAGGGTTCAGGTCAAATATATGGTCTTTTTTTGTGGCCATCATCACCTCTCCTATCAAAGTGCGGGTGCTGTGTGGAAGCTGAAGTCCATCATCAGACATTCTGTTTCCTCTGCTGGATCCGGTGCTAACAGGCCAGAACCAGGTCACACAATAGTTCCTCAGGGCCAAGGTGTGCCAGGTATCATAGACCATTATGGACACTGATTCTGTTGACAAGAACAGCCACTCCTGAGCAGCAGTCCAGTCCATCCAACTTCAGCAGAATCAAGAGGAGCGCTGTTGTCTGACTCTATGTGGACACCGAAATCTTGCATCACAGCCCAGCCTACCCACAACTCTGAAGTTCTTCTTCCTACAGTTCATTTTCCTCTTCTGTAGCTTTCCAGCTGAGCTTCAGGCACTAACTTTGTATGAACACTCAGAAAGGACGAACAGTTTCCTTGGATGACATACAGTTTCCTCCGCTGACACCACTGAAAGACTGTGGTCTGGCTACCAACCAGCCTGCTGTCTCACAGCATAGAGGTATACCATTCAGTCAGTAGCCACGAGCCTGTGGCTTACAGAGTCAAAAGTGATTAAGATGAAGTAAAGCCTATGTTTTCCAAACTCCTTTGCAGCTGGATGTGACCACGTGACCAAGTGCTGCTCTAGATTCTGGGTGGAACTGACAATGCTTGTGTACTCCCAGGGGGAAGGGGCCCAGTCTTCCCTGGCCTCACTTCCCAGAATTGTCGGCATGGTGGGAGGTTTGGAATAGTCACTTCAGTCACAGAATGAGGACTTTACATTGAGGATGACAAAATGACAGAAAAAAAAAAAAGATATTCTGGTCTTCCACACACCAAGCTCAAGGTTAGACCCAAGCTGCCTCTCTAGACTTCATCCTCCTCTAAGCTTCTGTGTTGGAGCTATCTTTCTTTGCCTTGCCTAACACACATCTCAAATGAACCTCTCCCATCCCTACTTCTGCTGCACATAATACTAGCCTCCTTGATCTCAACTTCTCTTTTTTCTTTGCTTCCCTTCCAGGCAAAACTCACCTGTTCGCAGTCCTTGGCACTCTGCTTTATCAGCCACACTCCATTGACTGCCCTGTGATGGTGGCCTAAGCCCTCCCCAGAACTGGGTGTTTTGAGGTCTCCCTGGAGATACTTGGCCATACTGCATTAATGAGCATCCCTGACAGGCTAGGGATTCATGCTCTCTTCCCAGAGGTCCCCCATGAACACAGGGAGACTTACACCAGTTTTGAAGGTCAGTGGTCTACTATAGAGAAGAGGAGTCAGTGGTCCTTTCTGGTCTCTGTGTGCCTGTGTTGCTTCTCTGCCTTGGCATTGATGTGAAGTGACATCTCTGTGTGCCACCCTTATCCCCATGTGCAGCTCAGTGCCCAGTCCTGCGGATTTGAGCTGGAGAGGAGGACATGCTTGCTGGGCAGCTCATCATGGCTCTATGCGTGTCTCATAACTAAAGATGGGTACCAAACTCCAGATTCATGCTAGGACAGGGATACCTTGGGCTATGAGCCCAGTTATACCTGCTGAAGCCTTTGCTCCCAGGTGGATGGGAGGGGCAAGACAACAGTGCTTGCTGGCTTCCTGCTGAGAGGCAGGGAATAGGGCATGAGCATTTCTTTGGAAGCATGCCTTTGCAGGTTCTTTTGAAGGCCTGCTGTTTTCTTGTGCATGGATATGCAAGTTGTGCATGCGTGCGTGTGTGCTTATCTGTCTGTCATCTATCTATCTGTCTGTCTGTCTGTCTATGTCTATGTCTATGTCTATGTCTATGTATGTGCCCAGGCATGTGTGTATGGATGTGTGCACACACATGTGTGGGCTTTTGCATATATGTGCATATGAATATGGGGAGCAGAGAACAACAGAAGGTTCACTTCTCAGGTACCAGCCACTTTTTGTTTTGTTTTGAGACCGGCTCTCTCACTAGCCTGGAGCTCATCAAATAGGATAAGCTGACTAGTCCTAACTGAGCTGTAAGATCCAGCTGTCTCCATCTCCCAGTGCTGAACTCAAGTGTATGCCACCACATCTGGATTCTCTTTTCCTGAGGAATCGCACTTAGCTTTTTTTCATGCAAGTTCTAGGTATTGAACTCATACAAGGAAAGCACTTTATTGAATGAGCTATTTATCCCACCATCCCCATGCCTGGTGTTCTATTCTCCTCCAACCCAAGAATAACCTTATGCATTAACACACTGGACCAATCCCAGTCTCCATTTTTTTTCTGACTCTCTAAGATTGTATGTAAATGTTTCAGGCTCTCTCAGGCTCTCTCTTTGTGTATGTGTGTGTCACTCACACATACACACACCACAGGGGGAGCTGGAGAGATGGCTCAGTGGTTAACAATAAGGACCCAGATTCAGTGTTGTGTTCCCAGCACCCACATAGTGGTCCACAGCCATATGTAAGTAACTTCTGTTCCAGGGGAGCCGACACCCTCTTCTGACCTCCTGGCCCCAGGCATGTACACCGTATACACACACACACAAACACCACTCAACTACATAAAATAAAGGCGTCTTTAAAAAAATTAGACTTGTCCAACTAAACATTTGTCTTCTTCTTCTTTTTTAAAATAAACCCAAAGAGTATGCCTTCCAAAGAATTAGGACAAATTGTCCACCCATTCCTCACAAAGGCTGTTCTGAGATCTCAGGGTCTGCAGCCTTCTTGTGCTTAGAAGCAGCTTTTGTTCATCGTTGAGAATGTTCCATTTCCAGCTTTAGGAAATGCTTTGATCCTAACCAATCATTGCAAATGATCTCTTATTTGCATCAGGACCAGTGTGAGACACACCTCCAAAATATCAGACTTTTTAACAGCATGTTTGGGTCGGGGAGGAGGACGCAATCTGATGATGTGCTTTGTAGGGCTGGATTTTGCTTGTGCAGCCTCGTGTGTGCATGGATCCCAGAGAAACTCTGTGCTTCCTTTATTCCCTGTAAGAAAGTCACTGAGTGCCTACCCTGTCCCTGGTCAGGTCCTCAGCAGAGCACTGGCTGGTGTGGCTCCGCTTAGCAAGAGGTCAGGTAACAAGACCAAGTTTACTGTAAGATGAAGAGAGGCTCCGTGTAGCAGCCTGAAGGGAATGAGTGTGGAGGACTGAGAAGGAAAACTGAAACTGTGACTTTAAGGAGAGGGAGGAACTGTAACCAGGATATACTGTAGGAGAAAAGAATGTTTTCAATAAAAGGGGAGAAGCGGTGATGGTGACGTAGTATGCGGAGCTCTGGGTCCCTGGAGTTCTGTGTGTGCAGCATGTGTGGAAGCAAAGGGTGTGAGGGTGGTTTTGGAAACCAAGTCGAGCGAGAGTCAGGGGCTGCTACTGTTTTTGTTCGGTTGGTTTGTTTTAGGTGAGCCCTAAGGGCCCACCTGTCCGCCTCCCTTGTGAAGGCCTGCAAGCCTCGCCCGCACACCCCACTCTGTTCTGTGGTGCTCAGATCCTTGTGTCTATGGGGTGAACGCTTTACTGACTGAGCCATCTCCCCATATCTTACCATATTTAATTTTTATCTTAATCAAAATAGGAAAAGGGTAAGATAGGAGAGCCTTATGGCAATTTTTTAACCCTAATTAAAACAGGCTAAAGGAGTGGGTAATGGCAAGGGACAGACAGCTGGTGGGTGGATGTGGCCCTGGTCTTGCCCGTGGAGGGGATGCCGGGAGAGAAAGGCGAGGATGGTCAGAGCAATCCACAGATGCTGAAATTGAGCTGTGAAGGATGGATGCCCTGGGCTCTTTCCTGCAGTGGAAGCTGCCTGCCAGTGCCCCTCTGGGCACTGAAGTAATTTCCTTCCTGTGTTGGCTAAGCCATACTGGACTCCAGTGTGTCCCTTAGCATTGACTTGGCCTGAATTGTTTGCCAAGGAGAGAGCTGGGTGATGGGAGCCCCCAGCCCGGTCCCCAGGTGTCTCGTCTCTCTGAGGCTTCTGGCTGCACTTCAGAATGATGCTATACTGGTCATTTGAGGGGCATAGACAGAGGGCCTAACTGTCCTCCTGCCAGTGGAGAGTTCCCAAGCTTGTGCGCTAGGGGACACAGGGGCTTCTGAGAGTCTGGGCAGAGGCTGATCTGCGGGGGCATGTTAGAGAATGCCCATCTTGTCTCCATTCTACGGCGGAGGAAACAGACTCTGATCTTGCTTCACACAGCTTCTGAGAAGCCCCTCACGTTTCCGAGGCTTTTTCTCCCAGATGAAGCGGGGTGGGGGACTGTCTGCAGCCTGATCTTGGCCTGAGGGTAGAACTCCTCTGCAGACTGGCTTCCGGAGGAACTCAGAAGAGAAAGCTCAGCTCATGGGGCCTGTGGACACAGCCAGGGAGAGGGCTGCAAGTGTCCAGCTGGTGAACTTCCAGCCAACAGCTTGTCGTGCTCAGCGCCCTTAGCCCGTGCAAACGCTGGTGTGCGCACATTCGGGTGGCACAGACTCAGGTGCATGTGCACCCTCCGGCCGCCTGTTTGGCCCCCACACAAACGCTTGGCTCTGTGTTCCTGCTTCTCTCGGAGGAAGACCTCCAACCTTCAATCAATGCACGCAGACCCTGTCGTCGCCACCTCTGTCGTTAAAGGAAGGCGCTGCATGGCACAAGCCCGCTGCTGCATTCAGAACCGTGCGGGGCGCCGGCTGATTGCCCCTTCACCCACCTGTGAGCTCTAGGAGAGGAGCGGGCCCTAGCGCACCATGCTAAGCTGCTAAGCGAGTTTCTCAAGCGAGCTCTCTGTGCGCCGCTGTGCTCTGAGCGGTGGCTGGAGGAACCCGCATCAAGATGCGGTCTCCAGGGCAGCTAATGTTCTGCCAGGCTGTCTGCCTTTCCAACTCAACAAACGGAGATGTCTCTGACCAGTTCCACCCACTGGCGGGCGTGAGGGTGGCGGCTCAGGGTGCTGCAAAGCCGCGTCTGAAGTCCCGCAGGGGCGACTGCACACGCCAGCAAATGGCCCTGGGTCCCGCCGCCTCCAGCGCTGTGCTGGTGTCTGCCCGGTCTCGCCAGGCAAACTTGTGACCCCCCTTCTGAACTGCTCCCCAGGCGCTGAAAGCGCAGCCCTACAGGGGTTGAGGCCTGGGATTCCGGCTGGTAGGGCCCCGCAGCTGTGCTGGCAGTAAAGACAGTCCCTAACAAGCAGCCTCCTCGGCTCACCTGCTTCGGCCACCCTCTACCCTTGCAGCGCGCCCAGCGGAGCCCGCTAATTGCTAAAGTCTGTCGGCACAGCCTGCTACCCAGATGGAGGCGTCAGGGACAGATGGGGTCCAAGCACCTAGGGGGAGCACCCAGGAGCGTCCCTAAAGCCAGTTAAGGGTGTGTTGGGGGTGGGGGAGGCAGCATCAGATTCGAGAGTTCCCCAGTTGGAGCTAAGCCAGTCTGAGGAGCTGGGGTGGGGGTGGGGCTTGGTATGGGTTCTGTCAGAGAGACTCCTGTAGGACCAGCCTGCTGCCTGGGTTTATGGACAGTTTTCCTGTGTCAGTTACTTACCTCACACAGGTCCACAGTCTGTGACACGGAATAACAGCATCTCCTCTGAATTACTGTGAGAAGTCACAAAGCTCTCGGCGCTGGGCCCACTATGTGTCCACTTCCTCCTCCCTCAGTCTTTTTATCTACAGCTGCCACCTCAGCTCTGCATTGAAACTACACCTTCCTTCATTAACCTGCAGCCAGACAATGCAGCCATATGGCAATAACTCAGCTCCTGTGAGAGAGCTGATGTGTGTGTGTGTGTGTGTGTGTGTGTGTGTGTGTGTGCTGGGGTAGTGAGCCCTATCTAGTAAGTACCACCAGAGCCAAGCCTCCTCCCCCACAGCTGCTTGGGATGCATCTACACTCTGACAGGGAAGGGAGTAGCTACCCGTTTAGGAGGCTGAGCTTTTGACAGGGTGGTCATACTAACTTACTGAGCCTCACGCCAGCATTGTGGTGGATTTGGAAGCAGCAACTGTTTATTCTGCCAACATCCAGGCCTGATTCTGGTCCCCATCATAGGTCTGCAGAGATGCTGAGTGACAGTTGCTCATGCACAAGATATCTTGTGGCTCTTGATGTAGGGCTGTTCCTAAAGAGCTCCTCTAATCCCTTCTGGTACTGTGTGGGGAGGGGAAGACTTGGCACAAAAACCTGTAGTGATAAAAGGAGTTTAATGTAAGAAATGGAGGGCATGGGTGCCTACGAGCAGCATCTTATGTAATGGAGTTGTTTAATAGAGTTCAGACAGACTTCTAAACTGATTCTGTCCTAGCAGGACATTTCTCTACCATGGAGTACAGGAGAGCAATATCTGGGAGCAGGAGGTGGTAAAACACAGCACTAGAGAAGGGCCTACTGGCAAAGGCCTGTAGTCCTAGCTACTGGGGAGCTAAAGAAAGGACCGAATGTCCAAGGCCTG
Source organism: Pachyuromys duprasi (assembly GCA_028658305.1). NCBI lineage: Eukaryota > Metazoa > Chordata > Mammalia > Rodentia > Muridae > Pachyuromys > Pachyuromys duprasi. The sequence continues at coordinate 101,500,092 of CM053753.1, read as the reverse complement.
CCTGGGTTACAGACGCGTTCAAGGCTAGCCTGGGCAACCTTATGAATTCATAAGCAAGTAAATAAATAGGTCAGTGGTAGATTGCTCATCATTTACAAGGTTCAATCCCAGGTACCCCAAACTACAAACAAGCAAACCTTCAGCATTTTACCCCACTGAGTGAAAGGAGGATGGTCTTGCCCGTGGTTGAAGGGGCACCACATCACCCAGGGGGTCCTGGTACTGCATCTTCCTGCAGCCACACTAATGTCCATGGCCTCACTGGGAGTGGTACCTCTGGGCCCCAGCAGTGCATTCCTCCACCAGCTTCATCTGCCAGCCCGCTTTACAGCTCTGTTCACTGGCCCTGAGATGTAGAAGTCCTCTGTGGCATCAGAGGAACCCTGTCATTCAGGCCTTTTCTAGGACCTGCAGGGAAGGAGTGGAAAACAGGGGAGAAGGGCTGAGGGCGTGCAGAGGCTAGTGTGTGTGTGGGGGGGGGGGGTCTGTTCCCTGTGCTCACTGGCCACTGGGCTCTGGTCACTCATCTACAGTGCAGCTCTGGGGGCAGATAGCCAAAGTCGCTCAGATCTTGTGTCTGATGAGTTCCCTTGCCTGAGAGCTGGGTGTCACAAAGGCCATGAAGAGGGACAAGGGACAAGGGCTCGGTAGAGGCTGAGGAGCTGCTCAGAACTAGAGGGGGAAGTGAAACCTGTTGACAAGCTGTGTGACAAATTCTTTGACTGGACCTTGCAGACTTCCTGACCCTAGCTGAAAGCCCACAGAAGTCAAGATGATTACTCACAGTCCTCTGGCACCTGAGGGTGCCTGAGAGCCTCATCCCAGTCTAGGGTCACCTGGGGAGAGGAGCTGCGACCTGCTGGGTGGGAGGGCTGTTGAGCTCCTCGGGGCTTTGCCCAGCCTGGGCCAACGGCTCAGGGAGGGGCCCAGAGCCTGGCTGGACACAACTCCCCCATAGCTGGTGGAGTAAGGGGGCTCTCAGAGCTCCCTAGGAGACTTGGGAACTGAGATGGCAGAGAAGACTTGATTCTTTCCTGGCAACAGTTGCCTTCTCTGCAGAAGGCCTGGGCAAGGGCTAGTGGAGCCTGGCGAGGCTGTGGGAGTTCCCCGCCCCTCCAGGTTCTTAGCTAGGTGCTGCGGGTTTCTCCCTAGGTGTGTCTGCATCTGGGGGCTAGACTCAGTTTAAACAAACAGGATTAGAAGCCGCTAAGCTCTGCCCTTTCTCAACAGTGTCCTCTGCCTCTTCTTCATGCCCTCCTGAATTATAAACACCTTCTAGCCTTAGGGGAAAAAATGAAATAAAATAAACGAAAAAACAAATGAAGGCCCTACATGATAAGCTGGGAGGGCCTACAGCACCCCGAAAGCCTGCAGTTCCGGCTAGCAGACAGGAGGTACCCCGCTGGAGCACAGACTCTTGCGTGTTCTAGAAGGGTCCACCCTCACTCAGGCCTGGGAGACAGACTCCTGAATGGGCTGGACTCCCAGGAAATGAACTTCAAACAAACGAACAAACCCCAACAACAACAAAAAGGGCATTTTCTAATTTCAAGTCTAGATACCTTCTGCTAGTGGCCACCAAAGATGTTGTGTGCCGAAGGGTCTGCAGCTTGGCATCAGGCTGATGTGTCAAAGATTGTGTTCTTGGGCCAGCGCTCGGAGGGGTGACGGGAGCCTCACCTGCCTCAAGTTTTATCTGAGGAACTGGAGCTTTAACGTTTTTCTGTCTAGAATCTCTCTTGAGAGGAAAACCCTACATCTGCACCGCAGTTTAAGGGCAGATTCCAAGAACCCCAGAGTGGGTGAGAAGACAGACACTTCCCCAGAGGAGTCCACCGGGCTACCGGAACACAGCCACAAGGCCAGTACGGTTTCCAGCGGCTGCGCTTTGCAGGAAAGCAAGTGTGGAGAAGGGACGGAGGGTTAGTGAGTCCTCACCAACCCCCCTTGAAGAGCTTTGCACAAAACTCCCCAAGAGCTGGGCCGCGGCTGAAGGCAAGAAAGGGCGAGTGCGGCGACCGCCCTTGAGCGCCGCAGCTGAAGAGGGCATTGTCAGAGCTCCCAGAACCTCGGCGGAGGCTCGGTCCCCGGACCTGGAGGCCCAGCGTTCCCCACTTCCGGAAAGAAAATGTATTCTTGAAGTAGCGCAACTTTCAATCGAAGGGAAGAGTAGCTTCCAATGGGGTGTGAGAAATTTAAAAGCACAAGAAAGCTGTGATGTACATCAGGAGACTGCGCCCTTTTAGAGAACGCGTGTGTTCCGGGAGGAAGGAGGTAGTAGAAACCCCTTAGTTCTCCAGGCTAAGCCAGCAACACCAGCTACAATCCGTCCCCAGAGGAGCCCAGTCCCCAGGATCCTCACGTCCCTCCCCGCGGCCCCCTTACACGGCCCGAAAACAGCCCTCTTGCTTTAAATTTTATTTAAAATCTCAACACTCCATCATTTGTTTCGTTTTATGCAACCAAACAAGTAATAAATATTATTTAGCACTTCTTTTTTCTTTACAAAAATAAAACAGGCGATAGATACACTCTGCGGAGCGGCGCGGGAGAGGTGGGCTGCTCCGAGGCCGGCGCTGGGAGGCCGCGGGGAAGCCGGTCGCGCCGGAGGGACTTCGCCACTTGTGTTAACCACGGCAGGGGAGGGGCGACGACTCAGAAGGAAAACAGCCGGCTTTTCAGGAGGGGCTGGCGGTCACGTGAACAAAGAGCTTAGCCCCGCGCACTTGGAGGATATTATATTTACACACACACAGTATTAAAAAACCAACAGACCCCCCCTCCCACACAACTCAAACTATATTCACAGCAACTTTTGGATGTTCTGTCAAGCCCTCGGGTACCAAAAACAGCTGTCCCCAATCGGGCAAGAAAGCAAGTTACCTTGTGCTTAGACCGGGGTTGGGGAGGGGGTTCTATTTAAAAATAAGATCTAGGAAGTATCCCGCCCCCATATCGGTAGTTTGGAATTATTCCATTTCACAAGTGCTTCTGCTCTGAGCGTCCGTAAAGCTTGCTCGCGTGGTCTGAAAAGGAACACTCACAGATTTGTTAGGAAACCACAAATCAACAGGAGGGAAGGCCACACTTCTGAGACCACACGGGTTTTCGCAGTGAAGGAATGGGATGCGACCCTAAGCGCTCCAGGTACCCACTGGCGTCCACTTGATGCCCTGGCCCCGGGCCGGGTGGACCTGCGGGGATGAGGCCCAGCTGTCGCTTCTCCAGCGCGGCTCTGAGGGGTCTCCTACCCCGCCCGAATGGGAAAATCGAGTCAAGCCCCCCAGGGCTCTGCCTAAGCCGAGACCTGGAGTCAGCCGGTGCTCAAGGAAAAGTCAGTTTTTCCAATCTTCCTGGGGGTGCAGGGAGGAGGTTCTGGCGATGGCTGCGGCGGGTTTACAGTCTCCGCGTCCTGCCAAGGAGTCAACCAGGTTCCGGAGCGAGTACGCCCTTCCCCGCTGCTCCAAGGGCCCCCGCTCCTTCTGTTGCCAGATGTCGGACTCCCGGTAACCCCCAGGCCCACGGTTCAGCTCCCCGGCCCGCAGCAGAGCTCCGGAGCCAGCGCTGGCCTGTCCCGGCGGTCGGCAGCCCCCGGCTCTCCAGGGCGCGCCCCGGCCGGCCGGCTCACTTGGCGTCGGAGGTGAGGCGCGGCAGGCTGCCGGCGCCCATGGCCGACACGTGGTGGTGCGGAGGCGGCACCTGGCACATGCTGCAGGGGCACGGCATGCCGCCCCAGTGCTGGAAGCCGCCGCTGCCGCCGCCGCCGCCGCCGCCGCCTCCGAGTGGGGCGGCCGCGGCCGCCGCCGGAGACTTGAGCAGGCCGTGCGGGGGCCGGATGGAGCCCACCGAGGTCAGCCCGGAGCCGGGCAGGGAGGCGCCGGACACGGCCGCGGCGGCGGCGGCGGCGGCGGCCGCGGCGGCCGCGGGCGGCAGGATGGGGTGGTGCACGGCCGGGTGGTGCGCGGCGTGCGCGGCGGCGGCGGGGTGCGCCGTGGCGGCGGGCAGCGGCGCCGAGTGCGCCAGGCCGCCGCAGGCCGACGGGTGGAAGCCGGCGTGGTGGCCGCCGTAGATCTCGCTCACCAGCCGCTTCATCTCCTCCAGCGAGTTGGTGAGCATCAGGATGTAGTTTCGCGCCAGCAGCAGCGTGGCGATCTTGGAGAGCTTGCGCACCGACGGGCCGTGCGCGTAGGGCATGACCTCGCGCAGGCCGTCCATGGCGATGTTCAGGTCGTGCATGCGCTTGCGCTCGCGGCTGTTGATCTTCAGGCGCAGCTGCTGCAGCTCCGGCTCCGTCATCTGCTTCTTGTCCTTTTTGGTGGACGACGTGGCGGCCGACGACGTGGACGACGTGGTGCTGGAGGAAGACGACTTGAAGCCCCCGCCGCCCAGCTTGTCTCCGGGATGCGTGCCCGCCGCGCCCGCGGCCCCTCGCAGCTCGGCGCTCAGCTCCGGCGGGCAGTCGCTCGGCGTGGACGAGGACACGGTCCCTCCCGTGAAGCCACCGCCGCCGCCCTTACTCCGAGCGGGCAGGAAGAGATCATCGGGTTCCGGCGAGGACGGGCGGCTGGACACCAGGCTGGCGTCCGAGTCCATGGCCCCGGGGAGCAGCTCGGTTTCCGAAGGCTCCTGCTTCAGCCTCTGGGGCTGGAGGAGAGGAGGAAAACCAGACAGACAGTAAGACAGACAGACGGACAGACGGGGCGGGGAGGGAAGAGAAGCGAGAATGCTGCGTCTGGCCTTCCAGCAGCCAGGGACGCGGAGGATCCCGACAAGCTCTCTCCGCCTCACCCTCAGTCCCGCTCTCGCCCACGGGCGACTTTAGTCCAGGGAGCCCTGGGGGCCTCAGAGAGGGGCGTTTAGAGGTCTGGGCCCCTCGGCCTGGAATGAATGAGGACTTTTCCTTGGGCTGGAGAACTAAAGAGAGAGGCATTTCCATCTCCTGCTGAGACGCTCCCAGCTCGTCCCCACCGCCACGCGCGAGCGTCCACGCACCCAGAGCCGCACGGGCCCGCGCTGCAGCGCTGCTCCCGCGGCCGCGGCCCGCCGGGGACCTGGAGCCCTCGGCGGGAGAGCCTGGCGCGGGGTGCTGCGCCGACCCGTGGGGGCGGACCCCGGCGGCGGGCCAGCGCGCGGGGCTGCACCTTAGGACCAGCAGGAGGTGGGAGTCCGGGTTCGGGACCCAGCCTTGGCCGGTGAGGGCGGGTACTTACCGCGGATTCGAGGCGCGGTGCCGGCTGCAGAGGAGAGCCTGGCCCCGGGCGCGGGCGCGGTGCCTGATTAGCATCCACACTTTTCGGGGTTCCGCCGCTCTTTATAGCTGGGTGGAGGCGGCGGCGGCGGCGGCGGCGGTGGTCCGGCCGGGGGCGGGAACAATGTGCTTTTCCTGGAGGGGCCGCGGCGCCAATGAGCGGGGCCGGCCCGAGGGGCTGCGAGGCTGACGTCAGCCGCCTAATTCGGCTCAATGAAACCCGCCCGGCCTGGCGCACGCCTCCTCTGAGCGCACAGCCAATGGGCGCCCGCGGTCGGGAGGGCCGGGAGGACGGCCGGGAGGAGGGACCTGGGCAGGGAAGGGAAAAGGCGTGGAGGGGGAGGGGGAGGAGGACGAGGGGAGGGGGAGGGTAGGCTCGCCGGGCTGGTGGAGAGGATTGGGGACAGAGGGGACGCCCATAACTTTCTGTAAAACCGTGGCCGCCGTGGCGTCAGGCCGGGGCAAGGAATGGAATGGGGCCCGCAGACCCGTCAAATCGACACCCGGTTCGACGTCTGAGGGCGAACACGGAGGCTGCCAGCTACACCTGCGCCTCGCTGGCCACCCGCTTCCCCGCCGCCCGGGGTCTCCTCAAATGCGAACCTTTGGATGAGAAAAGGCCAACCGCAAACAAGGCGCCCCACTTCCTCAGCCACTCTCTCTGGGGGCCGTCGCCGCAGCTCCGGGGACAGGCGGGAGCGCCCCCAGCTGGGGACATGCCCTTGGCGAGCACAGGGTGGGCAAGGAGGCGGGAGAAAGGCTCTTGGCATTTGGGGAAGAAATTCATGGTAAAGTTGAGGGTTGTGTGAGAAGCACGGAGGAGATATTTTCACACAGTCATCGCGCCAACGCGTGGCCGGCTAAAGCCCCCACCTCCAGCCGGTGTATTAGCAGGGAAAGCCGGCCACAGCAGTTCCACACCATCTTGGCTTCCACACCGTGGGGTAGGGGCAGCCCTGTTTGCACGGCTTATCAGAGGCCCTATGCTGGGGGAGTTGATTCGCGCAGGACTCCCGAACCGGAGAGCTGGTGGCCTAGAGATAACTACACACTCACCCATTTTACAGAAGTGAAAGTCTAGGAGCTGACTTTCAAGCCTCCGGGAGAAAAGATCGCCAGGCCTGCACAGGTGGTCCTTGCGGGCCACGGACGCCAGCGCTGGGCGGTCCGGTCCCTAAGAAGAGGGCAGCAGGTTTTCTTCCCAACCCCCAACTGTTTCTCACATCCAGACACATCTAGCTCAAATCTGTTTTGTTTGTTTGTGTATTTATTTTTACAGATCTCGGATGCAACCCGCCCACCATAGGAGCCCAATTCTTTCTCGGGGAGTTTTAACACTCTTTTCTCGGGTTACATGCGTTTTAATTCGCATGTATAGTTTTAAGAACAAGCAAGCAGACGAACAGTATTTGGTTTTCTCGTAGCAAAGTCAGAAGAGGCGTGAAGACTCAGTGCTAAGCCTCCCTCTGGGGGTCCGCCCTCGACCGCCGAGCGGGCTGCGAGCTTTGCCTCGGCCTCGTGCCTTCAGGAGCGCAGTTTTCCAGCCCGCGGGTCTCCCAGCTGGCTCTGCAGCCATCCGTTAAATATGTATTTAAAACGTGAGGAATCGAAGCGTGGTGATGATGTCGCCAACGGTTACAGGGATGGACCCGTAACTGTTCAATTAGCAGAGGCTGTCGCGTGGGGGTTGCGGTGGGGATTGGGAGCGTGGGCACTTGAGGGCCGCTTTGGGGGTGAGCGGCAGCGAGGGCGGGCGTGGGGGTGCGCTCCGTGGGCCCCAGGCTGGGGCGTGGAGCCGTGCTTCTGCCAACGCCCCTAACAAACGTCAGGCGGCACAACGCGCGGGCCTTAGGTGGCACCCAGCCGCGCGGGCTGCTGCGGCCGCCTAAGCTTCCGGAGCCCCGGCTCTTTCTGTCGCGATCCGGGGGCTCGTCTGACCTGCATCTGCAAGCCGGTGAGAGCGAGCTGCCTGCCGCCCTTCACAGACTTGGTCCAGCAGCTGGAGCTGGAGCCGGGGGCACTTGAAAGTTGGGGAATCCGTTCTAGAGCCTGGAAAACACCCAGCCCGAAGTCAGGAGCGCGGCCTGCTGGCTCGCTCCCCTGCCAGGCGCTCCGCGGCCCCTGGCCCTAGCCTTTTGACCGCTGCCACAGCCTGGTTCTGGGTTGTCGGTTCCAGGCTGTGCAGCGGCATCTCGTGGGCCTCGCTGCCTAGGACGGAAGTTCTGGCCAGCCGCTCCCAGCGGTCTCCGCCCTGGGCGGCCTTCTTTCTGCCTGAGAGCTGCTCGCGGCCTGGGGGCCGTCTGGGTCCCCGCTTTGGCTCAGAGGCGAGTCAGAGGCTGGGCACGTTTGCTGCGTCTCTCTGCCCACCCACCATCTGAAACTGGACGGGGCTGTCCCCAGCCCTTGCCCGGCTTGATCTGAGAGACGGTTTTCGCCCTCTTCGGGATCTAGCTCCTTCCTGCGGCCCCGGAGCCGAGTTGTCCACCAGCACGCGCAGCTGGAGCGCTGAGCCTTCCCCAGGAGTCGAGTGCTCACTTGCCCAGGCTAACCCGCCCCGGCAGGCCGGCAGGCCGGGCTCCGGGAGGTCCTGGAGCTGTTGGCCTCCTCCTTCAAAACGGAAGACGTGTTTTTTCCTCTCCTTTGTGTTTCCTTCGCACAAAAGGCCGGGTGCGTGTAAGGGCCGGCCTTTGCTCCGCAGCCTGGCGGCCCAGGAGGAGCCAATGCCAAACCGGCTGGGGCGGACTCAAGCCGGGCTCCTGGGCGCAGACCTCCCACCGCTTCCCGGGTCCCCCATTTGGTTCTGGCTCTCCCCCTTCCCTTCCTCGATTCAGACTAGCATTCAGGCCGCGAGTCTGCCTGGCTGCCAAGGAGAGCGGTGTCCTTGCGCACAATCCTCCCGGTGGCGGTGGCAGGCAAGGCTCCTGGCTCTGCAGGGGGCGGGGATGGGGGGCAGAAGCCAGAAAGGATGCAGATCTGCAGCTTTGGGGCGTAAGCGTGCGCGCTAAGACGCCTCAGGAGTCAGAACTCAGCAAAAGAACTGGCAGCTTTTGGCAGACCTCAGCTCGGGACCCAGTTGCCTCGCAGTGTCTTGTCCGGTCTACCCGCCTGGCAGGCGGCATGCGTACCCGTGGTGAATGTTTCTGCCGGCTCACTCATGCAGTTGTGCAAGAGCTAGTGCAAAGAGTAACGGTAAAACAGAGTCTCTATAGGCAAGTATCTGTTGTCTATTTAATTGGGGTGCTCAGTTGAATGGTAATTTCTGTACTCCGGGTTGCGGGTTTGTGAGGACCTTTCGAATGGCAGCGCTGGCGGCTGCTTCGGGTCCAGTGCCTGTGCCGGACACTTAGCTGGATTTGACTGTCTTCCCAGCAGTTATTCTAAAGGGAAGCATTGCTTCCATTTTACAAATGAGGAAAACTTGGAGAAGTGTGAGCGATTTTCCCAGGTTCCAGCCCCTGCCCTGACCCTGGTCACTGAAATGAATCCCCATCTTGGTCCAAGTTCATGGTGGAATGACATTTGGGTAGGACCGGACTGGACAAGATGGAAATGAACTGCTGGGCTCAGCTTACAGAACATTAACTGCCCATTCCCGACAGCTTCGTTGGTGTTGGAGTGGAGGTACCATTGTTCCCATTTTACAGATCCAGCCCTTAAAGGTCGAGGCAGGCCCTGGATCCCAAGTCTTCCCCAGCCGTCTAAACTTCTATTCCCTTTCCTGCCCCGCCCCTCCAGGAATCACTAGGCCTTCACTGTTTCCTTGACCGATGCTGAGTTATCAGGCAGAGCCAGGAGCGGCTCACTGCTCTAGAGCTAACCCCCTGCCTCCCCGAAATTATCCCGATGTGTGGGGGTATAGGCTGGAGAGAAAAGACCCCGCCCGAGCACCTTCAGGCAGGCATCCCTGCTCCTTTGACAAGTCCTGCCCTGAGAGGATCACCCCCTCTTAGTTGTGAGGTGGATTTAGCTAGCACAGACTGGATTCTAGATAAGAAGCAACTGGTCTCCAAGGGCAGAAGAGGCTCACTCAGGCGACAATTCCCCTCGCTGCGTTTTAGGAATAGGAGGCAGTGCATTATTTCCAGCGCCTCACCTCCTGGGTAGACCCGGGAGTGAAACCGGTTCGGCTCCGGAAAGGTTTTACTTAGAAATTGCAGCCCCGTTCACTTCTGAGCTGCTGCTGGCTGCTTCGAACGTTGCACGTTGCAGCCCGAGGGGTCTGGCCCCCGGTTGCAGGTTGCATCTGGTCCATTCCGCGCATTTCCTCAGCTTTCTACACGGCCGCCTCCCTCCCCTCTCCTCCTCCAGGGTCCAGCCCTCTCCCTCCCTGAGCTCCCTCGAGCTCCCCGTTGCCCTGCTCGCCCTCACTCTTGCCCTCTTCCCTTTTCTGCACTCAGGTCTGGCTGCTTTCTCAGGCTGGAGCTCACTGAGAACCGAGTTCTCCCGACAGAGATGCATCCGTAGGTAACTCAGAGTGAGCGATAGTGGTGAGCCGGTCACCCCGACCTTTATCCACAGGCTTCAGGGACAATGGCGTCCACGCTGCTATTCCCCCTTCTGCTTAACCCTGTTCCCAAGAGACCTAATGAGGTCCAAGGGGAAAGGGGGAATCGTAGCATCTTCCCTCAACCCGAAACAAATAGTCCCTGCCTCCGGGTTACCCCGGCCAGAGCACAGCTGTCTGGCTCTCCCAGGGCGCGGGGAGCCACCTGCTGCCTCCTGGCCCGTGGAACCAGAGAGAAGTTCAGGCGGCCCAGAACCACGAGGGAGGAGCAATTGACCGGAAATGAGATGCAGATGGCAGCTGCGCTGATTCTGGGCAGGACTGGTGCGCGGCTGAGGTGAAGTTCTCTGACGCAGGCGGGCGCAGCGGGAACCCACAGAAGGCAGCGAATCCGCAGCCTTCTGCCGCCTGAGATGCACAGCGCAGGGGCCGGGCGGCCGACCCCGCGGCAAACTCGCCGCTCCGGGTACCAGCAGCAGCTCTGCTTCGGAGGGGTGGAGGCAGCCTCCAGCCGCAGGGCAGCCCAGAAGCCCAGCACCAGCGCTGTGCTTAGGGTTTGGAGAAGGGTGCAGGGAGAGAGCGGAGGCCGGGCTGTCCGTCCAGTTTCTTCCCTTCTGTCACCTTCTGCCACCTCTCAGTACTGTTGCTCAATACAGGAATTTTAGTTTTGACTTCACCTCAATGTGCCCCTTCAGAGACGTTAGGGGGACCGTCCTCGGCAGCTCAGGCCTCTCCAGGTGCCTGAGATCCTTGCTGAAAACGGAAGTCACAGGCCCACTCAGAACCGAGGAAGCGGTCTGCTTTCAGCCGGGACCCCAGGAGACACTTGGGCACAGAGGAGCTTGAGAAATTGCATTCTGATTTTTTTCATGGTCTATCTTTGTATCTTCCTAAGGTCCTTGAGTCTTCTGGTTCCTGACACAGGCTCTTTTGGGGCTGACAAGATTCTCACCCCCTCCAGTGCCCACCCCTTGAAGACCTGTTTAAGGGACATGGGATGTGATGGGATCTCGTGAGGTTTAAATGACTTGGGTTAGCTAGGAAGAGAATGAGAGCCCACATAAGAGCAGAACATTCCTAGGCTAGCTTGGTGACCAAGGCAAAACTTGTGTTCTATGGTCTGGAGTTTTGGAAGACAGGAGCTTTAAACATTCCCCCATTTCCAACAACAAAAACGTTCATCCCCTGGGCTGCAGCTTTCTGTGTCTGAGGTTGCACAGGAAGGAAGGGGAAGGAAGGAAGACGTCACAGAGACCAGGCTTCTCTCTTTGCATGCTCCTAAAGGATACCAAGTCACACGTGCTGAAAACAGGCTGCAGTTGTGTAGAGAACATTTGATTAAAAGGAACTCTCCTTAGTACAATTGACCTTCTCTCTATCTTCCCTCCTCCATCCCCCCGCACTCTACCCCAGCGCACACCAGGCTTCCATAGGCGCCTTACAGTGTTAGTGTCCTAGAAATTCCAGAAATGCTCTTTGTGTATTTGAAGCATACTTTAAGTCTTTCTCTTGTTTTCAACTCTGAAGTGGCATCCTCTATACTGTATTCCGTAGCTTGCTGCTTTCCCTTTATTAGTTCTGTACATGTGCATGAGTACACACACAAGTCTTTCATGTCTCCCCATATATGTTACACACCTTATATACACCACATGTATATTAGATCACCAAATGAAGTTATCAGTGATTGTTCTATTATGCCACTTGCTTTTGAACTGGTGATGTATTCACACCGTTGAAAATTCAAAAGCATTGGCTCTGGGGAGACAGTTCATTCAGCAAAATACTTGCCATACAAGCATAAGGAATGGAGCTCACATCCGAAGCGCGCACGCACACACACACACACACACACACACATCCAGATGTGGCAGTACACATCTGTAACCTCAGCACCGGGGTGTACACACACACACATACAACACATACATTTTTAAAAGATTTGGTTAGTTTGATTTTAAAAAATTTTCTAAAGGTGTTTTGCCTACATGTCATGTGGACAGCATGTATGCAGTACCCAAGAGGGCATCACATCCCTGACCACTGTAGTTGCGATTGTTGTGAGCCAAAATGTGGGTGCTAGGAATCACACCTAGGCTTCTAGCCAGTGCTCTTAACCACTAAGCCCCTACACACAAATTTATTGAAATTCAAAAGTAGAACCAGTGCCTTACAATAGAGAACTTTGTCTCAAAACAATGATATAAAACAATAAAAACTTTGTTTCTTAGAACAGGAGAGATGGCTCAGTCGTTAACAGCACTGGCTGCTCTTCCAGAGGACCTGGGTTCGAGGCTCGGCACCCACAGGGTGGCTCTCAATTGTCTGTCACTTTAGTTCCGGGGCCCCAATGCTCTCCTCTGGCCTCCATGGGCCCTGCGTGCATGAAGTGCACAGACACATATTCAGGCAAAACACCCTTACAGGTAAAACATAAAGCAAATAAACAACTAAGATTTTAGTATGTGGGACAGATCTCTCTGTGTACCCCTGGTTGGCCTGGAACTCACTATATAGACCAAGCTGACCTCGAACTCACAGAGCTCTGCCTGCCTCTGCCTCCTCAGTGCTGGGATTGAAGGCTGGTGCTGCGCGGTTTCCTCCCCAGATTATTTTTTCTTGTCTCTCTTTCCAATGTAACCCATGCAAAAATATAGCCATCTCCCCTTTCACGGCAGTGCTAGCTATCATTTAGTACAACCAATTTCCATACACATTTTTATTTTCAAATTAAAATTTTTATTTGTAGGGGCCAGGGAGACAGCTTAATGGTTAACAGCATTAGCAGCTGTTCCAGAGAGAGGACCCGGCTTTGATTCCCAGCATCCACGAAGCTAACAAGTCTTTAACTCCAGTCCAAGAGATCTGGCGCCCTCTTCCGCACTTTACGAGCATTGCAGGCATGTGGCACACATTCTCGAAGAATTCTTAACAATGTAATGTTAAATGCTTCCTTCTTGAAAAGGAAATCCTTTCTGTCATATGCATATACGATTACATATTTAGACATTCAGATTTAGATTGCTTTCAACTTTTTACTATTAAAAACAATACTGTTTCAAATTACCTTGTAAACTGTTGTTTGTGCAGGTGTCCTTCATCTTGATGATAAATCCCCAGAGTCTGGGCGTCTGTAACTTTGATAGATGTAGACAAATTGTCACTGAAGTGCTGCGGTGCCAACTTATGTTGTAATGTATGAGGCAGGCTGCCTGGCTGGTAGCTAATTTTTAATGCTCCAGGAAAAAGTGTGATCCCCCATTTGTATGGTGATCATTGTGGCTTCACAGAGTAGAAGAAAAAAATGTTAATTTACCCCTTCAAAGCAGTGAGCTACACATCATAACGGGCTCCCACATCTGGTACAACAGAATTCAACATCTGGTAGAGCTTCCAGTCCTTTCAGAGGTTTACTAACGGCTTCCCCACGTAGCTGGAGAGAGCAGTGCAAGTGTGTTGCAGCATTTTATTAGCCCAGGGATATTTGTCTTAGGCAAACAACTTGGCAGATATTTATTAAACTTCTGTGTCACACGCCATCCTTCCACAGTCCCCACAGGAAATAGAACAGACGGCATCTTTACTGTCAAATAGTACATTAAAGACGCTGTTATCATAATTCCCAGTGTGAGGCAGGGAAATGGCTCCCTGGGTAGACACTGGAGTGCATGCCTAGTGACCTGAGTCCCCCACCCGCTGTATGCCACAAGGTGGCAGGAGAGAGCCAGCTCCCTAGAGTTGTCCTTTGGCCCACAAGTGAATTTTGTGGCAAGGCATGCGCCTGTGCCCTCCTCTCTATACAAACAAACAAATAAAAACCTTAAATCAGCGTGACTTTGGCTCCCTCAGTATCCATTGAAGAAAGCTAAGGTGTTTTAGTGGCTAGTGTTAATTGCCAACTTGACAGGCTCTGGAACCACTTGGGACACGGGCCTCTAGAAGGTCTGCGGGGGATGATCTTGACTGAGGTGGGAAGCCTGGCAGCCGGAGTGCACCGCTTCCTGGATGGAATTCTGGATCGAGTAAGCGGAGAAAAAGGGCTGGGCACGAGCCCTTGCGCACTCTTTGCTTCCTTATTGTGAGCTGGATGTGCTCATTTGCTTCAAGCTCTGGCCACTTTGGCGTCCCTACCTCGACCGACTAACGTTTGAACTGTAGTCAGCGTAAGGCCTTTCTTTGTAAGTTGCTTTCCTTAGAATATTTCATCACAGCAAAGGGAAGAGAGACTCAGACAAGTTAGTACCAGAAGTAGGGTCGCTGCTGTAACTAAGCTGACAGTGCAGCCGTTAGGGCTCTGGCACTGGTTTGTGGGAGGGATGGGGAAGAGTTTTGAATTTTGGACTAGCAAAACCCTGGAATGCTGAAAGGAGCGGTTAATGGGGCATTCTGGTGGGAGTGTGGGATACCAGAATGCGTGAGAAAGGAGGGACTCTGAAGGACTCCGTTGGGAACTGGGCTAGGCACCATTCCTGTGAGTATTTTCCCCAAGAATCTGCTTCCATTACTTCAGTATCCTGAGAGCTTAAGAACATTTTAGTGTAAAGGTATGGACTAATTTGTGTGAAGGAGGCCAATATAGTAGGGCAGATAGGGAGCGTGTAGTCAGTGGGGGAGTACTGTGGATCGTGCCTTCACAGCTGCAATGCTTCCTGCGTGGCCAGGGCTGTTGATGCAGCACATGAACATTCCCATTAGGGACTGTGTCTCCCAACCTCCATGCGGCCAGTAGGATACATAGGGAACTAGGGAGGGCAAACAACAGAGGGAGCTCTTTATTCCATTCTCCTCCTGCTGGGTGGTAGTCAAGGCCGGAAGAGCCATCACAGGTTATAATAAGGTCAGGAACCACATATAATAGAGCATGAAAAGAAAGAAGGAACTGGATCCCGGCAATAGCATTCACAGCCCGGTGAGTCTTCTGGCCTCAGCACGAGGGGGAGGTGTCCCGTCTGCTTTATCTCAGCCACAGTTTTATTGCACAGTTTTATAGTCTCTGATGCTGCTAACCCTAATGGAATCCCAAGGTGAGGGTTCTGGGTGCCGAGGAGGGACACAGCTCTGCTGCCGGGGTCACCATTACACCAGCTGAACTTGAACCCTCCCTACTACCAAGGGTGGGGCCATGTGTAGCCTCAAAGCTCTCAGGATTTATGCTGAAGGAGAAAGAAAAGCAAACAGACATCCTGGGGAGACCAGCCATGTCTGCCACACCCTGGAATTATCTGCAATAAGAATTAAAGTTTTTCAACTACCACCGGAGCTCAGCTCATTTACATACTAATGCTATTCATGGCTTTGACCATCTACAAGATGTTCTGTGCATCAGGACAAACTCACTGTCCTGAAACCCTGAGAAGAAATTTCTGGAAAAGACCTGGGTGTCCTCTTTATTTCCAACCTAGGATCAGGATGTGGGTGGTAGCTGAGCCCGAAACACTTTGGGGAAAGGACAGTGACTGAATCCCTTTTCTCTGATGTATCTTCCCATCGTTGCTATCCGCTATCCTCTCTCAAAGCCAAAGCAATGAGTCTGTCTGGTTTTGGACTTCAACCTCCCAAGCTGTGAGTTGCCTAGATCTTTACAAAGTTGGTTGGCTCAAGCATTCTGCAGCGGCAACACAGGGCAGTAGAAAAGAGGCTGGTAGCATTCAAAGAGGCCGCTTTGAGATAAGGAGAAGACCGTGAGCGTTTCCTTCAACAGAGGATTTTTCCAATAGGAGGAGTAATATATCCTTACTAGCTGGTTTGGAAAACAGTATTGTACAGAAGTTGTGCAACTTCAGGGCTTCGCTGTTGTTGGTATGAGAGGATCAGGGTGAGATTTGCTCCTACCATGTGTATTCTGACATGCTCATTGGCAACCACCTTATGATTGCAGTTGGACGTGATATTTAATTAAATTAAAACGAGGGTGTACTCTTAGTAACACAGCCATTGCCTTCATATGAGGAGTTGGTGGCCTTCCCCACGCTGCCCCCATGGCCCCTTTTTACCTTGTTGACATCTGCAGTTACATTAGGTGGTATGCTCACATCTAAAGCCTCAGAGCTAGAGTCCACCTGGAAGAGAGAACACGCAGGGTTTGGTTTGTCTTTTCCGGTGTGGGTTACCTCAATCTGTATATGTTCTAGTTCCATCTATTTACCTGCAAATTTCATGATTTAACTTTCTTTACAGCTGAATAAAACTCCCATGTGTCTGTGCACCACGTTTTCTTTATCCATGCATCACCTGAAGGATGTTTGGGTAGTTTCCGTTTCCTCTCTATTGTGAATAGAGCAGGAATGAACATGGCTGAGCTGGCATCTGTGGAGAAGGATGTCAAGCCCTGATAAGCTGAGGGATGGAGTAGCTGGGTCGTGTGTAGATTTAGATGTTTGAGATTCCTCCACACTGGTTCCCACAGGCTTCTCTGGAGACAGGACACAGGGAGCAACAGGGGAAGGGGGGCTTTAGCTGAGGGTGGAGAAAGAGGCCAATCAGAGGAAGCTGGAGGGGGAAGGGATAAAGAGCACCAAGGATGACTGGAAAAGCCACAGGAAACATTACTTTATGTGTACTTTAAAAACATCTGTAAGTACACATGCAGACAAGTTCAATAGTTTAAATGAAGTTCTGCCCCTTGTTTCCCCCAAGAGCCACAGACTGACAGACTCCCCAGCGCCAGGCTGAGGAAACCTCCCTTCAGGTTGTTGGTGGGGGAGTTCAAGAGACTCCCCAAACAAGAAAGGCTGTCACTGTTGCCTTTGGTTACCTCCCAGCACTTGAAGGCAAGAGTCTAAAGCTGAAGACACCACACCCTCGAGACACAGTTCTGAGTGGGAACTGAGCTGCACCCCTCCTCCCTGAGGACTGAAACTCAGAGCATCTGAAGGAGCCAGGGGAGAAAAGCAATGAGTACTCCCACCCAGCTGTAAGGCCCACAGTCCACAGCAATAGCCAGCCTGGCAACGCACCAACATGTGCCAAGGTGGCAATAGTGGTTCTTATATTTGGGGGTTCAGCTGGGCTTAACACCTGCTCAGAAAGAAGTAATTTATGCCTGGTACTGTGAACCTAGCTTATTACCATGGATGGAGAAGGCGTGAACCCAACAGAGAAACTACCCCTGCCACTTTTCAGAACAGTATAATTCCCAGTTGCATCCTAAACATCACAGCTCAGTGCCGCTCCCAGCCCCACCCCACAACACACCAAAGAAGCTTCTTCTTGCAGCAGACAGAGACCATTGCAGGAAACCACAACTGGTTGACATGCAGAGAACAACTCAGCACAGGGTACCTGTTCCTAATCTCTTAGGCAATGCCTCACCTAAAGCTCAGGGAGTATCACAGCAGGGGGGCAGAAAGACCATAAGAGCCTGAGGGCACCTGTTGCAAGGTTGTCTTTTCTGTACAGCAAGGAAGCTGCTCCCATGTAATATGGCTGCCTAAATGAGACCCGCATAATGACCATATCAGTCGGCATCCCAGCAGATGGGGGAAATCTCCCAGGGCTTCACCCCAAGACGAAGATCTGTAGGCGGTTAATGGCTGTATAGAGAGGGAGAATCAGGGTGCTGGGTAAGGCCTGTGGTAGGCTCTCTAATCCCTAAGGACATGGTGCCCTCAGCAATACGGCCTCACCCTCATGAAAGGCAACCAAGGTCAGCTTTAAACGCAGGTACATACAAACAGCACTGAAGGGACTCAGCAGGCTACACATACTCATGTACACACACATATTCATGTGCACATGTACACATGTACATGGGTAACAACAACAATTAAAAAGTAAGAGGTCATGAATTTGATTATTTGTTTATTTCCAACTGCAGTTTCCCTCCCTCCTTTTCTCCCAGTCCAGTTCCTCTCCCCTCCCTTCCTCCCCTTCCCCTCCATCCACTCTTCCTCCCACGGACAGCAACCAGTCATGGCATAACAATTACCTTCTCTCTATTGAGGCTGGGTGTGGCAACCCAGAAGGAGGAAAGGGTCCCAATGGCAGGTGACAGAGTCAGGGACAGCCCAACTCTCACTGTTAGGAGTCCCGCAGGAAGACCAAGCCACATGACTGTAACTTCGACACCTGATCCTTAAACTCTAGATCCATGCAGGTTGTCTGGGTGAGAATTCCCATGAGCTCTTGCGCAAGTTGCTCGATACTCAACCTCTCTCATGGTTTCCTTGTTTGTCACAGTATCTTCATCAAAGATTTACTGAGAGGATCAAGACACACGGAAACCATGGGAAACATAAAAAGTAGCTTACTCATATTCCAGGGTGCTTTCATGCACCTCAGAATGAGTGTGGGCAGGCTAGAGAGAGAACTCGGTCAGCAAAGCACTTGCTGTGCCAAGTACAGGGGCCTGGGTTAGTTCCCAGAACCCTGTAAAAGATGGGCGGTGGTGGCCCACACTTTTAATCCCTGCTCAGAGGTGAGGAGACATGGGCTCTCAGACTAGATGGCTTAGGCTAATTTGTGAGTCCCGGGTCCTATTAGGAAACCTGTCACAGAACGCAGGTGGATGGCATATGAGGGGCGACGCCCAAGGTTGACCTCTGACTTCCACATGGATGCACAAGCACCTGCCTGTCCTTCTATATACACACGTAAGCTTGTATACACACACACACACACACACATGATCAAATCAAATTAAAATAGTTGTTGGGAAGGAACAGCAAAAAAAATATATATATGTGTGTGTGTTAATATGATTATCTTCAGCCCCCAGCTGTATTGATCCCAAAAGTTTAGTTTTTCTCTATTAATACAATTCATCCCCCCCCCAAATATGTTTTCTCAAGTCTTTTTGTTTTGTTCAGGTGAATCCAGCTACCTGCCTGTTCACATTTTGAAAAATTATTTTCTTATTTAAACACAAATGTGCCTTTGTTTTTCTGTATTGCAGCACACTTGGGATTCTTGTAGTTATTGCCCAAGCAGGGCTCTCTCTGTTACCCTGGTTTTTTACCAAAGCATTTAATTCCACTTCTCAGGAAAGTTCTTCACAATCCCCCAGCCGGTGGAGAAGGGCATTCCGCCTCCTGCCTGACATTTTATGAAGAATTAAAAATAACGAAGCCGGCAGAGATACGGAGAGAAGCTAATTTGGAGACTGGGAACAACCGCTTTTAATTTGTTGACAATGTGGTGTTTGCGGGGGAGGGCCGGAGAGCCGGCACAGGATGGCCGTTCTTGTCTGGGCCTTGTATTAATGGAGTAACAGCTGAACTAAGTGCTCAGAGGGAACACATCAAAGACCATCATCCGAGATCTCATTTCTTCTATTCCTCGGTGTCAAAGGTGGCTGCAAATATATCCAGCACTTTCTGGGTGGCATTGTTTAGGATGCTCGGCCCAGCAGATGGCCCCAAAATGTCCCTCAGCCTGATGGAGCCAGGACCACATGGGATGGCATGTCTCCTCATTAGCAAACAGAAAGGAAGGAAAAAAATAGAAGGCAGGATGAAAAAGAAGAGAGATGAAAAGAATACACAAAGACATTTACATATTTACATTGTCTCCCTCACATTTCAAACTCTCCCTGAGCTGGAGTGTCAGAGGCTTTCTTCCTCTGTTTGTGTGTTTACTTGTGCTAAATAGATTATGGTAATCAGGCACATAAATGCATGCAACTGTTATTATGGCATTTTAATCACGGACTTTTTCACTGGAAGCCTTCATTAGAATTCTCATAATCTTACTTGTTAGTGTAACAAACAGTAATAAATGCCAAAGAGCTTGGATTAAGGCAGGGGCCTTCGGGCTTTAAAGGAGGAATATGGAAATGTTGTCGAATCTCTGCATTACTTATTGAAATGTCACATAAACAGTTCGAGGTTCTAAATAGCTTACTCATTATCCAAGGAGGACACGGGCAGACCTGAGCACAGTAACGATGCCTTTCTACCGAGCACTGCAAACATATGCCTTCCATACATACAGGACAATTCTTCTGAAAGACCCGGATGGTCCACGATGCAGTCCTGGCTCATGCCTTGTAGGCTTGACCCGTAATGTGGTCATATCAGAGGTGGAGTTTGGGGGAAAAGGAGTGGGTCGTGATGGCATTACCCTTATCCACAGATTAGCACTAGCCAATTGCTGCTTTCCTAATTTGATGGGCCGTTGGAAGTGATGGAACACAACTGGAAAGGTTTATTATATCATTTCATTTATTTTATGGTTCCTGGTGAGCAAGTGAAAATCTGAATATGAGCATATATATCCACACATCTTAATTCTCATTAGTGTTGCATTTTACAAGATTATTTGGTAAGTTTCTGAAAAAACTGTAAAAAATATACATGTGTGTGTGTGTGGTCTAGTGATCAGAGTCATAGCCACATCCTTATGTCACTTTCCTTAAAATAGTGTGGAAAGAGATCTGTGTCTGTCTTGAACTTGTAAGATTTATCACCCCATGTTGCCCAAGCTCAAAACTTAACTATTATGTCCTAAGTGGTGGGGGTCTACCCCTGTGACAAACCAGTCCAAGACTTAGGGCTCATCTCAGCAACCTGTTAATATTTCTCTTGATTCTGGTGAAGTGGAGGCAACTATATACAAGGATGGCATGGCAGAATTGTCATAAAACCAGTGCTAATGATAGGACCAGTCATGACTGGGCCAGGATCCACACCCAGTCCTTCTTACTCAGCCTCCCTGATGGTAATGAGCCCAGTGGAGTGAAAGATTGGAAGTTGTTGAGTCCAGGCCTTTTCCTGCTACCCAGAGCTGGGTTGTCATCATTGCCCACTTTGGCCCATTTATGATGTCTCCCTTACAGTTTCACCTCCCTGGGCTCAGGGCATTGGTGCACACTGAACTTTCGGCATTGTACCTTAGCACTGGGGCACAGGACTCCAGGAGGCCTCGTCATGAAAATCTGGAGTAAGACTCTGGGATGCCAAAGCCTTGGGCTCAAATGTACCCGGTGTCCTCATGCAAAGGAGAGATGCCACGGGGTGGCTTACCCATTGCAGAAAGGTTTGTACGGCCCCTGGCTGGTGTCCAGACTGAGCACAGTGCTGTGGGAGCACCCAGCATGTGAAGGAGGCACCCCTGCCCCTATCATCCTGGAGCCCAGAGACTTCAAAGAATACGAAAGGCAGTGCAGCCCAAGCTCCGCTGTGGCATGTAGAAAATCCTGGACTAATTAGAATTCCTTCTGTCATGCTTGGCCCTCTGGAAACCGCTTAAGCAAAAGCAATTTGGCAGCAAACGAGATGGATGGCCGAGCTCTCCTTCTGTGAGGTTAGACTCCGGGGTGCACTGTCTTTCCTGGAGTCCCTCTCTCACCTCTCACCTCTGCTTTCCTTGGTGGTGTTTGGCAACAGCCGTGCCAGGCTTCTGCTCCACTGGCCTGACCACTAGAACCGAGGGTTTGGCCTGCAAACAATTGGCTCCTTAAAGCATACGCTGGTTCCAGACCAGTCAGACACCTGTGTGGCCAGGCCCAGACTGTACATCATCCCTGGCTGGGTATCACAGACACCATGACCAAAAGCATCCTGGGAAGGAGAGGGTTTATTCGGCTCACACAGTCTGATCACAATCCATGACTGAGGGAAGTCAGGACAGGTGCTGAAGCGGGAACCCGGAGTTGGAAACTGCAGCAGAGGCATGGAGGAATGCTGCTTGCTGGCTCAGCCTGCCTTTTTATACAGTTCAGGACCCCTCCCCAGGAGGGGCGCCACCCACAGTGAGCTGGGCCCTCCCACGCTGATCAAGAAAATGCTCTACAGGCAACTTTCTCAACTGAGTTCTCTCTCCCCAGATGTCCCTAGCTTGTGTCAAGTTTACAGAAAAGTAACAACCACGATAAGTCTAGTTGTACCCACTAAACCCAAGTGGACTGAGGTTGGAGGAGGGATGCCCTGCTCTGTCTTCCATCTTCTGTGAGGAAGCAGCGCCAAGGTGAGGAGAAGAGGATGTTGAGTGCCAATCACTGTTACTCTGATGGCAGGAACTACCCCAGGAAGCAGATGAATCGTCGTCTGTCCAGAGATGCCCAGGCTGAGGCTCAGCATGGCCCTTGTGCTGGATCGGGGCTGTGCCAATATATAAGCAGCACAATCTACAGAAAGTACATACTAGTGGTGCCTTCACATTCCCTAACTATGGGACCTCAGCCTTGGGGGGGGGTGCATAAACACGGTGGTGGGGAGGCTCCTCCCTCCTTTCCTGTTCCTACCTCATAAATTCTGTGTCAAATGATATATCTCCCTGTTGAGGGGAGGTTGCTCTGTTGGGGACAGCTGGCATCACAATGGGCTGTTTTCCACTCCCCGACCCCAAGCCATAGAGTCAGGGCCTGGCATTTAACTGGGAAGCTCAGGAGCTAGATAGCTCTGCTGAGCACAGTCGCTGTGCTGAACTGGGCTACGGCCGTTCCTTGCTGTGCCTCATTCTCACTCGTAATTGTAAAGCCAGAAAGCCAAGCCTCTTCCTAGAGGTCTAAGGATTGCATGCATTTCTAGATGGGACCCTGCACTCATCAATGACTATGGCTGTCACCTGATAGACCAAGGGAATAGCTGAGCCATCTATTCGGGTTGGTCCCTTGGAGTCATGACCTTGGGTCTGTTTTGTGATTTTTGAGAAAGCAGCTAGGGCAAGCAGATGTAGAAAGGCATGGGTCAGCTGCTGGGCAGGGCATGGTTCCTAGAGCCTGCCTCCAGGACAAATTGTTGAGTTCTGTCTTTAACACTTCCCCTCCTGTACACCAGCAAGGTTCTCAGGAAGAGGAAACCATCACATGAGCGTTGCTCAGGGTCAGGTATCATTTTGTTGTTTAGTTTGTGCATCACCCCAAGATGCATTAAAATGGAAAGTGAGAGCTACAGGGTGAAATGGGAGGGGATGAAACAGTAGTGGTGTCTTGTAGGAGGTCACGGGGAGCTTCCTCCTCAAGAGGACTCCAGGACTGCCCTTCAGGTCTGCTCTGACTCCAGGTTACCATCTTCTGTTCCCACCCTTACCGTCTGTACTGTGCAGTAATGAGGTCAAGGGCCAGTTCTTGCCAAAACTATGTTATACCATTTGAACTTCAAAGCTGCAAGTGTGAGGCTAAAATTACTTCTCCTTATAAGTTAGTTGCCTGAGGTGGCTCCTTACAGTAACTAAGGAAGAACAGAGCTCACGCAAAAACTCTAGCAAGCTGCTTGGGAATTCCCCAGTTTAAAACTTGCCTAGATTTGCATTTGACTTCAGCTCTGTGTTGTCAAGGGAGAAGACAGGGATTTTATCCCACCCCAGCCCTCCCTGCCTCCATATTCTTATGCTTCCTGGGTGGTGGGAGGCTGTGATATCTTGAACACCAAGAGTAAGGCTGAACATATGTGAACCTTTCTTAATCCTGCTAATCTTTCTTCCAAAACCTTTCTCCCACTGCAGCAGCATGCCAGCCCCAGCATTTTAATGACAAATAATCCCTGTCTAAGGGGGAGGGGACAGCCACCTCAGCTGGAGATGGAGCTGATGAGCTACAGTAGGTAGAAAGAATTGCCCTGTTACCTCGTAATCACCACCATTCAGGGGCAAATGAGATCTGAATGTGCGGAGAAAGTCAGTTTGCTGTTAGAACAGGGAACGCGCATTCACGGTAGCTATTAGGTGGTAATTAATGACAGAATTAGCAGCTGCAGCGTGGCCGTAGGAGCCATGCCTGTCCTTTGAAGCTGATGGGAGAAACTGAATGGACTCCGTGGATGTTACTTGTGATCTTCAGAGTCCATTCAGCTTCGATCATCAGTTGAGACTTCTCTGGGTCTTTCCTCTTTTCCCTACGAAGAGCAAGTTGCTCCAGAGAGTGAGCGAGCAGCTCTTTGCAGTGGACAGAGTGTCTCCGAGGATGATGTGGTATCAACCAGTCCTTGTGTTTGTGTGTGTGTAGGTGTGCATGTCCAACCCAGAGGCCAACCTTGGGTGTCATTTCTAAGAACCTGTTCCCTATGTTTTTTAAGACAGGGTCTCTCATTGGCTGACCCGGAGCTCTCTGATTAGAGCAGGTTGGCTGGTGACTACTCCAGGGATCCATCTGTCTTCATGTTGTGTGACACAGTTTCTGGGAAGGCACAAATAAATGTCTGTTCAACCCAGATAAGGTGCCCATGGCAGACCAAGTCTGGATACCACCAAAGTCCAGTTTGGTGAATGAATGAGGTTGTTTGTTTGTTGTTTAAGTTACTTATAGGAATATGAGTGAGGTGTTGCTTACAGGAGAAGAAACGACTCAAAGACAACTGAATCACCAAAGCCCAGCCCAGTGTGGTGACAGTTCACAAAGCAGGAAATCTGGAGCACACTGCACAGCCTGCAGGCTGCTCAAGCATTTGGAGGGTGTCTTTTCTTGGTATCTCAGTCGATGCCTAGGCATCTTGGGGGTTGTACCAGCTGGTTCTGTGTTAACTTGACACAAGCTAGAGTCATCAGAGAGAAAGGAGCCTCAGCTGAGAAAATGCCTCTGTGAGATCCTGATGTAAGGCATTTTCATAATCAGTGGTTGATGGGGAGGGCCCAGCCCATTGTGGGTGAGGCCATCCCTGGGCTGCTGGTCCTGGGTTCTAGAAGGAAGCAGGCTGAGCAAGCCAGGAAGTAGCACCCTCCATGGCTTCTGCATCAGCTCCTGCCCCAGGTTCCTGCCCTGCTTGAGTTCCTGCCCTGACTTCCTTGCGTGATATATTGTGATATGGACGTGTAAGCCGAATAAACCCTTCCCTCCCCGACTTGCTTTTTGGTCATGGTGTTTTCTCACAGCAATAAAACCCTGACTAAGACAGGGGTAGTTGAAGACAGGGGTAGTTGAAGGTGTAGCTCAATGGTTCCTGGTTCAGTATCCAAGTACCACCCTTCTTCAAAAGTCTATTAAAGTGAGAATTCCTAGACTCGTTATTGTTATTGCTATTCTTCTTATTATTGGAACAGGGTTTCTCTGTAGCCTTGGTTGTCTTGGAGCCTGCTCTGCAGACCAGGCTGGCCTCAGCTCAGATTCCCCTGCCTCTGCCTCCCAAGTGCTGGGATTAAAGGTGTGCCTCACCACTGCCCAGCTTTCAAAACTCCTTACTAAGAAATGCCTTATATCATTTGAGTTAAAAAAATTATCTTTGGCTGTGTCTCAGTGGTAGAGTGCTTGCCCCCCATGTGCAAGGCCTTGGGTTCAAGTCCCAGGCCAAAAAGAGAAGCATTTTATTAGCTTAATAATTTGGATCCATTTTATGCCTGCTTCCAAATAAAGAAACCGGAGAGGCTTATAATCAAAACACATACATAGTGTGAATAAAAAGTTATAAAAAATGAGAAATTAGGGGTGGAGGGGGAACAATACCTGTTAGGTGAGTGGAACTAATATTCATTCATCCAAGTTATTCATTCCAATAAATTTGTTGATCTATTTGCTAAGTACTTAGAACATTGTGGTCAACACAATAGCATTGGAATGAAGAAGAAAAGCATTAGTCATGCATACAGCTACAGAAGAAAACAATAGAATTCAGGGGTAGATGGATGCTGTAGGCGAGGGAAGCTCAGACTGGCTGAAGTGCTGATCAAGAAAGCTATCCCAGAAAGAGTACCACACAGCCCTGAAGGGTCAGCTGACATTAGTCACAGGGAAGACACACTGGAAACATGAATCGAAGGGCTGTGAGAATGGAACCCAGTGAGGGTGGCGATCAGGCAGACCTGTGCTTGTGAGGAGGGACCATGGAGCCAGATCTGTGGGTCACTGGGCAGAGAGCTGTGCATTCAGATATGTCACACAGGGCAAGGTCTGTGAACAGGCCAAGGGCTGACCCTTGGAATAGGTCCATCTCTCCCAGGAGTCAAGTCCACCATCACCTTCATTTTGGACTTGGGTCCAGGACCATCAGAAAATGAATGTGGGAACTGTAACATCACCAAATGTGCAATACTTTGTTGCCTGACAGTCGGGTTAAGTTATTTACTTTGTTTTAGGGACAATGAGACACTATAAAAGAGTTTCAAGTGGGGAATGACATTATTTAATTAATGGCACATAAAAACAGCTGCTTTAGCTACTGGGTGGATGGTGAAATAGTGGAAGCTGGGGAGGGTTGTTGTTCCCTGACCTTGAGTGGGGGACCTTTTCATCACCTACAGTAAGGGCCATGACTGACACCCCAGAACAAAAGACAAATTAGTAAGTAAAGAGGGTAACCCATTTATTTAACTAAATTTAAGACATGGGAGACATCAGAGCCAAAGATTGTACTCTATGTCTTTATGCTTAGGCTCAATGATGAATGGACGGATGTGAAGAAGTGTGAGTGGATAAACAGGTAGGACCTCCTGGGATGAAGTGATGTTGAAGGTCTGTCCAGTGTCTTCCTGGCTCTCGGCATAGTATTGCTTTCTTCCAGCTGTAGGGCAGGACACCCGCCATGAGAGGGCCTCATAGTCTATTTTCAGGAAGGGGTAGGGTGGAAGACCCCTTTAGAGCCAGTTCTCACACAGAAACGTTGAGAGCAGCTGGAAGTGGTGACCCGTGCCTGCCAGCCCTGTGCTCCTGAGGCTGAAGCAGGGGGGTTGGTGAGTTCAAGCCTGGGCTCCATAGCAAGGTCCATGTGCACATCAATTTAACTAATTCTTAAATCATCCATTTAAATGTTTTACTTCCCTTACTGATTCACTTAGTTTTGTTACTTCTAGTTATCTTTTTAAAATTTTAACTTTATATCTATCTATATGTATGTATGTATGTATACACACACACTTTCAGAAAGTTTGCCAAAATAACAGACCACTGCACACCCTTCTCCCAGGCTTCCCAAATGTGAGCTTTTGCCTCGTCTGCTCAATTGTTCTAATCCATTTGAGAATATGTTCCATCTGTTCTTTCTTGACCCAAAACTTTTATTTTCTCATTTGTTCTGAAGTCCCTTCTCTACTCAAGAACTATGCTTAAATCACTTAACTTCTGATCTGCTTTTAAAGTTTGTAATTTGGTTGTTTTCAGGTCAACTAGCTTGGCATTTACAATTTTTATCTGTTGGCATTTAATTATTACTTTTAAGGTTGCATAATTTAATTGTTTTTTTGAAATTTTATAATTAATAAGAGTTGCCCTTTCCGGCCATTTCGTTTTTGTTTTTGTTTTCTTTATTCTTTTTTGGTGTTTGAGACAGGGTTTCTCAGTTTAGCCCTGGCTGTCCCGGACTTGTTTTGCCGACCAGACCAGGCTGGCCTTGAACTCACAGGGATCTACTGAAGTCTAATCTTCATGCTTGAACAGAAATCGCTGTATCAGCAGAGCCATCCTGCTTCATTGCCTTCTTATGATGTTTCACAGCTATAGACCCACAATCTCTATGTCATTTCACGTTTTATATGTGCTGCTTGGCACATACTCACCATTCTGAACTTTGCAGTGTTAACTGTATCTTAATTTGTCATTTTTCATTCCTTTGAAAACCATCTAATTCTGTTATTATAACACATTGTGCATAGGTTAAACAATTTCCTGTGCTAGTCCTAATCAAGAAAAGTCTATTGTGACTTTGGCAGAGAAGTACTTTGCCACATGGAGGGGATGTAGCTGAACTTTCTGGAGGGGTCATCTTCCATTGGCACACTGGTTTGTGGTCTCTGTCTTCCTTAGAAGCACAGGGTGGGTGGGACAAGTGAGGCAGAAATGCTGGTACTAAAGCCAGCCTCTGGGTGAGACTGCTATTAGCTGAGATCAGCAAATTGCCAGCATGCTGCAGGCTCAGGGTGCATGGCAGGGCAGTATGCAGCAGGCAGCATGGCAGGGCTGTGCGGTCCCCAGAGTCTCCCTGGGAGGTTGCAAGTGAAGAGACTGAGGCTTACATCAGCTGGCCTAAAGCGGAGGGTCTGGAAGTCAAACTCAGGTCTCTGAGTCTCTTTCTCTACAGACCTGTAGTTGCTCTGGGATGCTCTCTTAGTTCTGACCTGTGGTCCTCTTACAAAACAACTAAAGAGAGCACAGGCTGGCCTCGCCATGAAGGGGGTGGGGCCGACTCAGCCAACATCAGAGAAAGATGTGCTCTGCTCTCCTCAGTGAGCACAGGAAGTCTGCTAGTGGCTTCCTGGGCCCATGCACATGCTCCCTTCCCTCCCTGTCTCCTGTTCTCTCCCTGTGTTTGAGGCTTGGCTTTGCCAATATTTGGGAAAGACAAGGCCTCTGGTGAGCTTAAAGAATGAGAGATGTCATGTTGAAAGTCAGGAACAAGGGTGCTTTTAGCTGGTTGGTGACTTCAGGCACAATCCTCTGCTTTCCACGCCTCACTCAAGGGTGAGTGCACCAGCATCAGCTGCTCACGGGCCCCTCAGCTGGCAGCAGGATGTGGAAAGAGTGTGGGGAGCTGTGTCTGAAGCAGGACAGATGCCCAGTGAGGCGTACAGATGTGGAACATGTGCACTTCTACATCCTCAGCTAAGCACTGGGCACGTGGCTCAGCCACTAAGGTGCTCGCTGTGCTGCTGAAGGAGTGGAGTCTAGAACCCCAAGACCCCACAAATAGCTGAGGGTGGTGGGGTGGTAGTGTGAACCCAGAGTCCCGATGCTGGAGAGGAGACTGGGGAGCTGAGCCTGTGGGCTCATTGGATAGTCAGTCTAAACAACGAGTGCATTCTGGGTTCCACAAAAGACCCCATCTTAAAAAATAGAGTGGCCACACACACCATACCATGCACACTGGTTTAAACTACACACACACAACACATACTCACACTGGTTAGTGCTACACACACACAATCACATATACACTCAGACTAATTAATAGAGCACACCCACACTACACACACTCACATGGGTTAATACTAAACATATACACACACATCCCACATCATACACACTGCACACGCACATTCACATGCCCTACATAAACACACACACATACACTCACATTGATTAATACAACACACGCACACCAAAGCACACATACTGGTTAATGCTACACACACACACACACACATACACACACTTAGTTGCTTAGGTTAGCAAAGCCCCCACAGGTTGAGGCTCGAGACTGGGATTATTTATTTTGGGGTCAAATCTCAACCCCCGCCCCCAAGTGCCTTTATGATAAAGGGAATTTATTTCTTTCACCTGCCTGGGCATTTTACCTGAGTGTGCATGTGTATGCCCCATACATGCCCAGTGCCCAGGGAGGGCAGAAGAGGGTGCTGATCCTTGAAACTTCCAGATGGTTGTGAGCTGTTAAGTGGATGCTGAGAACTGAACCTGGATCCTCCACAAGAGTGACAACTGCTGAGCCCAGGCTCCAGCATAATAAATTATCACTTAATAATAACGAACATTTATTGTGTTACCATACTACAGTCTGCCTTGAGCACTTGCTGTTAATTATTAACCTCGATGATGCTCTGAGGAGTTAAGTCATTGGCCCAAGCCAGAGAGTGTGAACACACCTTCCCTGTTTCACCTCGTTGATGGGCTTGCCTTTCACAGGACAGCAGCGGAAGAGGTCAGCAGGCGGGCGCTCTGAAAGCGATGTCAGAGCTCCAGGCGCACCATCATGGCCGGCTCACCACACTGCCTCCCCTGGCTGCACTGTCTGCCTCAGGGTTTACAGAGCACTTGGCATACTTTCAGGGTTGCTTGACCCCCAGTCAATGAAAAGTGTTCAGTTCAAGTTGGGAGCTGGCATGGACAACCAAGGATGTGTGTGATAAACCGGAGCACCCGGCTGATGGACATGTTGGGATGCCTGTTGTTCTCAGAGAATTTTTAAAAAGATATTAGTAGAACAAAACCTTGTAACAAAACAAAAAACAAAACTGTTATTGGAAAACTAACTTAGGTAGGTTGATTGGATGTGCCCAGTAGCAGCAGCATAAAGTAATGCCACTCCAGGCTCCTGGTTAGTGCTCATCATCCGTGTTATCGTACCGTTATCTATAAAGTGCACATCTGTTCTCTCTCTGTGTATGTCTGTCTCTCTCACTCTCTCTCCTTTTTCCCCAACTTTTGTTCTTTTCTTTTTCTTTCTTTTTCTTGTTTCTTTGAGACAGGATCTTGCTATGTAGCCCAGACTGACTTTTATCTCAATCCTCCTGCCTCAGGCTCCTCTTGTGTAGTTTATTTCTACAGACTTTAAGGAAAAATGAGAAACCAGGCTTTATTAAAATCACACTCTTCCTCCTTCGCTGTGGACCGACTTCCTTTCTCCTTGCCTATCTTCTCCTCTCTCCCTTCTCCCATCTTCCCCTATCCTTCCTTTTATTCATCACTTCCTTTCCTCTGTGTTTCTGGTAGACTTTAAGGCTGGCGACTAACAAAAGAACCCTGAGGAGAAGTGGGGCAAGCTGCAAAGAACTCTGGGTAAGCCACCTCTAAGCAGCCAAGCAGCCGGGTGAGGAAACTTCCCTATCGCCCTTGCTTCTCCAAAGACAAGTGGGAACCTCCTGATGATCCCAGGCCCTGTGTGCGGCCAGCCAGCCAGCCTATCTTGACTAGACCCCAAGGCCTCTGGGTAGGCTGTGGAGTTGGGGGAAATTCTCCCCCAATCTTTCCTGGGCTGTCCTCCAGTGTCCACTCATAATTTATTGGTGAGGGTCCCAGGGCAGAGCAGAAACTGTCTGTTTCTGTTTTAATTGTAATTTACAATGCAGGCTGCCCCCACGGTCACCTTCTCCTCTGCTCAAGTAGGTAAACACAATGCCCCCATCTTGGTCACCACAGACAAGGGTACTTTCTCTGAGGGCGCTGTGAATTGGCAGTGGCTGCACCCCTGACAGCAGGGAGGGAGGTGATTATCTGGGGCAGATGAGAGCCATTAACAAATGGAGTGTGCCATCTTCAGAGCGCAAATATTTTCCCTGACCATAATACCCTCTTAAGGAGACCTCAAGTGGCCGGCTTGTCCCCAGCCACACCACTGATCGCTTTTCAGCGTCTGCTGGCATTTCCAGGGAGGAGAGGGCAAGAGAGAGGCAGGACCCGAGAGCATCCCAAGAGATCTTGGCCCTTGTGGCCTATTGTACTTTATCTCAAAGACAAAGGCCCCCCCCCCCGCCTTTCTTAGTGAGTCGCTTAAGCTTCATCAATAAATCAGAGTCCAGACAAAGCCCCTGAGTTGTGGGCCGGGACTCTCCAAAGGCCTTCTCCATAGAACCTCTTCTGAGGACGTGTAGGATATGAGATTTTTTTAACTGAAAACATTTGGTTTTTCTTCTCCCCGCCCACGCTCTTTGTCACTTTGGTCCTTTCTGCCCAGCTCTATGTGGGATAGAAGATGCATTTGTAGCCTGAATCAGGGGGATTGTCTCCACCATCAGACCATTCACCCTTGCCCTCCCCTGCTGTAAAACACCAGCCCGGCCAGGAACAGCGGCCCCATTGTGCGGCGCCCATACCACCCAGATTCCACCTCCGTCTTTGCAGGGCCCCTTTTTGTTTCCAGTCAAAAGAAAGCATTTGCTCGGGGGAGGGGGGTGCTGTTCCTATTGCTTCCACGAACAGGGAGGTTAAAGGAAAGATTGATGGGAGAAACTCTACCTAGAAAACCAGGATCCGTTGCGTGCCGGCCAAGGCCAGTTGCTTCATTGTCCCGGGGCCATGTTTTTTGTTAATTATCTCTCACTCTCTCCTTTTATCGAGTAGAAAAGTAGCAAAGGAGGGAGAAAGGAACAGGATATAGAGGTCAGGGGTCCCGGTGGGCCACCTAGGTGTTCCATCTGACACACTGGGGGTGGGTAGGGATGAGGATGAGGCTTAAAAAGTTGGGTTGGAGGCAATTGGTGATCATCTAAATAATAACAAATTTGATCCTATTATTTATGATGAAACTTCCTGCCCTTCACTCCAAACACTGGGCCCCTCTACACTCTCTCTACCTCCCAAGGATCTTTATCCCATTCGCAGATCCAATCTCCTGTTTGTGGCCTTCAAAACACACACACACACACACACACACACACACACACAGAGAGAGAGACAGAGAGAGAGAGAGAGAGAGAGAGAGAGAGAGAGAGAGAGAGAGAGAGTTTACACTCTTCCTATCTAATTTTAAGCCCCACAGAACTGGAGGGGTGACTTTGGGAAGAGAGGGAATGACGGAGGGGGCTCACAAGAGAAAGACTAACCAAGTCGCTCCAAACAAGACCATGTTGTCAAGGAAATAAGCCTTGGGGAGGGCAGGCATGAACCCACAGCTGCTGGATTTGGCCAGCCTCGGATGCTGGTGGAAACGACAATGGTCCTTCGTGGCAGGGCCCCAGCTCCCAACATAAATAGGGCTCAGCCTGAAAGGGGAGGAAATGGAACAAAACCTTTCCTTGGGTACACTGGCAGAGAAATAACATCAATTTCAGCTTGGGTGGGGGAGCCAAAGAGTCTCCCTGTTTCCCCACACGAGCAAAGACAAGTTCATAAGCGGCCAACAAAGTGCCTTTGAGATGCAGCTGCAGACCATGAACACATGGCCTTTTTCCACCCAGAGAGACAACCTTGTCTTGACCAGACAGAAGAGAGCAAAGGAGGGGAAAAAAAGCACACACTATTGAAAACCCAAAAGATGGGGTAAAAGAAAGGGGAGGGAAGCTAGGGAGGGCTGACGAGGGGCAGGGAGGGAGGGAAACCCGTGGATCTTGGCAGATGCAGGAGGTAAGCTTTAGCTTCACCTAGTATAACACAACCGTCTTTGCTGTTCCGGGAGGCCCAGGATGAATGGCCACACAGATTCAACAGAGAGGGGCTGCACACTGGCAGCTGGTGGCCAAAGCCTGCCGTCTGGCCAGGAAGGAAGGCCACTGGGCAAGAGCCGGCCTCCAGGTACCCCCTGGTACTCTTGGCTCCCAGCACCTCCCAGGATGAGGCAGCTGCAGAAGAGGGGCTCTGGCAATGGCTCATGCCAGGAGGCTGGAGCCAGGCTCCCCGCAGCCAATGATGTGTTCCCACTTGGTGATAAATATACACTAGCCATAAACTGGGCAAGACTGATGCCTACAGGTCGGAAGACTGTGAAAGTGTGAATGGAGGGAAAGATGTGAATGCAAATATTTATTTTAAACAAGGAAAGAAATTGCAACAAATGGCAAGAGTTAAATGGATAATAGAATTCAGAAATACCACGTACTGGGCTAGAGGGATGCCTCATGCCATGTAAACATGAGGACCTCAGTCCAAACCCCCAGCACTTATTTTTAAAAAAAGCTGGGGTGTGATGGTATCTGTAACTTCAGAGCCCTGAGGAGGCAGAGACAGGTAGCTGGAGCTCACCGCTCAGCCAGCCCGGGTGAACGGGCAAGGTCCAGGGCCAGTGAGAGATATTTTCAGGAAAAACAAATAAGCAACAACAAAACAGAAGCAGTTGAAGACATCTGCTGTCGACCTCGGGTCTCCATATGCATGTACATGTACACACTCACCACCTACACCCACAACACACGCAAGAAGCAGCTTAGCTCTTGTGTTCTCTAATTAGCTGCATCACCGTGCTACTTCCCACCTTGTATCTGTTTCAGGCTTTGCTTCTCCCCTGCTCCTCACCTATCTCCAAGAAACCCTCCCGCCCTGCAACTCTGTCTCCTTGCTCTGAATAGGTGTTCCCAAGGTGGTTTCTGTACTCAGTGACTAGCAGAAACTTGACTCTAAAGAAACTGCTGCCAAGCACAGACGAGTCCCAGGATCCTCTGCCTGCTCGGCTGCCTTTCAGATGCATCCCCCAACCGAACTCTGTCAGCCTGTATCACACCAGCTTGTCATTGTAACCCATCATGGTTAGAACATTTAGCATAACAGTTTCCCCAGAACCATACAAGCAGGTGAACAGGTGTTCAGGGCCTTTTCTAGCCTCAGAAAGGAGGGTGCAAATGAGTCCTTCAGGCTTAAGCTCAATCAGCTGCTGTGTGGCTTACTTGGGCCTGTCAAACCTGCAGATCTGGTCCTGACCCCTCTAGCAGAGAGCCTCCCCCACAGTCTTCAGGGAGAATTCCCCTAGGATCCATGGGGACACCCCCTTGTTGTTTGAGACAGGGATCTCACCATCTAACTTTAGCTGGCTTGGGACTCACTGTGTAGAACAGGCTAGCCTTGAACTTGGAGATCTGCCTGCGTCTGCCTCCTGAGGGCTGAGAGTGACACTTGACTGGCCCATAGTAGGATGTCTTTAATCCTCTGTACTGTTTGGTCCTGTGGAGCCCGGGTGGTCAGGACGTGGTCTAAGTCCCACAGTCACTCCTCAGTCACCAGCACCCCACAGTTCTCAATGCCTCTCCCCCACACAGCGCGAGAATGAGAATGTGACAGCAGGCATAACACCAAGGTTAACCGGCTTATGCAGAAAGAAGAAGGAGGAGAAGAAAGAGAGACAGACAGACAGAGGGAGAGGTACCCCTCCCCCGCACACCCTCCTTTGGGGTAAGTCACAGAATGGATTAAATAGGAACTATGAACAATGGGGGGAAATGACCTGTCCCACTGAAATGGTTTTGGTCATGCTCTCCAAGGCCTTTCCCACAGTGCCTTGCAACTGTTCACCCTTAACCACTTTTACCCACAATCCCCTAATAGGCTTGGCAGTTTTGTTTAATAAGTGTACATTGTGAGCAGATTTCAGTCTCTCTCAAGGGGACTGATGGCCACAGTCTTTCAGACTTAATGGCAAGTCCCCTCCCCTCCTTTTCTGATGACCCTGGGCCTCTTTGCCAGCACTTTGCCCCAGCACTCCTCCTGGTGAGCAGAGAGAGGACGTGGGGGTGTCTCCGAGCTAACACTTATACTTCCTGGTTATACCTCTCCATATCAGCTGGTAATTTTCATCAGGAGAGCTACAATACCAAGGACACACCCCCCGGGGTGGGAGGCTGAAGAGAGAAGGGGTCTGCTGGATAGCGCAGAGCCTGTGTGGCACCAGGCCACTCTGCAGCACATCCCACACGCTCTATCATCGCGCCACACCCAGGGCTGAGGAGATGACATAAGTAAAATGCTTGCCCTGTAAACATCAGGACATGAACTTTGATGCCCAGCAACCATGGGGAAATCCCAGCATGGCGGTGTACATCCTGAACCCCAGTGGATATGGGAGGTGGTAGAA